>CM035093.1:20723478-21323478 GCA_020205505.1 Panax japonicus
AGGTGGTATATCACTTCATCACTTAATTAACACCTCAATCTCCAGCTAGATTTTGCATCTGATCAGATTACAATATATACCAGGATATAAATATAAAATTTAAATCACGTGTACTAGTTTTCCCCCCTTAATTATTCCTTGCCGCATATTAATTTGTTATCATTGCTATTATTGTTTCTTTGCTATATATGTGGCATTAATTCTTCCACACCTTTATTAAGAGCTAATACATATTACATATTACCTCTTTCCGTTTCACAAAAACAGTCTTGTTTTATTGGATATGAATCCCCTGTCATATGCAAATCGATCAACAGTTTATTTGGGACAGCCTATAAAAATAAATTGTATTTTATATAAAGAGAGCTAGATTTCAAATATTACAATTATATAATTATTATACAAATCAAATCTGATTGCACAAGTACGTGCATCTAAAAAAAATCTTTGGCTCTCTCTCTCGTACATAAAAACAAAAAATTTTACAAATAAAACTCTTTTTGTGAATCAATAATTGTATGCGTGTCGGTTCATGTACATGGATATCCATTTGAAGACTGATGATCATACAAAGTTACACCAAGTTCATACGGCTAGTACATACGTGAATTGCCAAAAAAAATAAATATGATGAAAATCTAAGTAAATATATATATATATATATATATAATCTACAATTAGGGCACGTTAATAATCAAGTGACATTATGGAATTTTCGCACTAAGCACATACTAAATTAAATAATTCCATTTACATATAGATTAAACTCGAACAAGAAGTAATCAACATATGTTAGTAATTAAGAACTAAAAAGTAACAATTATTTGTGCTTAAAAATCATGTCGAGGGCAAATTCAAAAGATGGCATATCTAGCTAGCTTGAGTTCGAAGATATGGAAATTTATTTAATTAATTAATTCCAAAAGAAAATTTATAAAATTGTTACAGATGAAGATCCAAACTCACATGGTCCTTCACACATGGTTTAGATTCATAAACATACCGGCTCTGCGAATCACTAGAGTTACCAATCCGTGACCCTTTCAGCTCATCATTTGCAAACAATGGCACCGGAATATTCCCCAAACGCTCATGATTGAAAGCAGGCGAATTATGGACGGACGGGATCCGCCACAACGCCAAGGGACTACCGTTGATCGGTGGTTGTTGAGCATAGGATCCATGCCCTCCATAAAACCTACTATTACTTGTACTATAAGCATTACTGTTACTACTACTACTCCATGAGTGATGATAACCCATGGATGGCGATGGAGCTGCACCAAACCGATGATAATTCATGATACCGTACACGTGTGCCTCGGGATACCCGCCATGAACCATGGCGGACTGCAGGTGTGCCCTCTTGGCGTGCTGGCGCTCCCTCTTGTGCGCGTTTTGGTGACCTCCCAAGGCTTGTGAAGTAGGGAAGTTTCTACAACAATAATGGCACTCAAATTTTCGGCTACTTTCTCCGTTTTCGTTTCCTTTTGCCTCCTCTCGAGCATTCGTCTCCAGAGAGTCAGATTCGTCGGTGGCGACTGTAGAGCCACCGCCGAATTCTTTTCCGAAGAGACGAATGCCCTTTTCTTTAACGGGTGCGGGGCGAATAAAGGGAAGTTGGGAGAAAGATTCCACGTTCATGAAGTCGTGAGTCTCTCTCTCCATTTTCTCCATGGAAGAAAGAAGGGTTTGTTAGTAGAGTATAGAAGAATGGGGAGGGTTTGTTTGTAGCCCACTTTGAGGAAGGTTGAAGAGTGAAAAAGGAGAATGTGAAAGGGGAAGAGGGGGAGTTCTTTGTAGGGGGGTGTGGGGGGAGAGTTTGGTGGGGCCAATAAAGGACTAAAGTGGTCGGATCCATGGATTATTGGACCTGACCCAATTGAAAGTACTGAGATTAAAAGTTAATGTTTCAGATTTTCAGTTCACATGCATTATAATTATGTTGTTTGTTTAGAATATTTTGGCTTATTTGACACATACTTCTACTATAGTAATTGCTAGTTGCTTCCTATCACCTATGCATAATAAACTTATGTACCAAAATCCAAATTCTAATATGACCTTATCATTTGCTCGAGGAAATGCCAAGAATATATACATGAGAAATTATGAAGTATGAAAGTACGTGAGTGGTTAGCATAAGTTAATTTTGATCAATTAATCAATACAGTGTCGACACGCAGGACGGAAGATATATAACACTGTATTAATCAATTAACAAACTTATCATGAAGAATACTGACAACAATTTAAGATATATAACACGAAACTTCACACAATACTAATTCTTAAACTATTTGTAGCTAGGTACACCTATAGATTATCAATTATATAGTTAAAATACGATCCGATTATCGTTAATTGGGTTGGGATACCAGCTTGATTCACTTGCTCCACTAGGAACCTCTCTTTTTCTACATCTGTCCTTTGCCTCATTTGCATGTAACAAAATATAATCATTCTTCGGTTTGGTAACACTTTTTTAAAACCAACTTTTTAAGTATATCAGCGCGGAGCTACCCTACCCTACCCTACTACGTATGATATTTTTATATTGTGCATTACATTTTGTATTTTGGGCATTACATATTATTTTCGATGAAACTCGGATCGGAGTATAACATGTAATGCACATAGTACAAAGATTGGATGTGGTCCGTGTATTTGGTGTTAGTTCCTAATTTATAGCTGTTGGCTGTTATTATATCTGCTGCAGGCAAGGTATCCCTGCTGCTGCAATTGCAATGTGGTCCTCATTTAATTTTGTTAGAGTTTTTCTAGGGCGACAGTTTTTGGCGACCGGTCTTGGCGACCGGTCCAAATTTTTTTTTTTTTTTTTTTTTTTTTTAAAATATCTCCCAAATAATTTATAAGATTTATTGGAACTGAAATTTTTACAGAATAAAGTGTTTTGGACGTCATTTGGATACATGTAAAAAATATGCCTGTACAGACTGTACAGACATATTTTTTACATGTATTCAAATGACGTCCAAAACACTTTATTCTGTAAAAATTTCAGTTCCAATAAATCTTATAAATTATTTGGGAGATATTTTAAAAAAAAAAAAAAAAAAATTTTTTTTTGACCGGTCGCCAAAAACCTGTCGCCCTAGAATTTTCCATTTTGTTATCAACTAGTTTTACGTGAATTGGGAACACAAATAATCATCTTCCCTCAATAAGTAATAAAGTACACCAGACCAGGCCACCTCTCTCTCTCTATCTCTCTCTTCGATAATTACAATATTTTCTGCATACATGTACGTACTACTTTTATAGTAATATACTAATTCTCAAATAAGAAGGTATGATTAATTTAATTCTTAGCATGTGTGTGTATATAAGGTAACATGCTTCTTAGTACGTACACATATGATTTCATTTGGCAACTACCACACCAATTAAATTTGTAATAATTCATTCCCCATGACCTAATTAAAGAATGGCAACTTAGTTAGAATGTAACAATCAAGAATAGTAGTTAGATGACATATATTTATTTATATAGTAGTTAGGAGGTACCTTGTACTCAAGAAATTAAATGTAACAATTTTAATTATTTCCGAGTCTCATGAATATATATTTGTGTACGTGTGTGATATTATGCAAATGAATATCCCAATTACTAGTTTGAGATAAATTACTTTGTTGAGTTAAGAATTAAACAAATGAATATATATTGACTAGATTTTTAAAATAAAAAAAGGAGAGAAGGTAAAAAGAGTCAATTGTCAAAAGTACAAACAGATGAGGGGAACATATCCGAAGCCTTCCTTGATTTCTTCAGTACTGGCTGCTTTCTATGACTCCTCAACCGAAGTATATTTTTTTACTGTTGGTTAAACTCAAAAGCTGGGCTTTTTCCCCCTTACTTGACACACTTCACAAACAGAGAAAAAGAGAGAGAACTTGTCCTTTTTTGGGTGGGAACGATGCATGATGACGTAAAGGGGTGGGGGGTGGGGGGTGAGGGGGGGGGAGGGGTTAATTTATTTGATGGTTATAAGGGGTTATCTGAGTTCTGAGCACCTGTTGGATTTGCATGAGTATTTATCTGAAATGGTAATTTAATGATATATCTATATCTATATCTATATATATATGTGAATATTTTTAGACTCTCTGCAGTAACAGTCTGCCCTTTTTTGTGCATGCTTGACCCGTTTAGCAATTATTCCAATCCCCAACTGCTCACATCTTCGTCTTCATAATTCTTCTTTTCTTCTCCATTAAAAAGGACAGGTCACCATCTCTTTCTCTCTCTCTCTCTTCCTGATCTTTTTTTTTCTATATTAAGGTAACTCATTTCAATCTAGCTAAGCTAGTTTCTTTTGTTTTGTTTTAATGGAAGTGCACTTAAATTTGATGGATACACAATCTATATATAAATGTATTTCATGCGTATATATGGATAGATAAATAAATAAAATGGTCCCCGTGCAGTACCAAACATGCCCTTAAAAATCCACATCTGCTAACCCTAACAACAACCCTTCATTCCTGCAAGCCCCTCTTTGCCATTAAAGTCATAGTCGACTTAACAGAGCTATATAGGTCAGTTTGGAGGGGACCAATGGTTTTTATGGGTTTCAACTTTCAATTCAATTGCACCACTTGTGTTGCATCATTCCATCATATATATATATATATATATATATATATATATATATATATATATATATATATATATCCTCATGTTGTGGCGACATCCCATGCTACTTGTTCATGGCTACCCAGCTACAATGCTAGATAAGGGTTATAAGGATCACTGTAGCTGCATTCTTAATATTCATGAGTTTTCAATTCAATGTCTTTATTCAATACATGTCCCATACAAACAAAACTAATATGTATTTTGTAAGGGTGCATATTGGGCTTGAAGCCCATTGGACTGAACTAGCGGCCTGCAAAAGACCAGCCTGATTTGTGCCCGGGTCTGGCCTGTTTTGAGTGCTCTGAATAAGTCTTTTTTTTTTCTTCTCAAAAAACCGGCCTGAAATAGGGTTTAACTGGCCTAAAATCCGAAAAAGCACACTAAAGTCCCAAAAACATGGCTTGAAATAGTCTTTTGTATTTTGTTTTTAACATTTTATGATGAGTAATGATACAAACACAAATTATTTTATAAATATTTTATAAACTGGTGATGTGACATACTCTACCTCAACATATTAATTTATAAATTGTTTCAATGTAGTCTTCGACCCCACACAATATGCTGATGTGGAGTATAACACATCAGCAGTTTATAAAATATTTATAGAATAGTTTGTGTCTCTAGCATTATTCTTTTATAATTTTATTCCTCCCTAGGTATGTAAAAGCTACTTTAGAGGGTATAACGTTTTTTCAGTCCACCAAATTTCAAAACTATATTTATTTGTTTTTATATTTGTATTTTCTTTTTTATATACATGATTCATGCATTACTCATTTATTTTTATTTATATGAATCTATGTAATATATATCTTTAAATTTTGTAATAGATTAGTTACATTACTTGAAATTTATTTTATTTTACTTTTGTAAATTTTTGAAGTAAAATAAGAGTATAATTTTACTAAGTAATAAAAAGTGGAAAAAAAGAACAAAAAGAGACGAACATTAAAAGTCCAAAACTCGTAGGTTTAGCCTACAAGTCCTATTTGATCCCTCTTTCCAAACACAAAGACAACCGATTTGAGCAGGCGTCGGGCCTAAAACTAGGCTGGTCAAACAGGTCTATCCTAAACCAGTCCGAAAATTGGCTCAGACTAGTCTTTGTGTATTCTTAAGAGTTAAGTAAGAACCAATATTGGTCATAAACGCAATAACTAGCCAATTAGTTGGGTTACGTACGGTAGCATCTACCCAATTGTCTGGACAGATAATAATTATAAATATAATTTGTGTTTATATATATATATATCATTTTCTATAAATAAATGCTTGTATCATATGTTTGTATATACAGTATTATTCATGCTACTTCTCTCAAGTTGTGAAATTAAATTAAATTAAATGCAATGTGTTGGTGCACTCCAATTAATGAAACTGATGAGGCCACCACTAAGAGTCACCATCCCGAGAATACTCTAATTCTCTTTAAGTAGTAATTATAAGATGGCTTCTTCTGGCTTGCTGCAGCATATAAATGGCTCGATCTCTATATACCTTTTTCTCTCCCTACAGGCTGCAACCGCTTTGATTTATTAGATTGGTCTTGGTATGGGGAGAGAGAGATTGGAGCTAGCGAAATGTTGCTTTCTTGTTTGTTCCTCATTTCTCTTTCACAATAGTTGTCTTGAATATGACTTTGCCTGTGAGGAACTCCTGTCTTGGGACCTCTCAACCCTTTTACTTTAATATTCTCCCCTGCAAAATGTGTGTTTCCTAATGAGTGGACGACATGGGATTGATGTTAAAGTTTTCATGTATATATATATATATATATATATATATATATATATATATATATATATATATATATATACATATATCTAGCTACCTTGTAAGAATTAATGGACTAAAATAATATTTAAAATTTTCAAGCATATATATATATATATATATATATATATATATATATATATATATATAGGGACCGGATCAAGTCCGGGAGTCCAGATTTTAACAAAATCCGGACCTTTTTTTTTCTGCTTTTTTTTTTTTGAAACAACTAAAAAAAAAAAAAATTTTATGGAATTGGAATTTTTACATTATACAGTGTTTTGGGTGTGATTTGGATGCCTATAACGAAACATGTCTGTACAGTCTGGGCAGACTGTACATACATTGGTTGGTGTGGGTGTTAAAAACACACCCAAAACACTGTATTATTGAAAAATTTCAATTCCATAAATTTTTTTTTTTTTTTAGTTGTTCTACAAAAAAAAAAAAAAAAAAAAAAAATTGGGTCCGGATTTTGGGTCCTGTCCGGACTCCCGGACAGGATCCATTCTGTATATATATATATATGTACTTTATTACAATCATATGTTTCCTTGTCTTATATTTTGTTTATTGACTATTGTTTATCGGATGATTAAAGTTGGATAGACTGGCTAGCCAACTAGGTACACCGTTAAAATCACAACAGTTTAGTAACTGAATTTATGGTTACTAGTTGATAGCCCGTGCAATGCACGGGCTAGTTTGAATAATGGATTGTATATATCACTTTTATATCTTCATTGTAATTCCTTTTTCTATAACACACTTCAGATCAAAACATATTAATTATATACACCATTATAGCCATTGTAAAAATCTGGTCAGAGCTTAATAAAAAATTGTTAACGTCATTATAATTTTAATTGAATAGAATTACATTCTACGTAACCCAAACCTTGAGCCCTTTTCAACGACTCACTGCAAAGTAGAAGGTTAGAACACCACTCGGAAACAATTAAATAGCAACAAATGCATAAGTTGTACATAAATATCATATTCAATTGACAATCACATTTCCCAATGTTGACCTGCTTGTTCACCTTTACTCTCTTCATTTTGTTTGGCTCGTCTAAGGCCTTCAGACATTGCTTGTTTAAGTAAAGAATATCTGAATGGCAAGCATTATCAAACAGAATATAAAAAGCATATATTAGAGTATGATGCACATACGAATTCATTTGTAGAAAAATGACAGATATGTAAGAATTGAAGGGAGGGGAATGCAAAGAACTTTCTCTGTTGAGCTTCCTTAAAAAGTTGCCAGCCACATAAATTATAAAATTTCAGCAAATTCTTCATGTCAACAAATTATATCTATTTCTTAATACCAACTTTGTTGTTATGCCATTGAATTAATAACATGATTCTAAGGGAATTCAAATAAATTTTGATTGCAAGAGTAATATTAAGTCAACACCCAATAATATTCAAAATAAATTAACTGTACAATATGGTAGGAGATGCATTAATGACTATAGCATGCTTTTTTAGTATATAACAACCAATGTGATATAAAATAAAAATACATAATTATTGTTGTGTGGTTATTGTGGTAACTTGAGGAAATTATTTTTATTATATATGTCTATATCACAATGTAATATCAATTTGAGGACATTCGGTCTTGCAACTGTTTTCCTATTCTGTAACATTTTTTTCTTTGTATATTATCAAAAAAAAAGAGGAAAAAACACAAAAAGCCTCGACATGTAAAAATATCTTTAAATTACCGAGAAGCTAGAGAAAGTGGGATACTACATATCAACCTTCTATAGCTGGGGAACCTCACAGATAAAAATCAATAATTATTTTAAAAAAAATCTCACCTTGACTCCTCTGTAGGAATACGACTCCAGTATCTCAGATCATCAATTTCAGTAATTGTCAACCCATTTGAAGATATGGACAAACAAATCTTTCCTGAATTTTATCCATCCAAGCATTCTGCACCGTATAAATCATTTCATTACCATAATCAAAGCAAGTTAATTTTTCGCAACCACCCAAAGACAAAAAATAAGACCCATTTAGAAACATTCCCCACAGAAATAATTGCAATTACGGTTTTACATTAATCTCTAGGAATATATCCATTAAAACAACATGGATTCATTAATCTTTAGGTTTTACATTAATATAGAGAAAAAAAATCTAAAAACATTTGGAAAAACATTTGGATATGAAAATTGAAATACCTGCAATCTCCTTCTTAGTTTTACATCTCCATTAACAACAATTTAATCCAGTTTAATCAATTGAGTCATCAGTTGTTCAATCAAATTCAGTATCACTTTCTCCACAACTCTTTTGCCACCACAAATTTTTGTTTCCAAATTTGCAACCTACCCAATTCATTAAATTCAAATTTTTGATCAAAAATCATCAAAATAAAAATATTTAAGTAAAAAGAAATAAAACCTTTTTTCCATGGATGAATATCTTACCTGTTTAGCAAATTTGTCCACTTCCAAACTAATTTCTGCAATCTCCATTGTTGCATTTCTGCGCATTTCAAGATACCGTCTTCCTTTGTGAATTACATCCTCAATTAACACAATTTTTGACCCATTTTTACACCAGCAACATCAAGAAATGTTCTTGAATCTCTCTCCTTATCTTTAAATATTATTTTCTGGTCTTCATGGTGCTCACCAGTTAGCCCTGCCACCATTTTCTTCAATTCCCCTGCATACCCACAAAATAAATAAAAATAAAAATACATGTACAAATCTCACTTAACATCACATCATTGCAATCACAAAAATGCTCAAAGTTTGACACAATATTTTGAGATGCAACAAAATGAGCCATCAAATGCAAAGAATTTTAAGAAACTGAGCCACAACCCAAACAATAATTAACACTCAAGTTCATATTATCTGAAATGGTAAAAATATGATAAAATTGATTTGATTTATAATGGGTGTTTAAGAAAATTAAGATATAGCGAATTTTGAACGGAGAAAGCCTAAATCGAATGTGATTCTAAAAAATAGGGACGAAACAGTTTCAGATCTACATCAGATGCTAAATGTGTGAACATAAAGGAGAGGGGGAACAATGATACGTCGTTGATTTGGGTGTTTCAGATCGATGGTTTGAGGATTAAGACTTTTGGGAGGTTTTTTTTGGGTGTTTTCTCTTCTACTTCTTGTGATTGGTACGCCATTATTGAATGGGGGAGGGTTATTGAATGGGGGGAGGGGAAGCGGAAGCGGAAGAGGAAGAGGAAGATGGAGGATTGGGAAATCTGAAGAGACAAACGGTTTTTTCGATTGAAGGCAAGATGGAAAATTGGGTGTGTTTGGAAGTGAGAGAAATTGATTGAATCGGAGGAGGTTGTGCTGTATTTATGTATAATGATTGATAAATTGATATATTGATTGAGTTAAGAGGCTGTGTTGACTCAATGAGTTTTCCAATTGAGATTTCAATTGATTGAGCTAATTGGGGCTGTGCTGTATTTATATATATATTGATTGTCTTTATCAATGAATATGACTTTTTTGGTGCTAATGAAACAATAATATGTTAAAAATGTGAAAAAATGAAATTATAACTTGAAGAAAAGGTATCGAAAGAATACCCTAATTTTCAAGTGTTCTGGAAGAGAAACCAAACACTTCCATACATGTGTCTAAACTACTAAAAAAACACATTAAAAGGTACTTAGAAGTTAAAACTATCTATTTAAATGTGTCTCGGTGTGCATTATTCAGGCAAAAATCATTTTTTGGGGATTCTGCTCTACAATCTTTATTGAGTACCTGTTTGCTACTAGTATATATACAAATGATTGAGCAATATTGAAAGTCGTACATGTAGTCTCCACACTAGTGATGCACAAAGTACAGGACTGTTCGGAAAAAATATAGCTTTCCCACAAATGTAAATTAATGGAAGCAATGCAAAAATATAACAAAAAGAAGTAGGCACACAAGAATTATATGGTTCCCTCAAACTGAGGTACATCCACAAGACCGGTAGGTCAGTTTCTTCCACTATCACCAAATAGAGTTTACAAAATGGCCAAAAAGGCATAAGCCTTACAAACACGCCAAAGGTGTAAATCACAAGAGGAAAATACCTCACAAATGAGAAAAATGGGACATGTCTCAGAAGAACTCTCTCTCTTTTTCTTTCTGTATCTGTTCTCTATATCAAAAATGGGACATGCCTCAAATTTATAAGGATTTGAATCTTCTTGAAGACTCCAAGCCAAACTTGAAAATACCAAGAGTCATGTTTAAGAAAACCACCAAAAAAATAAAAGCCATGCATATTACCAAGGTGCATGCCAAAGACTGTAATTAAGAAATAGATGGGTCCCACAAAGGAGGGAAACCCAACAATTCTCCCCCTCCCGACTTATGTGGAGGATTCGACCATTCCCGCCAAGAGTCGACACTTCTCATGCTTGTCCTTAGACAATGCCTTAGTCAACATATCCGAAGTGTTATCATCAGTGTGAACTTTTTCAAGTTCAACACCTTATCGTTTAAGACATCACGAATCCAATGATATCTAACATCAATGTGTTTCGATCTCGAATGAAATGAAGAATTCTTACTCAAGTGGATCGCACTCTGACTATCACAATAAAGGACATACCTTTCTTGTTTCAAACCCAATTCTCGTAAGAACTTCTTCAACCACAATAGTTCTTTGCAAGTTTCTGTGATGGTGATGAACTCAACTTCTGTGGTAGAGAGAGAAACACATTTCTGTAACCTTGATTGCCACGATACTGCTCCCCCTGCAAAGGTAATCAAATAACCTGAAGTAGATTTTCGACTATCGACATCACCAACCATATCAGAATCTGTGAACCCGTCAAGAATAGGCTTGCCTTTACCAAAACACAAACTCATCTTTGAAGTGCCCCGAAGATACTTCAGAATCCATTTCACTGCTGCCCAGTGTTCTTTCCCCGGATTAGACAGAAAACGACTAACAACCCCAACTGCGTGAACAATATCCGGACGAGTACAAACCATGGCATACATCAAAGAACCAACTGCTGAACTATGGGAAGTTTTCTGCATCTCTTTTTCTCTTCATTACTTTTAGGACACTGTCTTGAGCTAAGTTTGAAGTGGCCTGCAAGTGGATAATTAACAGGCTTTACTTTGTCCATATTAAACCTCTCAAGAACCTTTTTAATGTAATTCTCTTGAGATAACCAAATCAGCCCACGTGATTTGTCACGAACAATTCTCATCCCTAGAATTTACTTTGCTGGACCCAAATCCTTCATGGCAAAGGATTTGCTCAACTCTGACTTCAACTTGCTAATCTTGCTCGTGTCTTGACCCACAATAAGCATATCATCAACATAAAGCAAGAGAATAATAAAATTGCCATATGGATATTTTTCACAAACACACAATGATCTAAATTGGTTCTTGAATACCCATGCTTAGTCATAAAAGAATCGAATTTTCTATACCACTGTCTTGGGGCTTGCTTCAATCCATACAAGCTCTTCTTCAATTTACAAACTAACTGATCATTACCCTTATCTATGAAGCCCTCAGGTTGCTCCATATAAATTTCCTCTTCTAAGTCACCATGCAAAAATGTGGTCTTCACATCAAGCTGCTCAACTTCTAAATTCATACTCGCAGCTATACCAAGCACAGTTCGAATGGAGGACATCTTCACAACTGGTGAGAAGATCTCATAAAAATCAACTCCCTTCCTCTGACCAAAGCCTTTCACAACAAGTCGTTCCTTGAATCTCGGTTAACAACTGTTCCCATCATTCTTTCGTCTGAAAACCCATTTATTTTTCAAAATTTTCTTCCCTTTAGGCGGCTTCACCAAATCATAGGTGTGATTCTTATGCAAAGATTTCATTTCCTCTTTCATTGTCGTAAGCCATTCAATTTTGTTCTCATGCTTCAAGACTTCTTCACAAGTCTCTGGCTCCCCCTGATCTGATATCATTATATACTCATTTGAAGAATATTTTCTGGATGGTTGTTTTTCTTTGGTAGATCTCCTTGGTAATGGCTCTTGAGGTGGCTGCTCCTCCTCAATTTCTAGATCAACATCATCTTCCGATGCATCATCATGAGGTGTCTGCACTTCCTCATGAACAACAGGTGGAACAAGAGGATCTAAATCAACAAGATCATCAGTATTAGACTCAGCTGACTCAGGCTTGTCAATGTCTTCAATAGTATGATCTTCCAAGCAAACAACATCTCGGCTTCTGACAACTTTCTTGTCAACTGGGTCATACAACCTGTAGCCAAATTCTTCATGTCCATAGCCAAGTAATATGGACTGCTTTGCTTTTGGATCAAGCTTTGACCTTTCATCTTTTGGAATATGAACAAAAACTCTGCAACCGAATACCCTCAAGTGATCATAGGAGACTTCCTTCCCTGTCCAAACTTTCTCTGGTACATCACCATTCAACGGAAATGAAGGAGACAAATGGATAAGATCAACTGATGTCCTCATTGCCTCAAAGATCTTGGCAACTTTGAATGTGAGAGCAAACATCTGACTCTCTCAAGAATGGTGCGATTCATTCTCTCTACAACCCCATTTTGTTGAGGTGTCTTTTTGACTGTCCTTTCATGCCTGATGCCATGATTGGAGCAATATTGATCAAATGGTCCAATATATTCACCATCATTATCCGAGCGAACACATTTCAACTGTCTACCAGTTTCTCTTTCAACCTTGGCCTGAAAATGTTTAAACATGTCTAGAACTTGATCTTTAGACTTTAGTGTATAAGCCCAAACTTTTCTGGAGTGATCATCAATAAAGGTGACAAAGTATAAAGCACCACCAAGTGTCCTAACTTTCAGAGGACCACATACATCAGAATGTACCAAATCTAGAACATGAGATTTTCTAGATGCAATATTTCTACGGAATGATATTATGTTTTGTTTACCATGGAAACAATGAACACATGTTTTTCAAAGGCGTACCTTTTATCCCCGCTAGAAGCTCTTTCTTGGACAAAACTTGCAATCCTTTTTCACTCATATGTCCAAGCCTTTTATGCCATAAATCGGTGGATGAGTCATTTTCTAATGTATTCACAACACCCTTGCAGATTTTTGCTTGCATAGTGTAAAGAGAGCAAGTCTTCTTTCCTTTTGCTACCACTAGAGAACCTTTGGAGAGCTTCCATTTACCACCACTGAAATTATTGTTGTAGCCCTCATCATCTAACTTTCCAGCAGAGATTAAATTGAGTCGAATATCCAGTACATGCCTCACATTTCTAAGGAACAATTTGCAGCCAATATTTGTTTTCAAGCAAATGTCACTCATACCGACAATTTTTGACACATCTTCATTTCCTATAAGGACATTCCCAAACTCACCTTGCAAGTAAGAAGTAAAGAAATCAGCTCGAGAAGTAACATGAAAAGAAGCTCCAGAATCAATTACCCAGTCTGTCTCTTGGCCAATCAAATTAATACTAGCATCATCACCGATAACCATGAGTTCATCATTGGTAACTGCAGCTGTATCATTTTGTTTTTTCTCTAAATTTTTCTCTTTGTTCTGCTCCTTGAACTTGAGCTTTCTGCACTGCCGCTTCATGTGCCCTTTCTCGTGATATTAATAGCACTCAATATCTTTCTTTGAAATTGATTTTGAATGACCTCTAGATTTATCATGGTTGTGCGGAGCCTTATCTTACTCCTGCCTCCTTCCCGGTTTTCCATCACAAGTGCTTCGAAATTAGAAGAACTTGATGACTTTCTTCTTGTCTCTTCATTCAACAGGTTGTTGGTAACTTGACTCATTGTTACCACTCCGTCAGGTGCAGAATTACTAACTGTGACCACCAAAGTTTCCCAACTTTCAGGAAGTGAACTAAGAAGTAACAAAGTTTGTAATTCATCATCAAAAGTAATTTTCATAGCAGCCAACTGATTCACAGTGCTCTTAATTTCATTCAAATGCTCTGCAATAGGAATACCTTCCTTATATTTAGAGTTCACAAGCTTTCGAAATAGAAAAGCTTTATTCACGGTCGTCTTCCTATCATAAAGACTCTCCAATTTGGTCCAAAGACTGTGCTGAATTTTCTGTAGAGACATGATGAAAGACATTATCATCAATCCATTGTCGAATAAAACCGACAGCCTTTCGGTCTAACTTTTTTCACTCGTCATCTTTCATTCCTTATGGTTTATCACGATCACCCTCTATGGGTCCATTCAAATCTTTATAGAACAAGAGGTCTTCCATTTTAGTTTTTCAAGTCACCCAATTTGTGCCATTGAAACTATTCATACGCCCAACGTTGCTGTCCATGATTCACACACAAATATAACGAAACGGAACCGAATTAACCAATAGCTCTGATACCAGATGTTGGAAAAAATATGGTTTTCCTACAAGTGTAAATCAATGGAAGCAATGCAAGAAAATAACAAAAAAAAAAGTAGGCACACAAGAATTACGTGGTTCCCTCAAACTGAGGTACATCCACAAGACCGGTAGGTCAGTTTCTTCCACTATCACCAAATAGAGTTTACAAAATGGCCAAAAAGACATAAGCCTTACAAACACACCAAAGGTGTAAATCACAAGAGGAAAATACCTCACAAATGAGAAAAATGAGACATGTCTCAGAAGAGCTATCTCTCTTTTTCTTTCTGTATCTGTTCTCTATATCAAAAATGGGACATGCCTCAAATATATAAAGATTTGAATCTTCTTGAAGACTCCAAGCCAAACTTGAAAATACCAAGAATCGTGTATGAAAAAACCACCAAAAAATAAAAGTCATACATATTACCAGGTGCATGTCAAAGACTTTCAATTATGCACATTCAATATTTGTGCATAAAACTAGTCCTAAGCCAATTAATGTTTCTAGACAGAACTGGAGTACTCTTCGATCTACGGTTATTCTTTATGCAAATAAGTTTGATCAGAATTAAGATCTATTAATTAATCTACTTTTTAAGGCCTGATCAAAGGGGGGGGTGTGCATTTTGGAATTTTGTAGAGAAATTAAGTTATGACAATTAATTATTGCAATAGATCGAGGTTAATGTTGTCATCCGAGTTCCAAATTAAATGTGGAACTTCTGTTCCATGGGTGGAAGCTTGGTCAATTCATGCATGCACTAAGATGCACTATACCTCTCAAGGCTAGCTATTCTTGACTGGGATTGTGGCTTATATAGGGCTACGTGTTTAATTAATCATCTATTGGCCACAGACTCTACTGAATATTCAATATATAATTAACTAGGCCCATCTGGACTTCATATACGATTGATTATATATACAAATATCATACACAAGCACGCACGCACGTACGCGCGCGCGCGCGCACACACATACACACACACACACACACATATATATATATATATATGTTAACGCCAAGATCTTTTCACACGTTCCAATCACATAAGACACGTCCGATCCTGCACAGTAAATACGACAAAACCAAAAGCTTGACGGCTTCGACCGTTGGAGTATAACTCCGGCGTGAGAATCAGTACAGGCGATCACAAGGTTAACAATGGAGGAAAAAATAATATCTAGTGTCTTTAGAGAGAGAAATATCAGTTACCTTTCTTTAGTGATCTTCTTGCCAACATATACTCTTACGCTCGGTTTACCGTGCCACCCACTACCATCTGACACCACCCCCACTACTGGTGATCTTAGCCGACTACAAGTAGCTCACCTGCTTCATCCCATCACTGTTCTCCACCGCCAGCCGACTAGATCTCATCCACATTAATACAAGTAACAGTCAACTGTTATCTTTCATCATTATCGGTCTCAAAGCCCAAAATATAGATATTTAGTTATCTAATGGGTCGGTCCAACAATTCAACAACTCGGCCCAAGACTTTGAAGATCCAATCAAGATAATCCACCGACTTGACCCAATGGCTAGGTCCAATAACACCAAGACCCAATAATGATAACTCAATGGATCCACAAAAGAGTTCGGCCCAATACATATAAAATATCATGACGCAACAATATATAAAGGGTGGGATTCATAGTTACAGTTGACTGTAGCCATCAGTTCGTTGAATCGTATTTGTTCATTCATCCCTTAAACTGTTTGATGGACTTGTTGGTTATAAGCCTATAATCAATTAACTATTTTTGTGCATGGATCTTTTTCTTTATATATATAAATATACTTGAGTTATGAAGGATAGCTAGGTTTCGAGACATTCCTTCCTGTTGACCCTTCATCACATGTAACAGCTTCTCTTACATAATTAGCTAGATAGAAGCATGCAACTAACTAGCTCAATTTAATTATTTATGCAGATACTTTTTAGCAGATGAGAACAGAAAGCAAGAATGTAGATGCAGGAAAGCCACTGCGCTCAAGTGGAGTGATATATGAGAACACATGAGATTAGAGCCCTCCATTTTCTCTTTCAACTACACACACATCCCTCTCTCTGTGTCCTCTCTATATATACTCTTAATTTATATATATATATATATATATATATATAGAGTCCGGATCCAGTCCGAACTCCCGGATTTTGTTAAAATCCGGACTTTTTTTTTTTTTTTTTGTTTTTTTTTTTTTTGAAACAACTAAAAAAAAAAAAAAAAATTTATGGAATTGAAATTTTTACATTATACAGTGTTTTGGGTGTGATTTGGATGCCTATAACGAAACATGTCTGTACAGTCTGGGCAGACTGTACATACATTGGTTGGGGTAGGTATTAAAAACACACCCAAAACACTGTATTATTGGAAAATTTCAGTTCCATAAATTTTTTATTTTTTTTTTAGTTGTTTCAAAAAAAAAAAACAAAAAAAAAAAAAAATTTTGGACCGGATTTTGATCCAGTCCGGGAGTCCGGACTGGATCAGTTTCATATATATATATATATATATATACACGTATAAACAGTTATATATGTACGTATCTGATGAATATACACTCACACATACATGCATGTAAATCAGCTTCTTAACTGTCAACATAAGAAGAGTCCTGGAACTGAAGGTGTTGGACCACCGAGCTAGGCATCTTTTCAGATGTTACATTAACACTTTTGGGAAAGCCATCTTCAAACTTACATTTATTAATAATATACAATAGGTGGTCGTCCTTTTTCTTCTTCTTATAATTATGCTCCTCTCTATTTATTTCTGTGTGTACACACATTTGTATAAACAACCATTTATTAATTTATTTATTTATGTTATTTTTAAGGTCGGATATCACAACCAATTACAAAGAAATTAAAGAAAAGAAAAAAATAAAAGAATACATAAATTTACAGGTTCAATTTAGTTAATCCTTTTTGTCTAATATATTCATTGAGCAGTTTCACACTCTCTACATGATTCAGACACCAAACAATACTTTTATAGTCACTAGAAACCATAGTCCCAATAACATGTGCTCAATCTCATAAAATTCAATACGTATATTAATTAAACTCAAGACGGGACTTCTAATATTTTTTCAAATTCAAATACACATTACACTTGGCTTCCAGTCGTGCCCCCTTGTAACCCATGTCAGCTCATCGACGAGCTAATTAGCCACTCATTTCCAGAAGAGTGATATCCCAACTAACTTATCGTAGTGGTCATTCGTCAGACCGACAAAAGTACTAGTCAATCTCAACAATTTATTTATACAAATCAAGCTTTTTGTAATCATGAAATGATAATATATTATTTAGTTTGTTTTCTTTAATTGTTTTTCTAGAATTAGTTAATGAAACAGTTTTAAGTCGTCAGGCTATATATCAAACAAATAACTCTAACACCATATTATTAATACTGTGTTACCAATTCGACTGACAACTTTGATCCTCCCTTATATATATCATTTCTCTATTCAAACAAACAAGTCTTTTTGTGTTTCTTTCGTAAAGGTTATTACCTTCTTATTAATAAAAATCCTTTCCTGATATATATAAAAAAATCTTTATTCAAATAGAGTAAAATAAATATAATAATAATAATAATAGAAACAAATCGGCTTACTTAGTGTCCCCATCTTCGGACCTCCCTCTCTCCATTATGAGATAATATCATCAGCCTTCGTGTCCTCACCTCCGACAACCCATATGTAACAATCCGGGTCAAATTTCGGGTCAAATCCTAAGTCCAAATCTGATCAAAATCCATCCAAATTATTTTCTTGGGTCATCTTAGTCCACCACAGGCTCACCCAAAAGGTCATGACTGAAGGTACTATTGTTGTAACTTAATTTCTTATATACAGACAAATTTTTCACATATCTTTCGATGTGTGACTGAGTTATTACGATAATAAAACAACATATCCATTTTGTTAAGAAAGAAGAGGGTTGAAATTATCAAGTCTATTAAATTCCTCTATCCAATGAATATCATTTTAAAAAGAATAAATACAAGCACCAAGGAATTTTTTTTTAGAGTACATCTTTTTCTCATTTTAGACGTGAAGGTAGCATCATAGTTTCTGGATTTTATGATTATACATACATACATACATATATATATATATATATATATATATATATATATAATAAAGGACAAATGCCCCACAATACTCGAGAGAATTCTTATTTTGGTAGTTTAGATAGTGGTGAAATGGGTACACAGCTGGGGTTGTCCACTATGTAAAGTTGCTTCATTTAGTTTGCTGCAAAATTGCTGGTGAAATATCAGCGTCCTTAGATTTTCAAAGGATTTGATGTGGAATCATGAATGTGTTGTTCCTTGATATTTACGTGTGGTGGCCATTCCATGATTGATACTTCATTAAAACCGGAAAGAAAATAATAATACTAAATTATATTATATATGTCTACAATAATTTAACAGTCTGAGCATTATAAATTCTTACTTTTATAAAACTCCTCCCATCCTAAATAAAAGAAAGTTATATAAAATATTTTTTTTGTGTTAAATTTTCTATTATTTTGAATATCGCAAGACTTAATATGCCAGATTAATTACAACCCTAGATTCTAAAATTAATAAATTAGCTCTGCTACTAAGAAAATAAGTCTCCTTTTAACTTTTCGAATTCAGTTCATGTAATATTTTCAACTCAAGATCATTTGATTTTCGTCAATGCTTCGAGTATTGTAAGGTATATACATATTAGGAATTTCAAATTTTGATATTCTTAAAATAAGTAAACTTATCTAAAAAATTTATTATTTAATTTTTAAATTCAAAAAAAAAAGGAGCATCGTGAAGGAAGAAATTTAGTTTTATTTTTTTCTTTAAATTAATTAACTTTTACACTAAATCTTTGGGTACAAGGACATATATATAAGCACTAAATACAATATGATTGATGGCTGTAGGAAAAGAAAGTGGGATGGGGAAAGAGATTTTATGTATATGTGCTTTTATATAGAGAGAGAAAGAGTCCGGATCAGGTCCGGACTATCGCATTTTAACAAAATTTGGACTTTTTTTTTTGTTTTTTTAAAACAATTAAAAAAATAAAAAAAAATTATGGAACTTGATTTTTTTACATAATACAGTGTTTTGGGTGTGATTTGGATACGTATAACAAAACATGTCTGTACAGTCTGTGCAGACTGTACATACATTTTTTGGTATAGGTATCCAAATTACGCCCAAAACATTATATTATGAAAAAATTTCAGTTCCAAGAAATATTAAAAAAAATTAGTTGTTTTAAAAAAAAGCAAAAAAAAAGGTCTGTCTTTTAGTAAAATCCGAGATCCCTGATAGGATCCTGGTTGTATATATATATATATATATATAGAGAGAGAGAGAGAGAGAGAGTCCGGATCCAGTCCGGGATCCCGGACTCTACTAAAATACGGACCTTTTTTTTTTTTTTTTTGCTTTTTTTTTTTTGAAACAACTAAAAAAAAAATTATGGAATTGAAATTTTTTCATAATACAGTGTTTTGGGCGTGATTTGGATGCCTATAACGAAATATGTCTGTACAGTCTGGGCAGACTGTACATACATTGATTGGTATAGGTATTAAAAACACGCCCAAAACATGGTATTATGGAAAAATTTCAGTTCCATAAAATTTTTTTTTTTTTTAGTTGTTCTACAAAAAAAAAATAAAAAAAAATAAAGGGTCCGGATTTGATCAGGTCCGGGAGTCCGGACCTGATCAATTCTGTATATATATATATATATATATATATATATATATATATATATATAGAGAGAGAGAGAGAGAGTCCGGATCCAGTCCGGGATCCCGGACTCTACTAAAATACGGACCTTTTTTTTTTTTTTTTGCTTTTTTTTTGAAACAACTAAAAAAAAAATATGGAATTGAAATTTTTCCATAATACAGTGTTTTGGGCGTGATTTGGATGCCTATAACGAAATATGTCTGTACAGTCTGGGCAGACTGTACATACATTGATTGGTGTAGGTATTAAAAACACGCCCAAAACATTGTATTATGGAAAAATTTCAGTTCCATAAAATTTTTTTTTTTTTTTAGTTGTTCTACAAAAAAAAAATAAAAAAAAAATAAAGGGTCCGGATTTGATCAGGTCCGGGAGTCCGGACCTGATCAATTCTGTATATATATATATATATATATATATATATATATATATATATATATATATATATATATATACGGTCAAGATCAAGAGCATTCTTCTTAAATAGCATTGCTCCTTAAATAGCATTCTTTTATTAAAACTACGTCGTTTTGGAGGGACGCGGTGGCATTTTAATAAATACAATGTCACCGTATATTTACAAAAATGCTACCGTGTCCCTCTAAAACGACGTAGTTTTAATAAAATAATACTATTTAAGGAGGAATGCTATTTAAGGAGAATGCTCTTGATCCTTACCGTATATATATATATATATATATATATATATATATATATATAGTTCGATTCTTTCCAGCGAATCATAGGAAGTGAACTAAAAACGAACCGGCTTAACAAAAGTTTTTTTCGTCGCTATAACATAGAAAACTAACTTTCTATACTATAGCGACGAAAAAAATCATTGTTATAGTTGATTCGTTTTTAGTTCGTTATTTATAGTTTGCTGGTATACACAATTATGTATGTTTTATTTGTGCCATTATTTCTTAATTATAATTATATAGGGCTATATCTAATATCGTATCCGAATTTGGTAGTTGCAAGTTAACGACGTTCACATGAACAATGTTCCCCACATTTACTTAATCACTGCCAAATGGTCCACAGCTTTGATTTTAGATGTGGACATGAGAAGAGATTGTGAGATTATATATATATATATATATATATATATATATATATAGTGGCGGAACCAAAATATTTTTAAAGGGGGTCAAAATATATTAATAAAAAATATTATTTATTGACATTTGCAGTGCTTCTTTCAAATTTATTTTATCCAATTATAGTATTTCACAACATTCTATTCCAACCATTGTAAACCTATAAATTGTGAGTCTAATAACGTTATATGTATGTGTGTGTGTGTGTGTGTGTGTATATATATATATATATATATATATATATATATACGGTCAGGATCAAGAGCATTCTTCTTAAATAGCATTTCGTCTTAAATAACATTCTTTTATCAAAACTACGTAGTTTTGGAGGAACGCGGCGGTATTTTTATAAATACGCGGTGGCATTGTATTTACAAAAATATATGGGATTTAATATATATATATATATATATATACGGGAAGCTTCAAGAGCATAATTCTTAAATAGCATAATGCCTTAAATAGCATAATTTTATCAAAACGACGTAGTTTTGTAAGGACGCGGTGGCATTTTTGTAAATATCATGCCACCGCGTATTTACAAAAATGTCACCGCGTCCTTACAAAACTACGTCGTTTTGATAAAATTATGTTATTTAAGGCATTATGCTATTTAAGAATTATGCTCTTGAAGCTTTCCGTATATGTATATATATATATAGCAAGGATCAAGTGCATACCACTTATCTTACTCACCCGTGCTCACCCCCCTTTAGGCGTCGGTTTCGGTCATATAACCGTCGTCTATACTTTTAGCGACGGACAACATATAGCGTCGCTAAAAGTATAGACGACGGTTGTATGAACGAAACCGTCGCCTAAAGGGGGGTGAGCACGGGTGATTAAGATAATGGGTATGCACTTGATCCGGACCGTATATATATATATATATATATATATATATATATATATATATATATATATATATATATATATATATATATGGGTATCCATCCACAGCAACCGGTTATTGGGAGCAACCTCTTTTGGCCCAGCCGTTACAACCTGTAGCGACTTATATATATAAAAAAATTGTCTAAGGCCGGTACAGGTTGTAGCGGCTGGGCCAAAATGGGGTTGCTCCCCAACAACCGGTTGCTGTGGATGGAATCCTTATATATATATATACGGTCCGGATCAAGTGCATACCCCTTATCTTACTCACCCGTGCTTACCCCCCTTTAGGCGACGGTTTCGGTCATACAACCGTCGTCTATATTTTTAGCGACAGACAACATATAACGTCACTAAAAGTATAAACGACGGTTGTATGATCGAAACCGTCGCATAAAGGAGGGTAAGCACGGGTAAGTAAGATAAGGGGTATGAACTTGATCCTTGCTATATATATATATATATATATATATATATATATATATATATATAGGCCGGATCCTGTCCGGGAGTCCGGACAGGTTTAAAATTCGGATCTTTTTTTTTTTTGAAACAACTAAAAAAAAATTATGAAATTGGAATTTTTACATAATACAGTATTTTGGGCGTGATTTGGATGCCTATAACAAAATATGTCTGTACAGTCTGGGCAGACTGTACATACATTGGTTGGTGTAGTTATTAAAAATATACCCAAAACATTGTATTATGGAAAATTTTCAGTTCCATAAATTTTTTTTTTTAGTTGTTCTACCAAAAAAAAAAAAAAAAAAAATTGGGTACGGATTTGATCAGGTCCGGGAGTCCGGACCTGATCATTTCTATATATATATATATATATATATATATATATATATATATATATATATATATATATATACTACTATATTTTTTTCTTTGGGTAGGTGGGTGGGTGGGTGAGTGGGTGGGTGGGTGAGTGGGTGCGTGGATGAGTGGGTGTGTGGGTGGGTGGGTGGGTGGGTGGGGTGGGGTGGGGTGGGGTGGCGTGGGGTGGGGTGCGGTGGGACATGAGTACTTGTTTTTTTGGGACCACGTTATTTGAAGAGCAACTAGTACCTACCAATGCCCATACCATACATTGTCTCTTTTTTTCGATTATATGCATGCATGCATGCAAATGAATAACAACTACAAACCTGGTGCATATGTCGGGTCACCATCGATTAATTATTCATGTCTACAATATTGCAAACAAAAGTAATTATATAAAGGCTAGTGGAGTAATATTTTCAGTACAATAAATAATACTATAAAACAGTAAATTTTCCAGCTAATAAATGTATGTCATGTGAATTTATTCCGGGTGTTATATTAAAAATTATACATAAATTATGTTAGAATAATATGTTATCGATATGTGTCATTTCATTACATTTATTCTCTAATTTCTTACAAAAACAATTGTATCGTTGAAAGTGTCATTAAAAACAATATTTATTATGTTTATTTATTTTGACTTAAAAATGGAGGTAATTATATAATTTGTACTTCTTTTTACTATTTATAATAATATTAAATAACCATGTTTATTTGTATCGTTTTACTTAATTCATATTCCCTAGCCCCTGAACCACTCCATATAAGAGTTTCATTTGTTATTTTTAATTTCTTATTTTAGAAAAATTATTAATTTTTATGTTATTATAAAATAACACAATATTTTACCATCATAATCAAACAAAACACTTAATACATTTAATTAGGGATAAATAAAGAACACAATTATATTCTTAATTTTTTTTAAAAAAAATTTCAAATGATATTTTTTTTGTAGAATGAATTAAATACTTCACAAAAAGTGTTTTCTGTTCATAGTTAATTTGCAAGAACAAAATTTAAACCATGATGTAAATTTATATAATTTTGATTAATACAACAGTTAGTATTAAAATGTAATTCAAAAATATTACTCTCTCTGTTTCAAATTAAATGCTAAATTTTGACTTATAAGTCAAATTGACCATTTAATTTTATAAATAATTTTTTACTATTTTTTTCCAATAGTATTGGTGTAGAGATTATAATAAAAAAAAAAGTATATACAATTAACTATTAACCTCAATTTTAATAATATAAAAAATATATTTACACGTGTTTAATTATTAAAATTGGACATTTAACTTTGAACAGTATTGAGTACAAATTATATTTTAAAAACTAAAGTGAATTTACTTCACAATTATTATTTTTTTTACTTAAATTAAAAAGTGCGCTGTGGTTTCATAATTAAGGTTCACTCTTTCGTCATATAATTAATACCCGCAATAAAAGAGTTGAAGTAATATATATATATATATATATATATATATATATATATATATATATACACACACACGGAAAGCTTCAAGAACTTAATTTTTAAATAGCATAATGCCTTAAATAACATAATTTTATCAAAACGACGTAATTTTTTAAGGATGCGGTGGCATTTTTGTAAATACGCGGTGGCATGGTATTTACAAAAATGTCACCAAGTCCTTACAAAACTACGTCCTTTTGATAAAATTATGCTATTTAAGGCATTATGATATTTAAAAATTATGCTCTTGAAGCTTCCCGTATATATATATATATATATATATATATATATATATATATATATAGAGAGAGAGAGAGAGAGAGAGAGAGAGTCCGGATCAGGTCCGGACTCCCGGATTTTAACAAAATCCGGACCTTTTTTTTTTTTTTTACTTTTTTTTTTTGAAACAACTAAAAAAAAAATTATGGAATTAAAATTTTTACATTATACAGTGTTTTGGGCGTGATTTGGATGCCTATAACAAAACATGTCTGTACAGTCTGGGCAGACTGTACATACATTGGTTGGTATAGGTATTAAAAACACACCCAAAACACTGTATTATTGAAAAATTTCAGTTCCATAAAAAATTTTTTTTTTTAGTTCTACAAAAAAAAAATTGAGTTCGGATTTTCTCCCGTCCGGGAGGTCCGGACCTGATCCATTTCATATATATATATATATATATATATATATGTCCTCTGTTTTTATCTTCTTTTGCTAACTGTCTAGTCTCTAAACTATACTTCCCTCCACATACGTAATCTTCTCGACTTTATTTTTCCATTAAACAAGATAACGGTAGTCATTGTAGCTTAAAGTACCATTGAGCCATATGTTATGTAATAACTTAAGTCATGTGGTCCTAGAGATACCATCTTGGTCCCCAAACTACAAAGCAATTCCGGACCCAGCCTGAAAATTGTAACGACTTTGGGATAGTGTTTCCAAAAGTATGAGCTTGAACTAAATTTCTCACGATTTTATTCACTGTTTTCCCATGAACACAACCAAGGTGATCCCAGTGCAATAAAAATCTGCTGAAAGCCAACCAAGGTGTCTTTTGCTATTGAACACGAGTATGTTTGTCAAAAGTGCTGAATTATGAAATGTAAGCAGTTGGTGATACCATTTGTACAATAACACGAGCAATCGTTGCCTCCAAGTCCCAACAAGTTGGCGTCTAATGACTTGGGTCAAGGCCAAACACCACCTTTGGCTATAGGGGACAGGTTCGTAAAAACATGATCGTTAATTCTCTAGTAATGTATCATGCTAACTTGTCAAGTACTTGTAAATGGAAACACCCTAGTACAACAGGAGGAATTCATAATTTCGACTACAGTACTGACTACTGATTAATGATTTGGGTGATATTCCTAATATTTATAGGTTAAAAAACAAAGTTCAGCATGTCACAAGCTTTCATCTTTGAGCATATAGGTTCTTTTTTTAAGTGAAGCTGCATTACGGAAAATAACCGGTCCTAAAGCCAAGCCACGTGATTTCTTATAAGAATCAGGAATCTTTAGAACCAACATTGAACTTCGCTATGAAAAACCCGATTGTATCGAGTGAAGATGATGGATCAAACCTCTGTACAAAATCTTCCTCCCCTGGTCTTAACCACTCCCTGGATCAAAATCTGAACTAGTTATTACCATAAAGCAAGTAATACTTGATTAACACAAAATGAAAATAAACATGAAAGAACTTGATTAGATATCGGGTCTAACAAATGGTAGCTAACCAAAGATCACGTTAAGATGTTACCTGATGGTAATCAAAATTATGATTCTGCGAGGCAGGCCACGGATTAAAGTCTTTCAGCTTGCATTTAGTTCCTTAATTAAATAAGTGGAATTACACTACTTTTTTTTCCTTTTTTTTGTATTATGCACACTGTTACACCTCTCCAAGTCCCAACAGGTATGTGGATTTCCTGTACAACTTAAGCTTTTGGAGTAAATGGCAACTTAACAGAGCTCTACGCCTCCACCTAATCCCTCTGTTTGACATTAAGCTCCTCACAATGACCTCTCACAAACGCTACATTGCTCAGTAACAATTTAAAAGAGCAAGGAACAATTGAATCATACATGTTTATGCAAATTCTAAAATAACAGTACTTAATAGCACATCAAAAAATTCAAAGTACATAATAAACCAGAAAGCATATGAAAAGGACAAAATAACTTACTCAACATATCCATCAGATAATGCACATCGACCTACGAGGCCAGGTCCCCCAATTCTTGGATGCTGAAAAACGTGTCAGAGAAACAACTTCAAAACCCACAACTATTGTATTGTAAATAAGTATCTTAATTTCGCAGTAACTTATGTTTCTTTTAGGTGTAGGTGAGATCAAATTGAAAGGAATAGAAATCCAAATCAAAACCGTCTAGGAGCGAAACTAAATAAAAACAAGAAAACTACAGAAGCAGAACCTCCGATCACAAGGGATGGTTAAAACATACAGATGCACACAAGCAAACACATTAACCAATATTCTCAAAAGTCTATAGAAGTTGAGTTTTTTGTTCCTTTTTGTAGGCAAGTTTGGCCCCAAGTTATGGGACTAGAACCAGCGAGCTTGACTACAGAAGTAAGATATAAATCAAATAAATAAACATATATATTAATTTAAACCACAACTAATTTGGGACAAAATTGGAGAACAATAATTGTTGAGAATAATTGATAAAACAAGAGAAAATTAACTCAAGTGAGGCTCCACTCAGACTGCACCTCACTACCCCAAGGATCTTTTACTTGGAAAATGTTCAGTTCAGCACATTAATATTTCTTACCCGCAAAAGAGACAAAAATAGCATGTATAATATTAATCTTGTGAGATTACATCACTATTTAAAGAGACTCAAAACCTAATTTTACTTGAATAACAATAAAAGTACTAAACAATTAAAATACCTTAACTAGATATTAAAAATTCCTAATCACTATTAAATATCCTAAATCCCCAATAATAAATAAAATAAATAATTACAATCAATCAAAACCCAATTGGACATACTAAAAATTCCATAAATTAAATAAATCAATTTCTTCTTTCCTTTGGGCTTGTGATCCATCAACAAGAAGTACCTTGTACGAACTATAGCGTCAATCCAAAAATTAGAAGCATTTTCTGGGGAATAGAGATATTTTAAGTATTAATCAGGAAACAAGTGCAACTGTAATTTTATATTTTAAGTGTGTTTGGGGATAGCCGTGAACCCGCAAAATCTCATTAATTTTTCAATGTTAACGTCTTACCTCAAAAGTGAATCCTAATAAATTGCATTAAAATTTAATATATCATAAATTTCCCTATTCTTTATGTTAGGGAGTAAGGGGGAGTCCATAATGAACGCTTCCATACTCAAATTTGGAACCCACCTAAACCTAAAATTTAACGTAATATTTGGATCAATCCACTCCCAAGAACACTAATTGAGTCATCTTGGTCAACCATAAAGCTCACCCAAAAATTATGACATGTTATTGGTACTTTTGGTATTAGAGTCAAGGCCTTATATACAATTGAATATCCCCCACATATTCTAATAGTAATACAGTAATTTTACAATCACCTCCACTTAAAACCTAACGTCTTTATCAAGCTCATTGACCTATTATTAATTAAACCTGAGGAACTCCACTAGCCTGTAGGATAATACCAGCAATCCCATATATTTACCACAACTATTGGTCTCCTGATGTGGGATTGCCTTAGGCTTACATGTGTGCACCCACCTTTGGCAACTTGATAAGATGGTCCAATTCCAATTTTCGAGACTCGACTTTGACACCATGTGTAACGATCCATTTCCAAAGCCATGGAATAAAGAGCAGTCCACTCCCAAGACACGAGTTGGGTTATCTTGATCTACCACAAGCTCACCTAAAATTTGTTACAAGATATTGATACTCTTAGTATCAGAGTTAAGACCCTTATATAAATCCAATCTATAACCCACATATTCCAATGGGTTGGGGTGTTACATAATAAATCTTGGCCCAACTTTTTTTACAAGCCTTCAACGTCACACTCTCAAACCAATATGGGACCGGTATCAACTCAAATATTATTTTAACAGTTCTCCCCCTTCACATGTGCATATCAACATCGTTGAACTGCTCAATTTGATAAAAAAAATAATAGCCAACAGGTCTTGGGCCAGCCTTGCATAATAAGCCTTCAAGTTATGTTACATTAACACTCCATATATTTGATTAAGATATGTTATAATGATAATAAAATGGTATAATACTACAGCACATGATCTTAAGCAAAATTTGGCACAAAAAATGTTTAAGAGGATTAAATTACAATGCATTTCAAATTTGACAGACCAGGTTCCTTTTTTGTTATTTTATAAGTTTAAGATATCACAAAGACTTCCATATATAGTTGATTTAGGATGGAAAGACTTTGTGGAGATACCAGTGCTTTGCAATTTTATGGGGTGTTTAGATTGAGAAAAATGCAAGGATCTTCACTGGTCGATCTATGGCTGTCCACATGCTTTGAATATAGTTACTTTTTATGCCTCTTTGTGGGCTTCTGCAATGGCAGCATTCCACGGGATATCTTTGTCTAAATTATATGGAGATTGAACGGATGCTCGCATGGAGTGTTTTGTGGCTTTTTACACTTGATTTTTTTCTGTGCTTTTTTGGATCGGTGGACTTTTGTTCGCCTCTACTTTTTAATCGCTTTATTTATCTCTATTAAAATTTTCTTCCTAAAAAACTATCCGCAACCAAAACAAATCATTCAGAAAAAGAATCAATAACCATCATTCATCTTATAATATACTAATAACAACCATTCATTGAGCTCTTTATTTAGAGACTGCATATCGTATTTGTGATCTAACCTGTGATGCCAAGGAGAGAAATGTGTATGTATCCAGGGCATAACGAACCAGTGCTTCATTCTCACCAGGATTTATAGTACACCTGACAATTTAAACACTAATGTCATCTACACCCTTTCTCTTTCTTTTTTTACAGAAATTTTGGAGAAATCACAAGTAATCCAAGACAATTGCCACAATCATCAATGAATTTGATATTTAGACAATAAGTGTTGTCAAAAAACAGAAGTATTAATATGTAGAACTTAAAAGTCTGCCTGACAAAAATAAAGAGCATAGACAATTAGAGCTGGATAAGCAAACATATTTATACACTCAATAATTTTTTATACTACCAGAGAAAATGTAAGATTCTTAACTCTGTGTTTGGTGCATGTGTATGAGATATTAACAAAACAAAACAAAATCTGAATTGACAGAAGATCACCACATAAAGTTGCTGTCCCAGGATTCCATGACAACTCTTAAGAAATCCACAAGCTTCTGTAGTTCATGACCACATTGATTGATGCCTTTTCCCAGGTAAATGGGCAACTATGGACATTGGATACAAGTAAAAACAGAAACAGAACTAACAAATTTCAACATGTGGTTCAGCTTTTTTATTTGGATAAAAGGATATATATATATAGATGACAAAAAGAGTTACAGTTTCTGAGGACATTGATTACTAGCAAAAAAAACTAACAAACAAACAAGAAGTCAAGGAAGAAGTGCCTCCAATCAAGCTAAACATCTTCTAAGATTACTCCTCGTAAACTATACACTACTGGACAAAAGAGGGGCAAGGAACAGTACCTTCTGCATAGAATATGTTAGGAACTAGATGAGTTCCTAACAATGAGAGATAGATAATTTAGAGCAGAAAGACACTGAAACAGAGTTTGGGGGAGAAAGAAAGGGCAAAAATAGGGTAGAATGGAGGTGATGAAGAGATAAGGGAGAAGAGTTCAAAGAGACTCTCTCAGATATTTCATATAACCGTTCATAAAGCTTGAAATGAAATAACTCACTGCTTTACATATTTATACCAAGTTACTTGCAGAAAAATAAAGCTTAACCTACACCTACTTTACTTATCCTACACCACCTGCACATGGGCACCCGGGCATGTGAGATTGTTAATTGGAGAATATTCTAGATATTATTAAGACCTAACAGAAAATGACTAGGGTTATAGCCTTTGGTGTTGCATGTATTTGGTTTTGGTTGTATTTAGGGTAGGTCAACAGAGTTGGTTTATGGTTTGAATTGTTAAGAGTGGGGTCTTTTCTGAGATTTCCAGTGGTTGGTGAAGTTAGATAGTTCTTGGGTTGAGAGTTTGATGGAGGGAAATTGTTTTTGGGATTATAAGTGTAAGGCTTAGGTACTGGTGTTTTGTGTTGTTTTGCTAACTTGAAGGCCAAAGATAGGGTGTCAGACCTAAGCATTTTCACCATCTCTTTAGTTTCTCCATGCAGTCCTCCAGTGAAATTATCCAATTAAAGTAGCAGTTTGCTTGAGCAATTTAAATTGCTCAAACACAGTGTTTTGTCCCTCTTCAGTAAACCAATGAAGTCTCTTGAGAATTCTTCCCAAGAAATAGCTCCTTTACCACTGCAATAAGCCTGTACCAGCTCTTAGGTACCCCATGTAGAAGCATGGCAGCAATAGGTACCCACAATCATCTCTCTCTTGAAAAGCTGGAAATGGCAATTTCAAATATCTCAAGTCAGGATTCCTTTCCTCATGCATCCTCCTCCTAGGTTCTTGTCTCCTCCTTAGGTCCTTGTGTCTGCAGTATCATAGTCACCATTACTATTATCATCATATTCTTCTTGTGCTCTCCTCATGTGATAAGGATCTCTATATAATATATATACCTTTTCCCTCTTTGTGAGCTCTACTAGGCCAATCCCCGTCTCCAAAGGGATTAGAGAAGTCATTCCCATCATTGGAACCCATAGACTGAAGCATCTTAGTAATTCGATCCATGAAGGAATCAATTTAAACATCAATGTTCTGCAATTTATCATGAGTGTACTCTCTCAAACTTAGAAAGTCTTGTTGCAGCATTTGGTTGGAGTTCGAATGTGGAGGTCCAGCCATGTTGGTGAATTGTTTAGAGAAAAGAAATTGAAACTCAGGATTATTAAGTTTCAGAGTTCAATTGATGGATTGATCTAGTGTCAACACTAGACCAATTGGAGTAAATGAGCTTGAGTGTTAATTTTGGTGGTGAAAAGAACTACTCTAGAACAATTAGAGTGTTAGAAATTTCTGGAAATTTAAGCACACCTATCTTAGCTTAGATGCACCTATATAGAGTAAACAAGCTAGTGAAGAACTAGAGGCTCAAAATAAGTATATTAGTAATAACTATGGACACTATCAATGTAATAGAGCCATTTTTGTCACTGTTGATAGCAGAAAATTGTGTAAAATGAAAAAAAAAATATTCAAGAATAGGACAATAAACTACTCAAATCTGTTATAGCTTTGTTTAGGGCACACCTGATTAAGTAGAATTCATATCACTCTTTTCAACAACAATCAAATGGGTCTCTCAGTAAGGAAAAAATCCTAGTTCGACAAGTTTTCACCCACATAACATAAACAACATGAAAATGTTGAATTCCTCAATTGCAGGTTGAACAAAAAACAGGGGCAAACAAAACACAATTTTTTCCTTATTGTTGTTGTATTTTAAGTACTTCAATACCAACTATTTATGTTGGGTAAGCATGGAATATTCGGGTTTGGAGGAGCTGTTTTTTATGGAGACTTTATTCTCCCTCGTGATCCTAACCGGAGATACAAGAAATAGATGCTCAGCCTGCAATGTTCGATAACGGCGCTGAAGTAGTGAAGTAGTTCAACACATTGTTGTACGTCGAAAAGATTGTGGCACCGTCCGAGGTATTTCTGAAGTTGTGGGTATTATTGCAAATCAATCTATTGGAGAACTGGGTACTCAATTACCTTCAATGATACACGGTCAAATGCTAGAAAATTTATTTCTAATTGATAATGTTATTAATAAGTTCGATATTATTGTTCCAATCATAACAACGAATAGGAATGAAACAGCTATAGCTCCTATATAAACTACTGGGAAGATCATAGCGAAGAAAGTTGTTACCTTAACCGCAAGGAGGGGGATGCCGAAGGCAGGGCTAGTGACTGGAGTGAAGTTGTAACAAGAAGCTAATGGTGTTGTTGACCTCACCCACACCTACTTTTGTTAGATACCTATCGAAAATAGGATTGACTACGAATTTGAGCCATAGCACATGTGAATGCAAATAAAAAACATCCATGGATAAGATTTTTCCTTTGCGTTCTATCTCTCATAACTATTTCGCCAGTCTTTTCTTTTGCGTTCTATCTCTTATAACTATTTCGATGACTGGCTTTTCTGCTCCTGATCCTACTCCCATATTATGATTCTAGTCCATCGTGATTTGAAGAGATTTTGATTTCATTCTTTTTGTCTATTAAAAGGTGTACTTCCTCTCATGGATTCATTCCGGGAAACGAGGCAGGAGCACTAGAATTTGCCAAGCCCCTCGTTAGAAACTCAATTTATTTGATTAACCAAACCCCCCCCCCCCCCTTATTGACGCTATTAATCGCCGTGGGAATGCAATAAGAATGGATTTCAGATATGACGGAATTGATATCGCCGTGAAAGATTTCTATTGGCCAAACCAACCCTAACTCGTTTTGCTTTCTTTGTGTGCTTGTTTCCTACTAGCTTGCTTCGGCTCTCACTATGAGCTTAGGTTTCATAGCTTTAGGAGCCTTTAAAGAAAATCGAATAGCTTTGCTTAGCGACAACTACTTTCTTTCTAGTAGCTGCTTCGCTTTAGGAGTCATTTGGTGTAGAACCACATACCAGCTTGATGACTAATAGTGGAAGGGGTTCAAAAATAGAGTCATGACCGGTGGTCTTCTCCTACGTACTCGAAGACAAGAGCAGCAGCTCCACCTACTATTTCGTAGCAGTCCGAGGGGTTGGTTTACTTTTGGACATGCTTCTTTTACTTTGATCTTCTTTTCTGACTCGGCATTTACATCAGATCGAAATCAAATGGCTCGTGACACCTGACACCTGAGAGAGTAGTTCAACTCGTGACTCTCCAACAATGAAAGAAAGCTAAGAAAACTAGTTCCTGTATTCAACGTAAAGTCAACTCTTTCATAATCGTTCGAAGAAGGACCGGCTGGAATCATATGAAATGGGATTAACGTCCAATTATGAAATCCTTGGATTTCCTGTCTCAATTAAGAGGGGTCATGGAAAGATGATTACCCAAAAGAAACCAAAAACAATTCCTCCAGTGGAGGACTCCAACTAGTAACCCAGATAACCCAAAAATGGAGTTCGGAGTGAAGAAGAAGAGGGTTTCAGGCTGTCGAATAGCTCTGATACTAATTTGTTAAGAACTAGATGAGTTTCTAACAATGAGAGATAGATAATTTAGAGCAGAAAGAGACTGAAACAGTTTGGGGGAGAAAGAAAAGGCAAAAATAGGGTAGAATGGAGGTGAGGAAGAGAGAAGAATTCAAAGAGACTCTCTCAAATATTTCATATAATCGTTCATTAAATTTGAAATAAAAATAACTCACTGCTTACATATTTATACTAAGTTAAATAAAGCTTAACCTACACCTACTTCACTTATCATGGGCACACGGGCATGTGACGTTGTTAGTTGGAGAATATTCTACATATTAAGATATTAAGACCTAACAGAAAATGACTAGACTAGGACAGAATATGAGGGGGGAAGTAAAATCCTGAAAAAATCTAAATTTTTTCAAACCAAACACACCGCATCATAACAAGAATAACTTGTCACCAAATAATATTTGAGGTTGGACAAAAATCCATAATGGAGAGGGAGAAAGGATAGAAGGAAAGGAAGAAATATTAAGGAGAGATTTGAGAGGAGTTGACTACCTCCTTAGACTGATTTAAAGGCAATATTAGAACCTTAATATATTCAGTTATTAAAGCTGAAGCACACAACTCGAGAGAAACACGCATAATTTGAATTGACTAGCTACCTCAAATGACTACATGAAGACCAATCTATAGGCCTTAAAACTTTCAAGGATTAAACGCATAAATGCTTCCCGTGGGAGGTTTAAGACTCCATAGAAAGACTACGGCTATGGTCGTTTACAAAAGCTATTAACAAAGGATTACAATTCCATGGACTATAGCAGTATTTTATCCTTTAAGAAATAATCATATGTTTGTTTAGAGGGGGGATCATACAATGGGATAGCTACTCTTACAAGTGATTTAGGAAAAGACCATAAGATACCAGAGGGAGGTGGTATTAGATAGTACCCCTTTTAGTGTATTGTCATTCTGCTAAATATAATATATATTAAAAATTAACATAACAGCAAAGGATAAGCTTTCTAGTTGACTCCACTGGCCCACTTTGAAGTTGAAAACATTTGAAATGCATCTTTCTTTTCATTGACTACAACAAGCTTCTTAACTTTCCTCCTGCAAAACCATGAACATTGTGGAGATAAACTTCTATATAGAGTGTCCGAGCGACAAACTCAATGCTCCTCCACACATTTACCAGCTTGTTGCTAAGTAAAGTCATTAATGAACGATCAAAGGCTTGACATTTGTGAGGACATCAGCATTCCAAATGAATTGGGGATATTTAACTCTATTATACAAATGATGATTGGGTCAATTTACATAGAACTTCTAGAAAGAAGACAATTTGAGGATCAAAACAACTTAGACTGAACAACTTAATACCAAACTAATTAATAATGTAATTGCCTAAAATAACCTAAACAACTATATAACAAAATTCAAGCAGAATCCAGCTACTGGTTCTGTGCTCTCCTCAGCAGTACATCATTTATCACATCAAAAAAAAATTATGTACGTTTTGAACAATTAAAAAATCAAAGGCTGCACAAGAGGAGAAGTGGAACTAATACTTACAACACTACACATAAGACAATCGTCGCTAGAAGTCACAACAGCCTACGGAACTAGTTTGTTAAAATTCTGATCCAAACTTGAAGAAAATTTGAGGAAGGCCTGAAAGTAATTTGAAAACAATAAAAAAGCTTACTGACGTCGAATATACAATAACTCCACCGGCGCGAACTAGCTGAACAGCCTGGTCAAACATCCGCCTCTGATACGTGGCATGTTTCCTTAATGATTCTAGTGTTTCCTGAAACAAAATTTATTCGACTTCTTAAGTACAGAAAATGAAAAGCAAACATCAGAAGCAGAAAAAGAGAAGGGGAATAAAGAGCAACTACAGATGGTAAATGTTGTTAGAAAATAATTGACAGTAATTAAAAAGGCATGCACAAGCAGGTTTATTTTTATTTAGTATATTATACACTAAACATCCTGAATTCAAGGTAGTCTCATGATTCAGAACTGGGGGAATAGTAACTTTCCCGCCAAAACTTGTGTTTGTATTATGCAAAGAATTTAAAAGAAGCATCCAAGAATCAGAGATTGATATATATGGAAAAAAGTTAATAATGCATAGCCGCGTAGGATGGGAATTGAACATAAGAATGAGAATAAACTTTATTTATACAAAAACCAGAAAAATAAAAAATAAAAAGTAATACTTGGTGGAGTAGTATAGTCCAACTTATAAAGTTGTATATTCCCTAAGAGTATTGGCAGCATAAAGAGATAATACTTGGTCCAAAGTATTCTCTCTTACCCAAGCCAGCTACTATTTAATCAGCAGGAACGATTTTAATGCATCCCATATATGCTCCTCATGCGGAATGGAATAAGAAATTCAAGAATATTTTAGTAGGATATTTTAGTAGAGTTTTAATTATGGTAGTAGCCGATGCGCTTGTTATTTAGAGATAAATATTGGATTAATGTAATTATTTTAGTAGGATATTTTAGGAGATTTTTAATTATGATAGTAGATTTTAATTAGAAGTTTTAATTATGGTAATAGATTTTAATTAGGAGATTGTTTTCTTTTTAAATTAGGGTTTTCACTTGGTTTTCTATTTAAATATTGTAATATTTCATTATTTTAGAGATTATTGAATGAAATGATTTGAGATTAAAATTGTTGTTTTTGTGTGTTTATTTACTGATTCTCTGCGGATATGAGTACCCTTATTCCTTCTTCTCCCACCTTGTCCTACATCATAATGGTATAAAAACCAAAATTCCTGATATCTTTTGATTTTACCCAATTTCTTCTTACCCTAATTTTATGGCATCCACCAATTATCAAAGTTCGCTAGAAAATCGACAACAATTTTCCAATACAAAAGCACGATCTGTAGCCAGAATCGTTGTCGCCGTTAGTCTCCATCTATCCCGAGAAAAAAAAACAAGCATTATTGTTTATCGCTAAAGTGTGTGCCATTATTCATCTCAAATTACATTTTGGCACCCCAACGTTTCTGAAATTTCAATTCAACCTTGAAGTTTCTGAATTTTTAAATTCAACCCCTAAAGTTTAATTAGTTTCAATTCAACCGTTGTTTCTTTATATTTTCTGCACCTAAGCCATAGAACCCAAAAAAAACTGTAATTTATTTATGTTATCCAATATGGTGACTTATAATTCGGAGGACTGTCTTAGAAGAATCCATTGCAGCACTTGTAGCAAATCAGGCAAATATCTCAAAATCCATCACCGCAATTCCAACACGTGGTCAAAGAATCAACACAAATGTCAAAGTTATGACGCCAGATCCTACGAATAAGATACAAGGAGTCAGTGAGACTCTTCACGAACAAGAACTTCAACATGTTGCGACTCATGAGGATCTTAAAGTGGCTGAAGTTAAGGATATTGTATCAGTTGAAGATTCAAATGTGGTTTGCATTAAAGGAAGTGCAATGCAAGAGGTGAACCATGTTGATAAAGAAGTTGAACACAATAAGAAAGACGCAATTCAGGTAGAACATATTGATTTTCTTATGCCAAATTTTGTATTCAAGTCCAAAGCAGCATCTAGTTTCTTGCTTGTGTCGATGTTATTCCCAAAAATTGTGCTCAAGAGCATGTCTTGTTGGAAGGCATCTCTTGGACTAAGGTTTATTATTCTTCGATATTTGAAACTTGAGGATGAATTTTTTTCATAAGTGAGGAGAATGATGCGGTACGGAAGAAGAAATCCAAGAAGTTTATTTTTTTAAAAAATTGTTATTTAGAGATAAATATTGGATTATTAATGTAATTATTTTAGTAGGATATTCTATGAGAGTTTAATTATGATAGTAGATTTTAATTAAAAGTTTTAATTGTACTAGTAGATTTAATTAGGAGATTGTTTCCTTTTTAAACTAAAGTTTTTACTTAGTACCCAAGTGTTTGGTTTACTCGAGAAGTCGTTATGCTTCGTGTTGGTGGTGATGGTGATGTCGTGCAAATGATGGTAAAGGCAGTCCCTGCTAGTGATGGTTAATATCGGTGTAGAATTGATTTGGGGATGGAGATGGGGATGGGGATGGGGATGGGGATGGGATTTGGGTTTAGGATTGGGGTTATTGATGGAGAAGATGCAGTGACTTGGAGGTTGGGGTATATTTTAATATTTTTTTTATTTCTTAAACATGTTTTTCCGAAATTACCCCTTCAAAATTTGGATTACAGGCACAATCGGTCATTTTTGACCGGTTAAATGTACGAAGAGTGCATTTTGTTTAACGAAAAAGAAGTTTAGGGTGCACTTAGATACTTTTAAATATTAGAGTGCAAACCTCAACAATGCTACAAATTTTGGAGTGCAAATTGTCTTTTAGTCTTTTGTAAATATATGTTTTGGTAAATAGATGTTTTGGGTCTATTTTGGCATTCATCCGTAGAAGTAGAAATTATGTTATTATGCATTTCTTTCTATTTAAATTGGCGTTTATGACTGTTGGTATTCAATCTATTTAGAAATATTTTGAAATCTATTACAGGAATATACTTATTATGTTTTATGTGGCATCCCCTTATTCTTTGAGAGAAGGGGTGTTACAACAAATTTTCCCCATATCTTTCGATGTGAGACTGAGGTGGTACATTCTTTACGAAGATAAGTACCCTTATTTCTCTTTTCCCACCTTGTCCTACATCAGCGCCTTAAAAAGGTGCATTTTACTAATAACATGACAACTTATGGATATATTCATGTAAAGAATTTTGGTGATAAAATCATGAATTGTAGATGTATTTTTAGTTGAATGGCGGTCCTTTGAATTAATGAGATCTAGTTGCTGCTTTATTATCCGAAAAGCTAGTATAAGGTCCAAAATCGTCTTTTGCACATCGATTCTATACTTTTTGCTTTGTGTAGCTTGTTATATGAGTCATGAGTCGGAGCTTAGCTTTTGTCGCGGTATTTGACCTTGGATTGTTGTTGCATATTCAGCTCTTGTTGCAGCTGCTTCTGCTGTTTTCTTGACCCAATGTTCTAAAAGGTGCTAGGTGGGAGGCGGACGGTCGAGAGGGCCTAGGCGGGGCTTAGACAGGATTTTTTATTTTAAGCTAATTTTAATATTTTATCTTACATTTATCCAAACAAAACAATAATATAAAGTAAAATAATCTATGATAAAGATAATAAAGGCCTTTGCTTAAAGTTCAAACACATATTCATATTGCTAATGTCAAAGTTCAAACACAAACATGCAATTGTTCAAAGTTCAAACATATTTTTAGTAGCTTTATTCATAAACAAGATTGCTATTAAATAATAAAATTTAAAATTTCAAGAATTTAATTCAATATTAAAACTTAAGAAACTAAACATATAAATTTAAGAATTATATTGAATTAAACTAAATATTACAAATGTGTCATCATTTATATAATTTGAAATTGGTACAAGTTCAAAAAATAACAACTATAATAAAATTATCGATTTTGACTTGATATTGTTCACTTCTCGTTGTGATTTGATATGTTACAACATGTATTATGAATATGGTAAATCATTATTAAAATAAATATATCAAGATCTGATTTGGGTAGTTATTAAAATAAAAAAAAACATCTCCGCCTAGACCCCACCTAGGCCCCGTCTTATTTTCTGGAGGGATTTTTTTTGCCACCAGGGGGGCCTAGCGCCTAGGCGGGGCGCCAAGGGGGGGCCTAGCGCCTAAGCGGACCTAGGCGGGGATTTTTAGAACACTGGATCTACCCGATCGATAATGTGGATATTTATCAAATAAATAATGTAAGTAGACCTATATAATAAATATAAAAGCAACTTGAAATCAATGGGGGAAAAAATCAAAATCAATGTGACGATGGCACTCTGGTTACCTGTAGATGTTGGATATACCACCAAATGAGAGGTCAAGTGCCTAAAAAGTGCATCAAGCATATGTAATATGCAAAGCTACACAGGCTCTAGCATTGACAAAACTGGTTTATTCAGGGGACTGATAAATCCACATTGTCGAAAAAGAATAGTTATTCTATACGTAAAAACATAGTATAAAGGCATAGTAAAACAAAGGTAGCAAAAATTAGTGTGAAGTAAAATAAGTTTCCAGCGACTACCTCTCCAGAAAACAGTCGAGGTCTCAGACCAAGAGCAGAGCAGGGAGCATCAAGAAGAACCCGATCAAAGCTGTCTGGAGGAAATCCTACTGATTTTTCAACTCTGTCTCCCGAGCAACGCTTTCTTCCAGGCCCATTTTTCATTCTACGAATATTTTTCCTTTCCTCAGCTTTACTAGCATAAACCCCTTTTTTTGCTTGTTCATGACTAACTGAAAACATCGAATTGGTTTAAGTTGGAAGATATAAAAGCAGAGTAAGAAACCTCAACTCAAAATATAATCATGAAAGGAACAACAGAACAATCACGCGTGATGATGAAGAATTGAGCATTCATTCTAGAAAATTGAATATGTGAAATTTGAAGGGGGGGGGAAGCAGAATTACATTTCTGGAGCAGAAAATTTGAGTTTTACAGCATAACAATATTCTACTCCCCACACTACCCATTTCCTTTCGGTTTCAAAAGAACAACCCTACAGCCTAAAGCACGGTCATCTCCATTATCACATCCTCTTTTGACAACATCGAATTATAAAAGTACTATAGGGAAACAACATGCTTTACCCTCCACTATAAAATCAAAGTAAGTTCAATAAACCACAGGGAGGCTCTTACTCCTTAGTGATGCAGTAACGGAAAGGGTAATATTAAGGGTCTCAAATTTTGCCTCAAATAGTGTCTCCAATCATGTGGCATCATTACAATGGTTGAGTACTTCTCATGTAAATGGCTATGTTGTAAAGTACCATTTGTTTTATTCATTGTCATATCATTTGAGACGCAAAATTTGAGACTCCTAGCATTATCCTTACAAAAAACCTCAGGAAGGAATCACATACTTTAACAATTATCCAATTGAAAGTTTAGCCACAAGCACCACCACCAAAAACAAAAATTAACAAGCATCTAAGCTAAGTCATGCAGTCAAAAGAATCAAATATTTAACAATTAGTCAATTACTTGATACTTTTAGATGTTGGTCATCGTTTAATGAGACTTCAAGGCAAGTCAATGCAACTGAAAATAATGTCGGAAATTATTTTCTTTCTATAAGATGGAAATATAATGTTCTTTGTATTGGAATACACCATATACATTAATCATTATACTCGTAATAGATTCGAAAACCTACCATACTCCAAATGATTGTGATAGGCATAAAATCTAAATTATGAATCATTAAAAACACAAACACAAAGTACTTACGTTTTTCACTCTGATTAGTGTCCAAACTGTCCGTGTCATTGGTAGACAATGTTTCCATTGGTAAGCTTAGTGACTCCAAATTCTGAATAGTTAGACACGCAATATCCTCCCTGGAGCACAAAGGTGTCATATCAATGGATTCACCTTTTGGGCAAACAGATTTAAGAGCATCCAGTTTATATGTGGTTATACAATTCAGGCCCATTTCGGCAGCCAATTTCTGAATATCATGCACCTATTATTTAAACAATAATGACAATCTTAGAACAAAATTTACTTAAGGAAAACAAGGTATTATGAAACCTGTGCTCAAGGGTTTGGAGTGGTATCCAATTGCCAAAAAGTCTAGTGAGATAGAGGAAGAACAATCTTTTGAAGAGGAGTCAGTTAGACAAACTGTGTTTGATATGGAAGGCAACAGGAATCAACACGGGGGTATACGAAGCAAATGAAAGTACAGAAGAACACAATATATCTTGTCCTAATGACGCTCTTAACTCAAAAAAATCTATCCAGGCAGATGAGATTTGACACTAAACATGTCAGAATCAGAAAACAAGGAAACAAATACATACTATAATTACATATCGTGTTCAAAGCAGTACCTTATTGTGAGACCTATCAACTGCAATGACCTCTCCTTTGTCCTTCATAAGAATTGCAATTGCAGTTGTTTTCCCTCCAGGAGCTGCACACATATCCAATATCCTGTCTCCTTGTTGAGGATCTAAGCATAAAAAGAAATGAAATTAAGAATATGACAGGAAAAATAAGACAAACTACTATACAAAGTCTAAGAGAACTTTTAGCAGAATTGATGAATTGAATACTGTAGTAACTCATGGAAGGACAAAGAGACCAATATATGCGGTAAAACAGCTGTTGATCAACACATATATCGGTCATATACCATAGTTGTCAAAGCGCATTGGCGAGGCAGTAGCTGACCACCAGAACGCCTAGGCGATAAGGCGCCCACTATAGCGTCCGTATAACGACAAATCGTTCACAGTTTACAATTTATACATTATTTATGTTTCTTTAAATGTACATTGAACAATGAAAATTTATATACATTAAAACCCAAAACATATTTACTAACAATATGGAATGCCAATAAACACACAATTATGTCAACACATATAAAAAGACATTGCAACAGATATTTTTTAAAAAATCAAAAAAAAAAATACAAGGACCTAACTGAAAGACAAATATGCAAACGGGGTGAAATTTGTGAAGTACAAAACTTAAGAGTTGAACTTAATAGATTACCAAACTATGGGTGACTTCAATGAAATTTTGCCTAAATGATAAGAACATAAGTATTATGTCCGATCGTACGTTAAGAGAAATTGGGAAAGCAGTCAGAGCAAAGAAAAAACATAAAAAACATCGTGACAAGAGAATGACGAGAAGAAAAAGAAAACAGTAGCGTCAAGTAGAGACGAGAGAAGAAGAAAAAGAAGAAGAAAGGAGAATACCTGCAACGTTGTCAACTCGCCGGTCGAAGACTTCAATCGAAGTATCGCGTCGCCGACCAGCTGGTATACTCTCTCGCTCGCTCTCCCCAATCCCCCTTCTATTGCGAATCACGATTTTCCCGAAGTCATTTTTGCCTCTTCTTTAACCAGTTGACGTTTGGGTTGATCCAAACCCACTGTGACCAAGTCGCAAGCTCAACCAACAATATGCCGACGAGTCGTCCAAGGCAACAACTTCCCACCTCCACCAAGTCGCCAAGACGACTTGTCTTCCTACGAACGACTGGATGCCTAAGCGTCGCCCATAGTTGTTGAGGCGTCATCTAGGCGTCGAGTCGATCCAATGAAGGCACGGCGGCAAGACGACTTTGTGGAGGCTTGCAAGTAGGACGCCAACAAGTCGTCGCCATGGACGCCTAGTCGACGACTTAGACAAACTGAGAGTGAACGACTTGCTTTGTTGTGGGTATAGATCGACAAAAAGGTTAACTAGGTTAAAAAAAAGAACAAAACAACGCTGTTCAGATTTGCAGTTGGCCCTAATAGCTATTTTCAACGGTCGAAGAGCAGAGGTAGAAGAGTAGAAGGGGGAGAGCGAGCGAGATTACCAATATCCACAGCTCGGCAGCTCCGACCGACGAAGCGATGACGACTACCCACAACTCCGATCGTTTTTTCTTTTCTTTGTCGGGTATGCTCTTCTTTCTTCTTCTTTGATCGCGACTGGCGAGGACGACGACCGAAGCTGATTTTTTTTCATTCTCATGTAGTCATGTGGTCGATTGCTCTGCTTCTAAACTTTCCTATATATCATGCTACTATGCTTCTCTGTTAGTGTTTATATTTTTTTTACTCCAATGATTTGCTTTGTATTACACTTTACTCCACAGTTTGCCCCATACACAATTATAAATTTATATATATATATATGCACTTTTTACATTTTATCCATTGACAATGGTTACATTTTAAGTTTCATAATTGTGTATATGGTAATCTAATGGTTGTTCTGGATTAATAAGGTTGCTACTAGTTGGATATTATTTAATTTTCATAATTGTGCACCAGTTTCCATTGTCTCTACCATCATACAATGTCTTCTTTCCTATGATATTTTCTTCTTCCTCTTTTATTTTCTTGTGAAGTTGTACATCTAAAATCATCCAAACCATATTGTTATCTTGTGGCCGCACATTAAATTTGGCATTGAAAATTTGGCAATGAAAATCATTGCTGAAAAATCAAAAGAATGTAACTTCATCTAATTTAGTGTACATCCAGTGCATTCCTACTGCAAAATTTGTGTTATTGAAAATGATGTCTAATTTATTTTCAAAAGGAGATGGAATTTGTTTCTGCTATGTGAATAAATTTAAATAGGCATTTCCTAATTAATTTGATTTGCAATATGAATACAAAAGGATGTGATTATATAATTTATCTATTTGATGTGGTTATATAGTGATGCATACTTATATTACATATATACAATATATATACCGATACAATTTGTCTTATATTTTTTATTTAATTATATTGTGTAGAAAGTAAAATAGCAGAAAGTTCGTTGGCCGGATATGAGTAATAAGGATATAGTCCAATGTATCCTTTGTAGGAATCAAAAGGTTGAAGCAACATTTAACAAGAAATTTTGGAAATATAGTGAAGTGCCCCAAAACAACAACAGAAATTATGAGGGAGATGCAAGCGGCTTTGAATAATAGAAAGAGGAACAAATCAATTGAGCTAGATGATGATGTAGTAATAGTAGTAGAAGTGCAAGAAGAACAATCATCTGCACGTCCAAGCATAGCTTCCAATACTTCTTCTAACACAATCCCAAGTTATGGGACCGCTTCCAAAAAGAAGATGTTTTTCAATTCCAAAAACTCCAACAAAGACGGTTCAAGCACTTCTAAGGAAGAGTTCCCAAAAAGTTTTAAAGGAGAGGCATAGCAAGCGTTTGAGTCAAACGAGTATTGAAAATCGTTTGAGGACACTGGAGGAAAAGGAGAGAGTCCATATGCACATTGCCAACTTTTTCTACGAGTGACATACCATTCAATGCTGCAAATGCAAGAAGCTTTGAGGAAATAATCGAGTACATAAGGCAATATGGGTCGGGTTTAAAGCCTCCAACATATCATGAGTTGAGGCTTATGAGTTGAGGATTACTTTATGTGAGAAGGCAAAGATGAAAACCGATGAGTTAAAGGCGAAACATGAAGTTGCTTGGGAGGAATATGGTTGCACACTCATGTCGGATGATTGGACAGATAAGAGGGGAAGACGCTTATTGAATTTCTTGTTAATAGTCCGGAAGGGACTTACTTCATGGGTTCTGTTGATGCCTCCAGTTAGTCACAAGATGCCACAATATTGGCAAATCTACTTGATAGTAAGATTGAGGAAATTGGCCCCAGCATGTTGTTTAGGTGGTCACGGACAATGCCTCTAATTACAAGGCAGCGGGGCATATACTAATGGAGAGGAGGCCTACAATGTTTTGGACACTTTGCGCCGCTCACTGCCTAGACTTTATGCTAGAAGATATAGGCAAGTTGAAGCAATTCCAACCCACAATCACAAATGTAAGAAGAATCATAACATTCATTTACAAATATGGTCGTCTTCTTGATGCGACGAGGGAAGAAGCAAATGTGAGAGATCTTGTGAGACCCGCAGTTACTAGATTTACTACAGTTTTCCTCACCTTGCAAAGTTTGTACAAGCATAGAGATGCATTGAGGCATTTGTTCTTAAACTAGAATTGGACAAAATCTAAATTGTCGACTACCAAAGCGGGGAAGAAAGTACGTGATATTGTTATTTCAACAACATTTTGGCATCATGTCGAGGATTGCATTAGGGCGTCACAAACACTTCTTATAGTTTTGAGAATTGTTGATGGTGATGAGAACCCTGCTATGCCAGAAGTTTTCGCTACGATGGAATGTGCGAAGAAAAAAAATCAAAGATGCATTTGATAACAAACAAAGACGAAGGTGATTGACATTGTTGAGCGGTGATGGGAAAGTCAGCTGGAACAAAAAATATATGGGGTTGCGTTGTTTCTCAATCTGGACAAGTACTTTGATATCAAAGACGAATGTCGGGTGTTTGCTTGTACTATACGAGAAGACTTTAATGACATTCTTGCAAAGATGGTGCCCGATCTAGATTTGCTAGACAAGATAAGTAACCGATAACTATGATGCTTCTCGAGATACTTTTGCAAGAGAAATGGCGATTAGGCAACGGAAATCAAAGAATCCTCGTAAGTATATTGAAATATATATAAAGATATAAAATCTAAATTATAATTATATACATTCTTCATTTCCTCCTTTTAAAAATATTTATATTTCTTTTAAATGCTTGCTAGTTGATTGATGGAATGCTTTTGGAGGGCGAGCTATTGAGCTATCCTCGTTTGCAAAAAGAATTCTAGGCCTCTGTTGTTCTTCTTTCGCAATTAGAATACATTTGAGTTTGTAAGTACTTTCTATGGTTGGTTTAAATTTCAAAAGTAATAAATCATTCACTACTAATACTAACTATTTTTTATATAATTACAATTTTATCATTAATATTATTATTTTTTGTTCTATTTATTTTAGATTTATACGAAGAAGATGAATAGATTGGAACACAAACGATTGACTGACTTGGTGTATGTCCAATACAATCGAAAGATCATCTCAAGGTTCCAAAAGAGGTGTGAACTTGGAAAAAAATTTGATTCATTAGCCATTGATGACTTTGAATGGGGTAATGAATGGATCAATAATTAAGTCGATGTTGTTCATCCCGAGGAGGATCTTACATGGAATGATGTGGTTCGAGCAATCGGTGCATCCAACACGCTTGAGGATCGCAATCTTTCAAGGAGGGCTTATGCTAATGCTAGTGATAATCTTCAATTTCAAGGAAATCAAGGTTGATGGATTCCAACTTTGATGATGAAGTTGATGAAGAAGAGAGAATTTCAAATGATGATGAAGATATGGAGGATGATTTTGGAGAAAAACCACCTACACATTTGAATGAGAGTAGTTCTAGTGGAGGAGATGGAGATGATCTTTTCCTTGATGAGTTTGCTTGAACGATGTTTAAAGACTAGTGTAGAGAGTCTAGACATTATTTTGGCTTGCTATGTGATGTTTTATTAGTTATTAGACTACATATTTGCGATGGTCGATTGCAACTTTATTTTCTATGTGGTGTTTGTTGAATTCTTCATTTCTTTTACTAATTTTTAATATCAAGTGTTTTATTTTTGGATTGTTATTGCTAAGTATTTACATAATTATGCTTTTAATATTATTTCATAGTGTTATGTTTTGAGTTTTAATGTATATGAAATTTTATTGTCAATATACTTGTTAAGTAACATAAATAATATATAAATTGCACATTGTAAAGGACTTATCGCCATACGAACGCCATAGCGGTCGCCTAGGCGTCCTAGCAGTCGGCTACCGCCATGACTCGTTGTGGCGCCGTAACAACTAAGGCAACGACTTAACAACTATGGGAGTGTTTGATAAAAAATGAATAAATCTGAATCTGAATGAGTTGAATTTGAATCTGAATAAAAAAAGTTGTTTGATAATTGACATGTCTGAAACATCTGAATGACAAAACTTTATTATTTTACCCCTCTGAAAAAATTCAAAATTGTTGTAAATTTATTTAATATTACTTAATATAATAGTTAATATTTTTTTAAAATTTTTTAATTAAAAATTTTTTTTACTTCATTCAGCTAAAAAATCTAACTTAGCCATTCAGCTCGTCCATCTTATCGATTCAGCCATTTAGACCAAAACAAACGCACTGACCGATTCAGCCATTCAGATTCAACTCCATTCAGCTGTAAACAAACACCCCCTATGTCATATACATGTTCTAAGGAATTCAGAAAATCATGTAAATCTTTGTATTTCCCTGTAAGTATAGGATATGCAGCAAGAATGATCTTATGAACTTATCTTACAGATCATTAGAGTGGCAAGTAGGCGGAAATGTGAACAAGATAGTTGAGGAGCTTAGGATTAGTATGACAACAACAAAAAGGATTGACAAATGAAGGCATTCTCCTTTTCACCCCCATATTTATAAACCTGGTCGTGTTGTAAATGTAAAAAGAAAAGGAGGGATTTAAGCACATTATCAAGTAGAAGGCTTTGCAAGTGGGTAACATATCTCCAAAATCACAAATACATGTAATGGGTGCGTGAGAGAGAGAGAGATAGAGATAGAATGAGAGAGAGAGAGAATGATTGCCAATTCAAATAATATTCAATTCAATTAAGAAGCTACAGATACATACCTAAAGCATGCACAGTAATAATGCTTGGCAAGTTTTGAAGAAAAATTTCTCCCTCAAGCACATCTGCAAGCCAAGTGGTTATAAGATAGATGTACAGCAAACATATTGAGAAATTAGTATTCAAAACACCAAATTAGAAGCGCAACTGCTTAAAAGAGCAACCATGAGCAAAGTGAAGAAAATGCCTTAAGCTAGCAGCCAAGCACATATAAGAGTTTGATAAAGTTTCCGACTTTCCGTAGGCGAATGGAATCCCTTTCACCAAAGAGGTGCAAAGATATAAAATGGAAAGCCTAATGGTCTGGTTCTATGTTGCTCGATTTTCTTTGAAGATGAAGTTGATATTTTGGAACTTTGGCTGTGAAGGACATCATTTCAGAATCGTATATATTGACCCTGTGTGGGTGTTGGTGGCAAATTAGCGCATGGATTCCCACATTAAGGCAGAGCAATCAATTAGTCTAAGGAGCATACTGATTGGGTCTGTTGAGAGAGCTACTGGTGAAAAACCCATTCTATCATTCTATGTCTTCCTTTTCTTTACGGACTAGCTTCTTTACTCAGAGGTTTACAAACTGTGAAGAAGAGCTTGGTAAGACCAACCTTGTCGAAGTGGTAGCATGTGTATGCAGAGGAAAATCAGGATATTAGCACGAGCTTCATTATCTTATGGGAAAAGGTCCGTTTTGAATAACTAGACACAAAATTCAATACTTTCAAATCAATCTGAAACTCTTAATAAGGAATGGAAGTTAAATTTCAGGTAAGTATCTGCTACCACTCATTAAGATTTTACAGAAGCTTATTTACTATTTACCACTAGCAAATTCCAGAAGAGAAAATGAATTTTTATAGCCAACTTTAAAAAGAAAACAAATTATACCATTAAAGGAAGGCAGTCTAAATACTCTATTGTTCATATCCACTGCAACCCCTTGTGCAACACGGAAAATCCCAGCTCTTGACAATGTAGTAGTTCCTTGACCAATGTACAAGCCGTTGCGTTCAAAATAATGAGGATCTACAGCAGAAATAACAAGAGGAACACTAAATTGCCAAGGTACTTTTGCACAATACTTATTAGAATACAAGAAGAATACAAACAGCTAAATATAAATCAAAATAAACACAAAATAAATGACCAAATATCTCCTTTTAGAGTTTAGGATTTAATACAATTACTCATTGTTTGTATATTAAATTATATTTAGGCTTTGTCTAGGTTACAAAAATTTATTTTAAAGTAAAACATTATTCCGGATGTAAAATATGGTCTACGATCCTAATGACACGAATCTGCAATATAAGTCGCTAAGAATCCGAATAAGATACATCATAACAATTAAATCACTTTACAGAGTAAATCCTATGGAGAATTAATTCAATAAGATACTGAAATGGTTAAGCCACTAACAGTTTCTCCCGTCAAGGGTTAACCTGTGGCACATATTTAATTAAACAGAGAGCAATTTATAGTCACAGGATTTTTAAGGCAAAAAAAAAAAGATGGACAGAATTATGCGAGAGTGTTGTTACATTAAAGACTCAACCCAATCAACAGCGGCAAGGAGACTGTAGCAACCAGGGTTATAGATTTAAAAGACGTGTCCTATCAGTACTTGAATATTTTGAAACAACTCGGGTTCAAATTTAATGCTAATAAACCAATTAAGTTCACCAAGTCATGTATTATAATTTATGGTCCAATTGTAATAAAGGTCATTACTTCTCAGGATCAAAAATCAGAGTACATAATAGTAACTGAAACATTTAAATGAAAATAATTGGTTTGTACGGCTATTAGCTGCTTAATGACCATATATTTCTTGCCTGTTTGAAGCCCCTGCATGACAGTCCCACGTGTTATACCAGTACCCCATCTACCCTCGGGAGCAAGCTGTTCCACAGCAACTGAAACAGCAACTACATCCCCTTTCTCGACATGAGCCGAGCAGGCCAATACACCAGGTACAAACACCTAAATATAATATGCCCATAAGAAAAACAGAAAAGAAAGTATGGTATAGGAAGTAAAATTGAATAACATACATGTAAATATCTATGTTCTACATATATTATTGTCAGTGTTCTAAAAATCCCCGCCTAGGTCCGCCTAAGCGCTAGGCCCCCCATTGGCGCCCCGCCTAGGCGCTAGGCCTCCCTTGGAGCCTCACCTAGGCGCTAGATCCCCCTGGCATCTCATCTAGGCCCAAGGCGGCAAAAAATTCCTCCAAGAAATTAGGCAGGGTCCAGGCGGAGAGGTTTTTTTTTATTTTAATAACTACCCAAACCAGATCTTGATATATTTATTTTTCTAATTATTTACAATATTCATAATACAGGTTGTAACATATCAAATCACAATAAGAAGTGAACAATATAAAGTCAAAATGGATAATTTTATTATAGTTGTAATTTTTTGAACTTGTACCAACTTCAAATTATATAAATGATGATACATTTGTAATATTTAGTTTAATTCAATATAATTCTTAAATTTATGTTTAGTTTCTTAAGTTTTAATATTGAATTAACTTCTTGAAATTTTAAATTTTATTATTTAATAGCAATCTTGTTTATAAATAAAACTAATGGGTTAAAAAAATGTTCGAATTTTGAATAATTGCATGTTTATGCTTGAATTTTAACATTAGTAATATGGATATGTGTTTGAACTTTAAGCAAAGGCATTTATTATCTTTATAGATTATTTTGCTTTATATTATTGTTTTGTTTGGATAAATGTAAGATAAAATATTAAAATTGGCTTAAAATAAAAAATCCCGCCTAGGCCCCCTAGGCGCTAGGCCCCACCTGGACGCCCGCCTAGCGCCTTTTAAAACATTGATTATTGTATGCATCTAAAGTTACATATGACAAATTCATGACAACATTTAGTCCTGCATAAACTGTAACTAGCATTCTACAAATGAAATTGATGCGAAGACAATATCGATGCCCCTGAAGAAGCCCTACGGGATCGAGTATCAAAAAAATAAGTCCCACGCAGGAAATGCAGTCTGTAAAAATATGAATTCTTAATAGTTTAAGGAAGCAAGAGACAGAGACAATGAATCATCAGAAATTGTAGGGGGGATGAAACTAAAAGGCTAAAAGAAGAAAAGGAAATAAGAATAGTCTGATTTGGTTAGCAAATATCACATAAGCAGGAAATATAACAGTAAGAGTATATGAACAACCAAGTCGCATGTACTCTGAAGAAATAATCAGTGCTAGTATCCTGATAGTGTACCTGAGCACCACGAAGAATGGACTCAGCGCATTTGCGGCTCACAATCACCTCCTTTGGAGGTTTATCTTGCGTGAAATCATATTCTATATCATGTGGGCCAGAACCTCTGACAAATACAACATAGTCTAGCCCAGGTAACTGGCACTTAAAAATGGGACCAGTTTGTCCATTGGCCTTAAAAAGAACAAAACTCTCAGAAACTTCAAAGGCTTTGTTGCTATTGATATCGGAATTCTGCCCAATACTAGTGTCTTCCAGAATACTTCTATGCTTCTCAGCCACACTAACTCCAACCTCACCATTTTTGCTCATACCCTTTTCTTCAAAAGCATTTTGTAGCCCTGATTCCACTAGAATCTTGGAAAGCTTCGCTATAACAGCATCACTATTCGTCTTGATTGTATTTACACGAATACAAGAGTAACAAGATGGTCGCCTAACCAAATGACAAAACACAAAAAATAAAAGACCACGCTTAATAAAATACTGCACTAATAGAGAGAAAGGTGCTATGTTGCATTTCGCACATTTATTTAAACCTAAGGATGATCATGGTTATGAAAAGCATGTAAAAGTAGGGCAGCATGGGCTTTGAGAATTCCTTAAGGGTAAGTTTGGAACTTAGAAAAGGTGGATGAAAGTAAAGGAAAAAGAAAAGCAAAATAAATATAAAAAAGGAAATAACTATTTTAGCGAAAATAAATCTAATTAGTAATTACTTATACTTATAAAAATTCTAATATCAAGAACAATGTTAGAATTATAGTGAGTTAGACGGAATAAAAAATTCCAGCAAGCTTGTAGATTTCATTTGCTTTTCCTTTTCCTTCCCTTGCCCTCAAGTTTTCCATGTCCCAAACATACCATAAGAAGAGCTTAATATGCTCAGCTTGACAATAGAAATTCAGCAAGTGCAGAAAAAAATCTCCATATGTGTCGAATCAAGTGTATTTATGATCATAAAAAGCACAAAAGTATGGATAAAGGAATAAAAGTGTTATTTTAGGGCAAAAGGGTGCACGTGATGTCACCTTAAAAGTTAAAACTAATACGGTTCAAACGTCATAGACTTGAGAAAACAAGACACAAGTCCATAAGGACAAGTAAAAGCATAATGCTATCGAGGGTTGGTTTCATATTTGATCAAACAAGAGGAAATATGTTTTTTACAATTCTAATTATTTCTCAGGTGCCAAACCACAAATATCCGAAATTTCAGCAAATTGAACTAAAAGAGTTTAAAATTGAATATACATACATAACAGATATCAATTGACAAACAGTGTATATTAGTGTACCAAAAAGAGTAAGTTGAAAAAAACTGCTAAAAAGTTAAGAATGGAGAGGTACGTTAGGGCTTTGGAGATGAGAGAGAAATGGTCAGCTCCATATGCTTTGATAAAGTACTCTTCCACCTGAGGGTTCCAATGCAGGCTTGGGTTGTAGCAGTAACGTTCTGATGGATTCATCTGCCCACGATTGTTTGCATCAGAGATATATACACACATAAATATACAAATACATACACAGAGAGGAGAGAGAGATAGTTTACCTGGCGGGGAGTAATTGTGGCGTTGTGGTGGGTAAAGAAGCTTCTCCAAATTCGTTTGAGCAAATCCCTCCCTTTCTTCATTCAAAGAGAGGCGGAACGTTTTGGTGTTTGCAAAATAGTGTCTAAATTTGTTTAAATATTTTTTTAAATAACTATTTTTTTTATTTTTGATGATAAATAGTTAATAAAAAAAATTATATCCTAAGCTTCATTTCCTTAAGATTTTATTTCATTTTCTTTAAGGTAAACAAAAATATCAAAAGATTTATTTTTAACTTTTTTAAGAAACAGAGAAACGTGGTAATCAACATTTTATAAGTATTTTGTTTAAACATAACTAATAACTTTTTTTAAAAGAAAAAAATACAAATTTACGATATAATAAACTCTCATAACATATGTAAAAAATAAGTTACTTGTATTGTAATAATTTCATTTAAATAACAAGTGTATATTAGCCAGACTGCAGCCCCAATAATTATTGACATAATATGACTATATAATAATATAAAGTTAGAGCAATATATTGGCATTTATCTTTTTTACATTACATGGTTTTCTTAAGATAGAGGAAATGCAAAGCACAAACTTGGTAATTGGTTTACTAGTTGTCTAGTTTGTACATAATGTGAACCATTATGTTACCAATTTCTTAAGAAATACTACAAACGAGGTTTTAGTGGGCTTCCCTTGTACCCATTAGTTCGGCCCTTTATAATATTTTACGTGGACTGGACTAGGTCACCGGATAAAAAGAGGGTTCTTTAAATAAATATACAACAAATAAAAAGTAATTACAAGAAAAATACATCAACCAAATAATTATAAAAAGAGTATAATTAGGACCCATATTACAAAAATAGTATAATTCACATTAATAAGGAAACCTAAAATCAAGGATAAATAACTGTCATAATTAATAATTTAAATTCAAATATTTGGATCTAACAACAAAAATAATAATTCAAATTCAAATTTAAATATTCAAATTCAAATCTTCATCTCCTCACATACACTTTGAAATAATACTCTACCGCTACACCGCCGCGAATCTCCGTTGTCCAAAACACCAATGAGAATAAGAAGAAGATTCGACCTACAAAAAGTTTAAAAATAGATAGATGTAACTTTTAATGTTCTGAAAAAAAAAATTTATAACTATTTTGTTACTAATAAATAATAAAATGGTTACCTTTGTATGAATGGTTGGCTACCAACTGCATCACATTCAAACGAAATTGGTAACTTAATAAAATTGAATTGGTTATCTTGGTCTGAAGGTTTGGCTACCAACTGCACTATGAAAAAACTGCAGGTGTGGATGTGAATTAGTTATTTTGGTATGAAGGTTTTGTTACCTTAGTACGAAGGTTTACTTACCTTGATCTGAAGGTTTGATAACCAACTGTACTAAGAAAAAAATTTAAAGTGTGGAGGTTGATTGGTTACTTTGATATGACAGTTTGGTTACCTTGGTATGAAGGTTTGGTTACCATCATCCAGTATTCATATCTACCGCCACCATCGCCTGAATCTTCATACCTGCCTCCATTTTGACCATTCATTTTGAGAAGCTACTGGAGATATACAGTTGGTTAAATCATAAATATATATATGTATATATATATAGAAAGAAAGAATACGTGACCTTAAAGAGGAATTTACGTGAGACTGGAGCCACTCCTCATGGCGAAGATTCGGAGGGGTAATAATAATATTAATATAATTGAACCGTCGATTGTGATTGGAGAAATAATTAATGAAGAAGACAGTGATTTATGAGAAGCATATACGACTAACTAAATCATATATTAAGCATATATATATATATATATATATATATATATATATATATATATGAAGAAGAAGGGTGATGCCTAACTGCAGTTATTATAGATGAGGAAAGAGAGAATAAGTCATGGGCATAACTAATCCCTAAATTAAAAAATTCTAAGAGCATTCACAACAGTTTTTCCAATTGACTCTCTATCCCCACATTTGAAGAATATATCAATAAATCAGTATCCAACAGTTTTCTTATCCTTATATAATTCTCTATTTTAATCTCTATATATGATTTGACTCCTCAGGATGAGGGAATCAAAAGAGCGTTCCCTATTTATGTAAAATGACATTTCACACCCTATTTATTACAATTTTATGTTGGTTAAAGGATCTTATCTCACTTAATTGCTGATTTGGGTATGCCTATCAAATTCACTAATTTTTATTTTTAAACAAAGGATTTAAAGAAGAAAGAGAACTATAAAAAAATTAAAAATTAGTCAAATTTTGATTTTGATCATTTTTGTAAAAAATATTACTAATAATTATAAATTTTATTATTTTATAATTAAAATAAAGTTCTCATAAACACATAATGATCATTGCACATTTTGATTTCTAGCAATATCTATTTTTAAATTAAAATAATTACAAATTTTAAATTCAAACAACAATTACTTTTAAATAAAAAATAGCTACAACGTTCAAAATATTATTTGACTGTTGGAACTTTCAAGTTTTAATTTTTAAATTTTAATTTTAAATTTCAAAATTTTAAATTTAAAAAATCAATATAAGGAACCTGTTGGGTTACATAGTGAAAATATTGAATTCCTATCCTACAGAATGACCCAATAGCACTGCAGAGTAGGGATAAAGATAAGAAAACTGTTGTGAATGCTCTAATTGAATACTAATTTTCTAAATTAATATGAAAGTGTATAAGTTGTGTAAAGATTTTATTAGTGCACTATTATTGTAATTATTTTTAAAAATATAATATAATATATAATTCTTCCTAAAAAGAAGTTCACTTGTTACCGATGGACTTCCTGCTAGGCCCTGTACTTGTTGTAGTGTAGGTTTTTCTTTTACAAGCACAAGATAAGTTTTACAAATTATAAATTAAACAACAATGTTACTATCATATATTTTATGGGTCACATAATGTTCACATACACACATGTGTATATTGTGGTCCTCCGCCGACATATAGGATCTACAAATATGCATGTGTGTATATGAGCATTATGTGACCATTTTTTATATGATAGTAGCATTATTTTAAATTAAATAAGTTTTAGAAATAATATATTTGAACGAATATTTATAATAATAATAATTACTCCCTCCGTCCCAAATTAACTGCTCAATTTTGACCTTTTTTAGTCAAATTGACTATTTTTAGAATTAATAATTAAACATATATAAATATATTTCTGAAATTATAAAAAATAGGATTAGTAATAAATTGTATATACTTTCTTTTGGTTATAATCTCTTCACCTATATTTTAGCAAAAATAGTAAAAAGATTAGTTTTAAAAATGGTCAATTTGACTTTAAAAAGTCAAAACTGAGCAATTAATTTGGGACGGAGGGAGTATAATTTTAGATTCAATTGAAACCATTATAATATACTATTTTAATTCACGTAATAGATATACGACACATTTACTATTTAAAAAAATTAATATCATATTTTGTATGCATTGTCCTCTACGCGACGTGCTTTATTTATATGAATTGTGTTGTAATGTGGAAAAAAAAAATTATACATTAAGATATTGATTGATAGATTGAAAAGATAATACAAACCTCTTCGTCCAATAAGATAAGTATATGGTATTAGTGTTGACAATCCAAAAAATATCGAATTTAAAGGAACATGTTAATCCATAATGATTTTGTAGAAATTTTGAGTTTAATTTAATGTGTAGTTAGAGTTCTATGTATAATATATTAGAGCAAGTTGAATGATATAACTTTATACTAATTAATTAGGTTCATGAATTATCATATTTTTATTAATACTTTTGAGATAAATTAAAATTTTAAAATACAATTCTGGCTGAATTCTTATCTAGCCAAAAAATTAGGTATTCCAGCCAATTTTGGCTGAATTCTAAAATTATGGGCTAAATCGTATCAAATTAGACACTTGATGTAGTAAAGTGTAAGTCCAAATTCTTTAAGGGGCCTAATCATAAATATGATGGTATTTTATTTAGTAAATTGTATTTAGCCCTGTCTCAAATAGGCTTTTGTAAAATTAATAATGATCTTAAAATTTAGAATGGAGGGAGTACAATACTTGTAGAGGCTCCACAAATTTAAATTTTTTGTTAAGAGGCAACTTTGGGTTTATATAAACCTTTTACCGATTAAAAGACGATAAGAGACAAATAAAATATTACCAAACAACTTTACCTTCTTTCCGAATCAGATGTAAAGTTGTTAATAGGTAAACAAACACCACATTAATTAGTGTGGAATTCCATACTTACAAGCCTTGGTCTTCTAGTTTTCTTTCAGAGTAATGCTATAAACACAAACTATTTTACAAACTGCTGATGTGACATAGTCCACCTCAACATATTGATCAACAAATTGTTTCAATATAGTCTTCGGCCCCACACAATATGTTGATGTGGAATATACCACGTACATCAACAGTTTGTAAAATATTTGTAGAATAGTTTGTGTCTCCAACATTATTCTTTTACTTATATGAAGTTGACGCAACTCAATTACGTATGACATTAGAGTCGTTATTGAGGGCACACACACACCTCAAAACATTTTCTTGATCCCCGTCAGCTTATTAATGACTAATATTTCTAAACTTTCATAAACGTTTATATGTTCTTGTATTTCCATGGTCTTCTGAGAATTGGAATGGGGAAATGATGACCAAATTGGAATGGGGAGGGAGGGACTTGGCTTGAAGAAACGTCCGTATAGATTGAAATTGATTTGAAAATTCTGAAATTAGGCTGCTAGACAGACGTACTAATCTGGACTTTGAAGAGTCTTGTTGAGAAATTTTATTAGTAATTTTGAACGCCCTATTGGATCAACAACTACCATACAACATCGATTTAATGCAGGCCATGTTGGTAGGTAGCCTCCTATAAATCCATAATACTCACAACCAATTCTTTAATGTTGCTTCCTTATTTTAATCAATCCAACAAAACGTTAATTATATTTCTTAATCTTTGTATTTTCTCTTAAAACGATAATTAAAAAAAAACAAAGAGAGTAATAATATTTTACCTTTGTGTATGTCCGATTTAAATATGCACATAAATATATTCATAGAATTAAGAATAATATGATGCTACTATTTTTCTTACTGATCCCTAGTAGTCTCCTTTATCTCAGCCGTGTATACACATTAATATAATACATTCTATCAATATAAATTGTGGTCATAATGTAAAAACACTCGAAATCAAAAACTAGTTCATCATATACATGCACTCCATGCATGTCAATCTTAAATTGACATTTTTTGATGAAATATTATTGTTTATGCATAAAATACAATTTGCAAAAACTTATTGGTTACAATTTTTCAATCATGGACGGTTGAACTCTTGACATTATTTTTTTTTCCCGCATATACTTTTGAAAGACATGCTCCGCAAAAGAAGGCCTATATGGCAAATTTTGGAAATGAAAGCTAGAGGAAACAAATAAAGATCATACTTAGGTGGTGTTTGATTGTATCTTAATGTATTTTAACAGTTTATATTTTAATTTATTTTAACAACTCATATTTTTGTATTAAGAGACTCTTTGAATAGTTTAGACTCATATTTATATCTTAATTATTCAGAATACTTTTTAATATAAATATATAGACTCTTAAAAATTAAACTGCAATCAAACAATATGTTACTGCTACTCCGTTTTGATGCAGCAACCTTGTCATTCAATTCAAAGCTCCTAAAATTTAGTAGTGTTGAATTGACGTGCATTTATTTCAATAATCTATTCCACTATCTCAAATGGAGTTCTACTACTAATAAGCAATTACAGTTACAGTATATTATTGACACGTACAAAACCCGAGGCCCGATTTTCTTTATTTCTTAGTTAAAGTCCACGCCAACATGAACCAAGGCGGCCATGGCGGCAACGGCATGTATGTCTGCTCCTAATTTGTACCATTCCCCTCATCTTCCTCTTGTCCATTTATGACTCTCTGTTTATTTTATTCACTTCTACTAGTATCTTTGTCCAATTATACTTGTCTCTATGTGGACTTTAATTAATGTATATGGAAGTAGATTTTTTAATTTGTGCTTATACGTGTACACTTTAGTACTAATTCTATGCTTCAAAATTTGTGTCAACTTCTTACATTTTTTAATTGTGGTAATTACTCAAAATAAACAAATAATTCGAACTCGATTCGTACTCGTTCGCTCGATTAAAATATCGATTCGAACTCGATTCAAAATATAAATGTGTCAAATATGAATAAATTTTAAAATTCGATAAATTACTCGAATCTTCTTAAATTATAATTTCCTATTGATACTCGGATCATATTCGTTCTAAAAGTTCAAACTGTTCGGGCTCGATTCGAGATCGTACTCGACTCGGTAGCTAAATGAGCTTCACTCAAACTTTATTTTATACTTAATAAATTTTGTAAACAAAATTTGAACAACTTAATATTCGGCTCGATTCGATTTATTTACGCAGTTAATTGTGGGTATGAATGAATATTCAAGAGAAAATATATAAATGGCAGACATGCCCACCTTTTTCATAACTTGTTTCTTACAACATTCCTTTCGTTTTCGTTTTATGAAACTCCCATCCTCCCATTTTCTATTTTCTCATTATATTTCTATTTAATTAGTCCTAGAGACTTAATTTGATTTTGTAGTCAATTTAAAACATGGGTTGTGATATATATACACGCCATACATTATTTACATTGTTACACACCCTTATATATCAAATAGACTAAATTATCCTTAATTAATGAGAAATTAATTAACATATTTATCATTTGTTCATTCTAGTTGAAAGTTTTTGTTTATCTTTTTTTAAATATATAGTTTACAATATCTAAATGTTTAATTTAAATTGATTTCTAGTCAAAATAAATCTTTTAAATTAGACGGACCAATAAATTACTCCCTCCGTCCCAAATTAACTGCTCAATTTTGACTTTTTTAAGTTAAATTGACTATTTTTAGAATTAATAATTAAGCATATATAAATATATTTATGAAATTATAAAAATTAGGATTAGTAATAAATTGTATATACTTTCTTTTGGTTATAATCTCTTCACCTATATTTTAGCAAAAATAGTAAAAAGATTAGTTTTAAAAATGGTCAATTTGATTTTAAAAAGTCAAAACTGAGCAGTTAATTTGGGACGGAGGGAGTATATTGTGGATAATAATCACTTTAATAAGATAGCAAGCTAAATTATATATTATTTAAAAATACACGAAAAAGAAAGTTTACCACTTATAAAACTTTTTTAGGATTTTTAATGTTGTATTCATTCTAATCTCTAATTTAAAATTTTAGATATATGTTATATAATATCACAAATTAAAAAGAATGCTAGTATTAGGTAAAAATATAATAGGTTTAATAAAGTAGTTCAATTCAATTTGAGGTTTAAGATTTGACTAACTAAGGGATGTATTCAATTAAGTTTTTTAAAGACTTTTTTTAAGTGACATATTTTTATAGAATTTGTGGGATTTTAATGACTTTCAAAGACTTTAAAGATTTTTTTAAAATGACTTTTATAGACTCTATGAAATAAGTAATAGAATTTAATAAACTTTTTATCAAAACTGTGATAGACTTTTGTATACTTCTAATATATCTTGCAACTTATATTAATTATTAATTAACCCATGTGTACAACATCTCTCTCTTTTTTCATGAACTAAAGTAAATCTCATTATATTATTGTGACATGCGATTTTATATATGTTGAAAGCATTCATATTATTCTACTCATTTTATAATACATTTGGATACTCGGATACCAATAAACTTTAGAAACTACAGACGCAATACAAAAATTAAGCTCACTTTTCATGAACTATATATACTTTATGCATATGCGTATGCTTATTTGAAATTATTGTTTTTTATTCCGGTCTACAAAAGTTGTCATCAATACTTATTTACGTAACTAGCAATTAAAAAATTAATATAAACATTTGCAATATATATCTATTTTCATTCAAATATTTGAATATTACCTTGTCTTAGTATCAAAATTTGTAAATAAAAATAATATATACTTGTTTCATGTATATTTTAAAATAGCAAGTTATTTTTCAAATAAAAAATTATTTTTTTATTTATATTCTTTTTAATAAATTTTTAGTTTAGTAATATAACATATAATAAAATGATGATAAAAAACTTGAAGAACTTATATATTTTATACAACTATATATCACTATAAAGTACGTACTCCTATATAAATTAATTCCCATCTCTCTCACTTTTTTTCCTTCATTTAACTATGATTTAAGTTAATTTACAAAATTATAAAATTATAAAATATTGTGTATTTATTTTTATTTTTGAAATAATAACATGTGTTTATTATTAAATAACAAATAAATTCAAAATTTAAAAATTTTGAATTTTTTACGTTGACTACAAAAACAAAATAAATGTTTTATTTTTGTGGTTACAACAAAAGTATTAATTATTCTAGATTATAAAGTAATTAAAAATATTGGATTCATGTGAATTATATATTAAATTTATTTAATTTATTAAGATGAGATATATGAAGTCTTTAAAAATCTTAAGAGATAAGGTCATACTTTAAATATGGGTTGATTGTGACGCCCCCAAAATAAGTATACAACACCCATTCTGAGTCGCCAAATACATGGTACAGAAAGCAAACTACAACTTCAATAATACAATTATCGTGCAAAATACGACAACACGTACTGTGAGTTTAAATACAAATATTGTCTTCTAGACAATATCCACACTCAAATAAGTTTTCATTAGAATTATTCATACACTATTTTACAGAAATAGTGAGGACAGCTAAAACATCTTTATAGAACCAGCACTCCATACCCCGACTCGATCCTGTTATATTCTCACCTTCTGAGAAGAAAAATGAAACAAAAAGGAAAAGGGTGAGCTCAACTAGCCCAGTAAAGAATATTATGACTAAGATAATATACAATAAATTATCATTAGTTTTCAACAGGAAAAAATTTGATAGAATATAATAGACAACAAGTTTTAGATCAACAAATACAGCGGAAACAGCAATCCATTAGAAGAGTCACGTTGAGAATGAATTCTACTATCTTCTAAGATTTAAGAGTCCATCATTAATATTTTATCTCTGTAACATCAATCAATATACATCTTTTAATCAAATATTTATCTTTGCACTACAGGCCAAAGATATTCATTTATTTCACCAGTTGATCATGTTCATCTCAATACCTGTTCATCTTTGCACTACGGACCAAAAATATTCATCAGTTAATCATTCATCTTTGCACTACAGGCCAAAGATATTCAGTAATATCATCATTTAAGACTGAGGATAATGAAAAATATTTTAAAGAAAACGAATCCAGTGAGACAGAAGGACAAATATTAGGGATTCGTATAACAGTTTATCCAAGATCAATAATACTTCATAATAACCAATTATGAAGCAAAATTTAAAAATAACGATCAAAACATGGATACAATCAAAGATAGTAACCAAAATAGACATCTTGGACAAAAAGAAAATTTTTTATTTTTCGGTAAATAGTGCCGTATTCATGATTAGTATCGTATACGTGAATAGTAACCCCGACACAAAAAATTCTAAATTTGATTAAAAAGTTCACCAATATTTTGGCATAATGATATTGGAGAAAATAATATCATTTAAGAAGAAAATAACATTCCTTACCTCAAAATAACGATACTTCTGATCGAAATATCGGATAGAAAGCCGAAGGAAACTTGTACCGAACAGCAACTCTCAAAGTATCAAAATACTCATAAAAATACGCTCGAGAATCTAGAGAGAAAGAAAACTTGTTTCTGGTGTGATTTTCAATTCTAACCTAAGCGTCTATTTATATGAAAATGCTAGAACGCTATAGGAGACTAAAATAATAAATTAATATTATTTATTCTCATTTTTTCTACGCATGCTTTGAAAGCCATCAGCCCCTCATTTTTGAAATTTCAGCAGCCCACATGTTATTAACACCAACCAAAAGTGGGTCCCACCCATAAATTTAATAAATATATCCAATTATATCTACCTCAGCATTAATTCATTCAATTATATCCACATAAAATAAATATATCCATCAATTATATCAAATAAATATTTCCTTATCATATAAATCAATAATTAATTATTCACAAATAATATTACAGAATCACACTTATGACAACCAGGCAGTTCCTAGGAAAGAGGTGGCTTTTCAATAAGGATTTTTTCTTACTGGCGCGCAATTAGGTGACCAAACCTCTCCTTGACAGAACTTTCTAGACATTGCCAATAATCCTATCTAATAATATTATTCAAATAATTTGAATTATTGATATGATAATGAGAAATACTGTGCAATGACAATTATTAAAACAACAATAATATAAACTATCAACGCAGCAATTATTGAATCAATAAAATAAAATATTGAACAGTAACTACTGTAACAATTATTGAGTAGTGTCTTCTTACGTAAGAATCAATAATTCAACAATACTGTGCAACCACGCGTATTACTGTATTTTAACCACCGAGTATTCCAACAGTGTTAACGGTAACAATTACGCCGTTATTCATAAAAACTCATACTTTGTCGTTTTCTTCATCCGACCGTTATTCCGTTATGGGGCCCATAATTGACTGTGCCGTCGTACAGATATTCCCGACAAAAAAAATATTTTATAACCATTTGCTTATTTTGTAAAATTTGTATATTTCACCCATAACCAAAGCATTATATCAAATTAACCCTTATTAATTTAGAATAATGAATAGAGGAAAATTCAATTTTATTTATAATAAGTTGGGTCTTACATTGATAGTTATAATTCTTCTTTTAAAGTCTGTCAAACTCTACCATTTAATAGAAATCTAAAAAAGTCTATGACTTTTTGAATACCAAAATACTTTTATAGACTTTGTAAAAATCTTAATTCAATACCAACTAACTTTTAAAGACATTAAAAAAGTTATAATTGAATACCAGTAAACTTTTATAAACTTTTTAAATGTCTTAATTGAATACAACCAAATTTTAAAAATCTTTAAAAATCTTAATTGAATACACCCCCTAAGTGCATAGACAACCTATCTTATAAATACAAGCTTAAAACTGGTGGAGGCACGAACCATCTTTCTTATATATTTTTTATTTATCAAAACATTTCAATTGTAATTAAGTTCTTATATTATATTATATATATATGACATTAATGTTTTTTATAATGCATGCATGCATATATATATATATACATATCAAATTTTAATTATATTTATTGAATATGAACATGTATTATTATAATTATGTAATTTGTATTTGAGAATTATAAGTTAATGTCCAAATTATCCTTAAAATGACCAACCAAATTAATTTGGATAAGATCTCCTCTTGGCTTGTTAAATATTTATATTTATATATTGATTATGTATAACAAAATTAAGGAAAAATAGATAAATACTAAATGATTAATTTATTTTATGTATGTAAAGGGTACTACTCTAGAGTATGCAAATCAATAATATTACTAATTAATTTACTCCTATTAAACAAGCTTTAATTTATTTATTTTTTACCGTCTTTACCAGGTTGAAAAACAATTAAGAGTATCACATATAAAAAACACATCTTCATCAACATTCATATAATTATAATTAAATAGCCTTAAAATTGGTACGTATCACATGCGCAGCCAATCTAAGACACTCATCTTTTTCATAAAGCTTATATACATTTCAAAATCTAATAATTAAATTCTTTTTCTTTAATCACGATATATCCTTTCTCATTTAAAAGGTGTAGTTAGTTTAATAATCTATCGCAATTCCCATGCTGTACACCACTACTATATACTAGTAGTATTGATTTTCGATGGACCTTGCAAAGTCTAATTTTGTTGACTATATATATATGAACCCCTAGCTATAAATTTATATCTAGCCACCCACATAAGCTTATTTACACTATATACTCGTGTGTATTAATATATGTGACGACCACATTAATAATAAGTCTTTTATAGGTGAAAGTTCAATTCAAAACCACATTATGTGATTATGTCGTATCATTTACTTAATTTAATCGACTATATATATTAAGGAACACATGTAGCATATATATATATATATATATATATATATATATATATATATATATATACTCTTGTTCTAGAATATTTTTTTTTTTGTCATTTTAAAATTTAATTAATTTTAGGATCAAAAGGAATGCATTTATTCCAAAGAAATGTTTTAATGCATGGTTATTGAAGATTGATTCTTTATGTTAAACTCCCACCCTATTGTGCACCCACGTCGGCCGAACCCAACATATTTTACTCATTAACTGTCGTTATAAAAATTATCATACTTAATTAGTAGGTTCTAATTGTTAGGTGTATGCTTTTTTGTTTAGAATAATTCAGTTAATTTTTTTTAGGGTCTCCATCCACAGCAACCGGTTGTTGGGGAGCAACCCCTTTTATTCAGCCGTAACAGCTTGTACCGGCCTTAGAATTTTTTTTTTATAAGCCGGTACAAGCTGTTACGGCTGGATAAAAGAAGTTGCTCCCCAACAACCGATTGCTGTGGATGGAACCTTTTTTTTTAAAAATATATATTTGATTGAGCTATAATGGACGAGTTTGGTTCTGTTCCAATGTGTTCAATAGTAGTAGTACTACTATTTTTAAGAGTCTTTAGAAGTCAACAAATCGAGGAAAATGTTGTGGGGTGTGCCGGGAGTTGGTGCGAGTGCGAGTGCGAGTCTAACCATGTGTATGTAAGTAAAGATTATATATTATAATATCAAAAGTATTAATCATAGGATTATATTTATTTATAAGGATTATACTTAAAATATAATTATTAATTTTAAGTGTCTTGTTTATTTTTAAATTTAGACTTATAAAATGATTTAATAGCCTTGATATTATAATTATAATCCCGGGATTATAATTATAGAATTAATAGTCTTGAGATTATAATCTCATGGATTATAATCATTGCAAACAAACATAGCCCTATGATTATAATCCCGAAATTATAATTATAATGTCAAGACTATTAAGTCATTTTATAATTCTGAGACTAATAGTCCCAAGTCTAAATTTAAAAATAAATAAAATACTTGAGATTAATTGTCTTATCCCAATTATAATCTTTACAAACAAATATAGCCAAAAAAATTTAATATTAAATTTGAATAAGTATATAATATAATTTTACTGCTGAAAAAATTCTTTAACTCATCGAAACATCAACATATCAACATAAGCTGAAAAAACATATTTCAAATAGTGAATTTAATTATTAAAATATCGATCAACGAATTGAAAAAAAATTAATAGTTTAGGATAATAATTTATATATGTCTGTATGTAGCTAGGGGTGTTAGCGGAGCAGAGTAGCTCGATACTCGACTCGAGATAGGTTCGAAAATATGATCCAAAGCTCGAATTCGAGGTTGATTCAAGTCAAATATGATCCATACTCGTTTTCTGTTTAATGATACACGAGTCGAATTCGAGTATACCAGTATTTGCTCAGATTAGGGTTCGAGTATTTCATTTTTTCTCGAACCATGTACTCGATACCTGCTCGATGGATCATATTCGAATACTGGTCTGATCCATACTAATAAGCTAAATATGTGATATTTGTATCAATCTTTATAATTTATAAAGTGTAATATTAAATTGTGTAAGCTTGTACTTTAATAAATCAGTGAATTGATTGTCAATTCGTATTACATTCTTTATAATTTAATTCTTTACATAAATAAAAGTAAAAGACTTTTATATATAAACATTATTTCAATAATCAATTTAGTATGTAGTGGTTCAATATTAATCGAAATGGTTCATATTCGAAACTCGATTTGAAGGCTCGTGAGTAACTCGTTTTATAAACGAGTCGAGTACTTACGAGCCGAGTAGGTCCAAATAATGATCCGGGTCGAATCTGGTGCAAAAATAGAAATTCCTTATCGAATTCGAGTATTCGAACTCAATTTTTTCGAGTCGAGCCGAATTTGACCATTAGTGTTTACTGAGATTCGATTTATTTTCACCCCTATATGTAGCTGAAACATGGATTGGATAAATACCAATATGTTCTTAATTCCTAAATGGTAATTGCCTAGACTATATATTTTACGCGTCAAAATGATTCCCCAATCCTCTTATATATGATCCAGCTCTAAACTTTAATAGCATTATCAACAATTTACCTAATCAACTCTTTATCCTCAATTTTAAAGAATACATCAATAAATCATTATTCAACAGCTTTCTTATCCTTATTTGACTCTCTATTTTAATCCCTATATATAGGATTTTACTCACCAGAATGAGAGAGTCAAAAGACCATTCTCTATATATACGAAATGACATTTCACACCCTCATTTAAAGTAGACAACTCATTAATCATGCATATCTTGATATTTTTTTACTACTTTATTTTCAAATTATAAACTTAATATTGACTTATTTTTTAAAAATTAATTTCAAACGTATTCAAATTTAAAATTGATATAAATTTATTTAATTTATGTCATTATAATTATAAATATTATAAAAGTACTATTAATTATTAAATTTATTATTTTCAAAATTTAAATGTATCATATTAAATTTAAATTTAAAAATACCACCAATTAAAATTTTAAAATTTAATATTTATACATTTGCAACTACAATCCATACATTTCCAGATTTTTTGAGGGTCAAAAAAATTACGAAACTGCAAATGGATTTTCACCCGCCATGCGATAATTCACGTAGACAGATCATTTCCACAATTTAATAAGGAATGGATACAAAGGATCATTCACCATGCATGCGGTAATCCATATAGATAGGTTATTCCAACAGAATAATTAAGAATGGAATAACAGAAGAATTCACCAGGCATGCGATAGACCGTACAGACAGGTTATTCACAACAGAATAATAAAGAATGGAACCAGGTCATGCGTAATTCGCACATGATATTCTAACAGAATAATAAAGAATGGAAACAGGTCATGCGTAATCCGCACAGACAGGATATTTCAACAAAATAATAAATAATGGAATCAGATCATGCGTAATCCGCACAGATAGGATATTCCAACAGAATAATAAAGAATTTAATAACAACAGAAATCACCAGACATGCGATAGACCGCACAGACAGGTTATTCCAACAGAATAATAAAAAATGGAATAACAGAAGAATTTCATCATGTATGCGGTACTTCACATAGATAGGTTATTCCAACATAATAATAAAGAATGGAATAACAACCCTTACGAGCATTGAAAGAAAATAACTCTCTTCATGAATACGAATGAATAATACCCCTTACCTTAGAAGAAACTGGATATTAGAATAGTGAGGTAGTAGACTTCTCTTTTTCTTTCTCTCTATAATTTTTCTCTATAATAATTTCTCTAAAGCTTTAGTGAATTTGTGAGAAATGAAGGAAGAATGAGCTTCTATTTATAAAAAAAATATAGTTTCGATAATTGCACGTTTTTTTTGGGCTCGAAATATTACAGTACAATACCTTCAACTTTTCTTTCATTTTTAATTTAGTCTTGCATGTATTATCAAACTTGCACCACCTCCCCTAATAGTAAATAATGTGAATCTATAGTTCAATCATGTGAATCAATAGTTATAATCATGTGAAAATATGAATTACAGTATAGTATCTCCATCTATACCTCTATTTTTAACTTAGTTATGCAAGTATTATCAATTTTGCATCACCTCCCCTAATAGTACATGAATGTGAATCAATAGTTCACACATGTGAACAAATAGTTATAATCATGTGAATTAATAGCAATTAATTGCTCATTTATTCGATTAATTACCCGATTGGTCAATATAACCTCCAGACATCAATTATTATCGAAATAAATGTCGATTTCCACTAATACTAACAATTCCAATACAATGGAACTATTTTTATTAAAAATTTATTTTTAAAATTTCAAAGTTTGACTTTTTTCGAAAAAGTCAACTGTTAATTTTTTTGACCAAAAAGTCAACCCTGACAAATTTTGTGTTTATAGTCTATTTCAATTAATTTCATCGTTCCGGACTTAAATATCACGTCCGCGTGTCCAAATTCAACTCCGAACTCAAATTTAATTTTTAATAACATTCATCATTAATATTATAATTCACAATATTTAACAACCAGGTCGTTCACAGGAAAGAGGGGGCTTTCTGATAAGGATTTCTCCTTATTGGTATGTAATTAGGTGATCAAACCTCTCATTGATAGAACTTCTAGACATTGTCAATATTGCAAATAATAATATGAATAACTTTGTCGTCTCAATTATTGATTTAATAATATATAAAATATTATGCAGATGATACTGTGACAATAATTGAATCAATAATATGAGAGATATGATGCATCAATTATTGTAGCAATAATTGAGTATAACTGAGTGACTTCTCACATAAGCATCAATAATCAATACCATGTGCTACTATGCAACCACGCGTATTACTGTACTTTTATCAATTTAACCATCTACTAAATATAGTGGTGCACAAAAAGCCCGAGGCCTGCAGCCCGGCCTTGATCCGACCTGAGCCCAGCCTGGTCAAATATAGGCTTGGTCAAAGCCCAGGCCAGGCCGGCCTGACCTGGAAGGCTATGAAAAGGCCTCCAATTTTTATAGAAAATCCGGCCTAGCCTGGCCCAACCAAAAGCCCAGCCTGGACCGGCCTGTGGTCTTAAAACATGCCTGCTCTGTAATAACAAGGCTGGCCAATTAGTCCATGATTCTAAACAAGTAATTGTTCAAGGGAGGCTGCATATCTTATTTATATTGTCAAAGGTCTAACATACATTATGTGGATAGGCGATGTGGGAACAAAAGCCACAGGTCAACCATGATTTCTTATTTCATAATATTTCATATTTTGCCTAAATATTAGGTACTTGTATTCACTATACTGCAACAAGTATAAATCAAATCTACTAGGAAGCAAACACATAGAAATCTCCTGGAATACCCAAATGATAGAATAATAGATAGGTATGGTATGGAAATGAAAATCCATCCAGCGTATTATTGATTATATAAATATCATGCAATGACGAAATGGACCAGCATATTGATTAAAAATATGATGATGAAATGGATTTCCAGGTACATGTTGGAAAAGGACCGAGTTGGAGAACGAACAACGCCTTGCTTTGCACAAAAGGATTAACCTCCTGGCTCCTACTATATGGAATGGAATGGAACAACATATCATTATAATACTATTACTACAGTTGGGTTGTGCCAATTATTCCACTCCCTTGATTTTACTAGTTACTTCCAAACTACGTACAGAAAATCGTCAGTGTGCTCCCTCAAGAATACAACGGAAAATTCCTACTGCACACTTCGATAAGTGTATTTGATTAGCAAATCCCCTCACTTGAATGTTTAAGGCCATTAATCATAAAAGTGGAGGAAGCAAAAGAGGTCAGATCTCCAAGTTTACAAGTTGGAAGGAGTCCCACATCGGATATGAAGTGTTGGAAGTCCAAGTTAGCTGACTATTTATATGATAGTTATATTTGTTTGTTTATTTAGACATTTGAAGTCCCACATTGTCCAACTTTGAGTTCTTATCCTCTTTTTGTTTTATAAATAGGGGAGAGATCAAGTAAAAAATTATGTAGTAAAATTTGGTAGTCAAATAAAAAAATTAAGACTGCTCTTGCGTTGGGCCTGCCTGGCTCGGCCCACAGGCTTGTGCAGACTACAGTTTAAGCTTAATTACCCGGCCTGGCCTGACCTTTATTTATTTGGGCCTGGGCCCGGCCTGACCTGGTCAATGGTCAAAGCCTGACAGGCCTAGATCAGGCCAGGCCAGGTAGCCTGTTTGTGCAACTCTAACTAAATAGAATAATAATTATAAAAATTGAATACTTTCATTTCGTAAAATTCGGGGTCTTATAACATTAGATAAGGTAATGGAAGTGGTAGGGGTATTTAAGGAAGTCGAACCAGTATGTGTAATGGGTAGACCCGTGCCATCGCCAATCATAATATCATATATGCATGTGTATGGTGCATGAAGAGATAAGTTGCTCAGGTCGCCGGTGACATGATGAGAAACACCACTGTCAAGGAGCCATGATGGAGTGGTGGAAGTTGGGGTGACTGCAAAATGAACCCGAGTTTGCCATGGTGCAGTAGAACGAGTAATCGGAGGTCGAGGTGAGGACGAGGAGTCATTCGGTACAATGCGAAACGAAGGGCACCGTTTGGCAGTATGACCCTGAATACCACAAATTTGACATGGAAAAATATGATATAATAGGTGTGTCCCTAGTGTGAGTAGTTTTTCATGAAGTTCATCAAATATGAGAGGTGTATCCCTAGTGTGAACGACATGGACAAGATCTTTGTATTCACTACCAAGACCATCAAGAATTTTTTTGTAAAAACATCGTCGTCCATAGGGACACCAAGAAGAGCAAGTTCATCGGCTCGGGCTTTGACATATTGTAAAAAATCGATTACACTCTGAGAACCTTTGGTAGGATTTTTGAGGTGACCTTTTACTTATTTGATCCGATTGCGAGATGGCTTAGCATATGTAGTAGCAAGAATCGTCAAAGCTTGACGAGAGGTAGTTGCATGAGCAATAAAAGGAATGATGGTAGTAGAAAGTGAGCCAATGATAGCATTAAGTGTAAGTTGATCATGACGAATCTAAAATGTATTGGCCGGGTTCAATTGAGTTATTTGATTTTTAGTGATATTTTGGGGAGGGCAAGGTTTAGTACCATGAATATAGCCAAAGAGATCGTAACCAACGAAAATGGTTTGAAATTGGATTTTCCAAGAGATATAATTGGTTGAGGATAGTTTAAGTGGGACTTGGACAGAAACGTTGATGGTAATGAGTGCTTGGTTTACATCATTTGCATTAGAAATTATGGGAAAATGAATAGCAGAGGTGGAAGAGCTTTGAATAGTCATGGCGGAAGGGATTTGTTATGCAGGAAAAAAGTGTTTCGATACCATATAGAGACTTAGAATATGAGAAAATATGGCACAATTTTCTATTTTGATCAATATTAGTTTAAATAGACATTGTACATGACACTTAATTAAGATAAACTTAAACAATCAGCTTTACCCTTTGTGATTGGCTTTATATGTTGCTAGGCCTATGAAACATATTCTAATTAATCTATTTTTTTTAATTATTTATGTTTTGCAGTTGATTTGAAAATTGTCAAAATACAATATCCACTTGTATATATTGAAGCTAGCTAGTTATGGATTTATTTATTTATTTTTCAATTTTTCATCTAACGGTTCTTAATGTACAATAAAGTAAATTTAAATTCACATAAGCTCTCTCGTGTACATTTAGATATTAACTTATATAAAATAATGAGATTAATTAAGAGTACTACATAGCCAATTATCAATAATTAATTAATTAATTAAATATAATAATTTCTCAAAACAATATAAAAATCATTAATTGGTGAAGAAATGAATTTAATTGATTCCTCAACCATTTTATTAATTAACAGAATTATCAAATTTGAATATATTGAATTATCAATAATGTAGAAATTACTAGTGGAGCAACTAAAAAAACAACCTGATCGCGGGGACCGAAATTAGTTAGGACTGACAACTCTTCTTGGAAGAAATTTCCTGGGTATTTCTTGAAACTATTTATTTGACCAAAAAGGATCCCAAATGTAGCTTGGCAGTCTAAGGAGCTGTTTGTTTAAAACTTAATGGGTTTGAATGGTTGAATCGGTAAGTTGCTGAATCATTAAGTGCGTTTGTTTTGAAAAAAAATCGTCTGAATGGCTGAATCGGTCAGATGCGTTGGCTGAATGGTTAAGTCCGAATTTTTGGCCTGAATGGCTGAATGGCTGAATGGTTGGCTGAATGAAGTAAAAAAAATAAAAAAAAATAAAAAAATATTAACTATTATATTATGTAATATTAAATAAATTTACAACAACTTTGAATTTTTTCAGAGGGGTAAAATATTAAAAATATGTCATTCAGATCTTTAAGATATGTCAGTTATCAAACAGTTTTTTTCATTCAGATTCAGCTCATTCAGATTCTCATTCAGATTCAGCTCATTCAGATTCAGATTCAGATTCAGCTCATTCAAATTCAGATTCAGATTCATTCAATTTTTATCAAACACCCCCTAAGTCTAAGACCTAGCCCTCCTCAATTTGGATACCTAAAAAATACTAGTAGTAGTAATAATATATAATCAATAAATAAATAAATATTATTTTTTTAAGTAATTGTTTATTCGAAGACATGTTATTTGCTAATGTCAATGCTAAATTTAAATAAGTGTAAAATAAAAAGATGTAAATGTTTATGCTAGTAGGATCATAGTAGTGAAATAGTTTGAACAGTGGAGAATTAAATTTAATAATGAGAATATTAATTGTGATGCTACTTAAATTTCCTGCCTAGAAGTCAATTCATTTTTTACTTCATATACATTTACACAATACAGAGAAAAAAATTAAAATAAACAAACAGCCAAAGATAATAAAACTAAAAAAGAAAAGAAAAAGAGAGACTTGTAAAGTATTGAAGATATAGATATCCGATCATAAGAGAGTATGCTGGCTTTCAGCTTGAGTTGTGCACGAAATGGCACTGAAACGCAATCAAAAAGATGACATTCCTGACTTGCATATCGATTTTATATTAATTAATTGATTAAAATTAATTTCATGTTAATTATTTTTTATTAACTGATAATAAAATGTCGGTAAAAGTATTAATTTTAAAGTACAGACAGTTTTACCAAGTAGAGAGAGAGAGATATGGAGTGTAGCAGCTGCGATTGAATCACCTGCAGATAACAGTAGGGGTGTAAACGGTATTAAACGGATACGGATACAGGTATATCCGTATCCGTATCCGGAAAACTAATTCGCTATCCGTATCCGTATTCGGTATCCGGCGGATTTTAAAAAAAATATCCGTATCCGGCATTCGGAAAAATATTCGAATACGGATAATATCCGTTACCGTTTATTTTATCCGAATAGACAAATTATTCGGATATCCGAATATCCGAATTCGTTTATCAGTAACCTAATATAAAATTCATTCAAAATATTTACGAAAAAAAAAATTAAAGTTTAAATCATACATATTAATTAAACACAATTTAATATTTAAACCATACATATTAATTAAACATCCTAATCATAAAGGGAGGAAAATGCTAATTGACGTTTTGGGTGAAAATAAAAATATTCAATAATGTAACCGATACTTTGTTTGATGGATCAAATTGAAATTAAAATCTCAATATTATTCTTTCAAATTTTATTAAATAATAAAAAAGAGAAATAATAATATTTAATAAATGAATAGTAATATTTATGGGAGATTTATTTATTATTTATCCTCAATAAATAAATTACATGGTTATAAGAAATTATTTGATTTCGTTATATTTATGGAGAGTGCGAGTTATAATGTATGTGTGACAACTAGTTAATCTAACTTAATTCAAAATTGACATTGAACTTATTTTACATATTTGGACTTCTAGTTTCTAAATAATTAGGCAAATGAAAGTGATAAATACTCTCTCCACCCAAAAATTCATAAACGTGAATTAATTTATTTAACTCTCCCTTCTAGATTAATTTTAAATTAATTCAGACCTAACACATTTTAACAATAAAATTATATTGTCCATTGCTTCCGCCTCTCGACCGTTGTCCTTAAACGTGTGTATATATATATATATATATATAAATATATATTAATAGCTTATATAAATGAATGTAAGTGATTAATTAACGAATATAAGTTATTAATATATATGTGTGTGTATATATAATAACTTATATATATAAATGTATATGTAAGTTATTAATTAATGAATATAAGTTAAAGTGATTAATTAATGAATATAAGTTAAAGTGATTAATTAATGAATCTAAGTTATGATTTATTAATATATATATATATATATATATATACACACACACGTATATATTAATAACTTATATAAATAAATGTAAGTGATTAATCAATGAATGTAAGTTATTAATAAATACATATTATATATATATATATATTAAATTATTAACAACTTATATAGGTAAATTATTAATTAATAATTTACTTTAATTAATAACTTAATTAATGTAAATATTAAGTGTGTGTATATATATATATATATATATAAGTTATTCGGATACGGATTCCAGATATCGGAATCCGGATATCCGTATTTGTCGGATATATTTACGGACGGATGTTAATCGAATACGAATACGCCTATATCCGTATTCGTATCCGTTTATTTACGGATACCTTTAAACCGAATACGGATATATCCGTTTTTTTTCGAATACGAATAATATCCGCTTTTTTTCGAATACGGATGCGGACGAATACGAATTTTCCGGTTACCATTTACAGCCCTAGATAACAGTATGGTGTCATTACAATGGAGGAGAAATTAAAAGGGAATAAGTTAAAAGTTTTGAAGACCAAGTTACACTTGTAACAAAAAAAAATGTACTCCCTCTAGCCAATATTATTACACAAAATATTTTGTATATTCTTTTCACATAAATTTTAAAAAAAAATGTTAAATATGTGTGTGTATATATATATTAATAATATAGTAAAATGTTTTATATTATAATATTAAGTATAAAAATATAAGAAAATAAAGAAATGTAATGAAAAGGAATTTCTTTTTTTCTTTTCTTGATGCCTAATAAAGAGGAGCAGGCATACTACTATTTCTTACTCATTCCGTATTTGATATTCCTTTTATTAGACATCATTTTAATTCAAGTAAAATGAATCAGCAGAAGAAAAACGGACAGGGCAAGTAATATGAAACCGCGTACTGTACAGAGGTCATACTGACAGAGCCATGGAGGAGATTCAAACCCTCTTCTTCTTTTCCTCCAAATTCTCTTTCTATACACGAGTCAGCCCCCTCAAAGGCACATTTGTCTCTTCAAAAAACTCAACTTTTCACCCCCACCTTCTCCCGCTTCAAGAAATTATGCTTCTGGGTTTCTATTTCAATTCCTTCAAATACCCTCAATTCACCTTTCTCTCTGGTTCTGGGTTTTCTTGTTTTTTGGACTAAAAATTCTATTCCCAAGAAACCCTTTTGAATTTTCACCTTATTTTTTCCTCTTCCTTTGGTTTATAATTACTTCCATGTTTTCTTTAATCTCCCACTTATAAAATCAAAGCTTTTCCTCTTCTTCCCAACTTTGCTTCTTTATTATGTTGTGATTTCTCAGTAACCAGCAAAAGACAAAGTTATTATCTTTATTACCAATGGTGTCCAAATTTTTACTCGTTATAATTTCCCTTTCCCTTACCAACATACTTCACCAAGTTGATGGTCACAAGAACCTGAATTCCAATTCCTCTCTCCTCACTGGCATCAGATTTCCTGAACATTCAAGCTTCAATGCAGTCTATGCTTCTCCAAATTCCGGCTGTAATCATGGAGCATCAAAGAAAACAACACCCACGAATGAGGCTGATTTCACTGAAGAAGATGATGCAGATGAAGATGAGGATGAAAACAATTTTCTGGACTTGAAAAAACAGGTTAAACCGGCGGTCAAACTCCACCTAAAGCACCGATCAGATGACCGGAAAACTAAGGGTAAAGAATCAGTAATAGAGTCGACATCAAGGGACCTGATCAGAATTCAGACACTGCATACAAGGATCACAGAGAAGAAGAATCAGAATACCATTACAAGGCTAAAGAAAAAGGGTGTTACACAATATGGGCAAACAATAAAGCCAATGATTTCCCCGGCAGCTTCGCCGGAATCTTATACGGCGAGGTATTCCGGCCAGCTCATGGCGACCCTTGAGTCAGGGGTGAGCCTTGGTTCAGGGGAGTACTTCATGGATGTGTTTATTGGTACACCTCCTAAACACTTCTCTTTGATACTTGATACTGGTAGTGATTTAAATTGGATTCAATCTGTTCCCTGTTATGATTGTTTTGAACAAAATGGCCCCCATTATAGTCCGAAAGATTCGAGTTCTTTTCAAAACATAAGCTGTCATGATCCTAGATGTCAACTTGTTTCATCCCCTGATCCTCCACAGCCTTGTAAGGCTGAGAACCAAACATGCCCTTATTTCTATTGGTATGGGGATAGTTCTAATACAACCGGCGATTTTGCCCTGGAAACCTTCACGGTTAACCTGACTACACCTACCGGAAAGGCAGAGTTCCGTGAGGTGGAGAATGTGATGTTTGGATGTGGGCATTGGAATAGAGGCCTATTTCATGGGGCTGCAGGGTTGTTAGGCCTTGGAAGGGGGCCTCTTTCCTTTTCATCTCAGCTCCAAACATTGTATGGACACTCATTTTCGTATTGTCTTGTGGACAGAAACAGCGACCCAAGTGTTAGCAGCAAGTTGATTTTTGGGGAGGATGAGGATTTGTTGAGCCATAAGGAATTGAATTTCACTTCCTTGGTATCGGGGAAAGAGAACCCTGTTGATACATTTTACTATGTGCAAATAAAATCGATCATAGTTGGGGGAGAGGTGCTAAAGATTCCAGAAGAGACTTGGAATTTGTCAGCAGAAGGTGCTGGTGGAACAATTGTTGATTCGGGTACTACACTGAGTTATTTTGCCGATCCTGCTTATAAGACAATTAAAGAAGCATTTTTGAAGAAGGTGAAGGGATATCCGGCTGTTGATGATTTTCCTATACTGCATCCTTGTTACAATGTATCTGGTGTGAAGAAACTAAATTTGCCCGCATTTGGGATTCAATTTAGTGATGGGGCGGTGTGGAATTTTCCAGTTGAGAACTATTTCATTAGGCTTGATCCTGAGGAGGTTGTTTGTTTGGCAATTTTGGAAACTCCTCGATCCGCTATGTCTATAATTGGGAACTACCAGCAACAAAATTTTCATATCTTGTATGACACAAAGAAGTCTAGGCTGGGGTTTGCACCAACAAGGTGCGCTGATCTTTGATATTTTGTCTATCCGGTAGGAGTAAAAACTGTACACATTTTGGGTTTGGTGGGAGGACTTATATATTTTTCCTTTTTCAAAAGGAGGTAAAAACACACACGACACACGTTTTTTATTTTTTATTTTTTTATGTGTATCTAGTTTCAGGTGATTATATATTTTTGATAGATATCATAATTTGTTTAACAGAAAAGTTTTCATCTTTACATGTTTGATATATGCTCATCTTTTTTATTCAAATTCATTGTTTTCTCAAGTTGTTTTTTCAGTGAATGGATTTATGCGTGCATATTATCTGTATTTGGACACAAATTCATCATAATTGAAGCTAGACAAATCGTCTACTATAACTAAATCAACAAACAACTGAAATATATAGCCTCATTAATGTTGCCTTGCCTAGTATCAACTGATTTTGCTGCCTCTATCTGCATCTTCTAAAGAACCAGCTCAAGTGTTATAAGAAACAAATCTGTAGCTTGATTTCACTACCACTATCAAGGCCTATTTCTTCTTCTTCTTCTTCCTTCATATTCTTGTAGGCACATCTATATATATATATATGTTTTAGTTAATAGAGTTACTATCAACAAACAATCTAGATTTGGTTCTGTTTTACCCAGAAAACTAATCTTACCTTATACCTATTCAAATTTGTTGTAATGATTTATGGGTACTTAATTTGAGAAAATGTAGAAGAAAACAGGTTTACAAGCCGAACCCACACAGGGCACACGGTCACACCATCCATTGACATATTAAAACTCAGTCGTCTATCTAAGCAAAACGCATAAAAAACAATAAATGTCAAGGATATCTTGTCTGCTGAATATTGTCGTGTGGGCTCCCTTCCTTTTGATCGTGTGTCCCTGAATGTATGTCAGCTAGTGAGAGTGAATTTTATGTCAAATTCTTTCTGATAAAGTTGCCAGGGAGGGAAGCAATGAAAACAATTAGGAAATGAATCATGTATACATTCCCCAGAAGAGAATTCTTTTACAGATACTCCCCACCACATATTAAACTTCAAAATTGATATAAATCAAATATGTACATATTGTGATTAATAATTTTTGTTATAAAATTAAATAAATTCACATTTTAATATGCAGTCGTTTGATTTTAAAAGTCAAATTATATTTCTAAATTTTGATACTGAATGAGTAATTCATAATTGTGCTGCCTCTTTTAGCATGAGTTTTTACTTTTCACCCAAGTGCTAGATGTTGACTGTTGTCTAGTAATAATATGCTCGAGTCCATGTACATTTCTCTTTGTATCCTCTTCTGGGAATCTTCTTTTTTTTGAGGTTTCGCTCCAACTTCCAAGTACCCCCTTGTGATTTGCCTTGTAAATATGATCTGTGGAACTGCCCTACCATGGGTTTAAAAAGTCTGAAAAGATTTGATTAAGATAAAAATATGTTTACATGTTATTGCGATTTGCGAGTAGACATATTAATTATTTATATGTTTTTATTTATTTATAATATATTCAGTCTATTCTAGACCTGACAAAATATAGTTATGGATTGGTTTTGGTTTTCAAAGATTTTTGAAAAAAGAATAGACTGATCTATTCGAAGATTTTTGAAACAAGAAAAAACTTGTTAGAAATAAAGTAGTGGAATGTGGAAAGTGGAAAGTTTTGAAAATGAAAAGTTCCCTCATTAATCTTTGTTAGTTATTGGTAGATGAAAAGGTTTACCTTTTCCACTCTCCCCCCATGCCTATATATATTCACATCAGATAGAAGAAGTATATGAAGAGAATAAGAAGTGGTAACCAAGAATATAGAGAGAATAGTGAAAGACACTATCTTTGTAAATACTCCACCAAATGAATTGTGGATGACCACTTGAATATAAAAGATTTATCAATATACATTTTGTTTATCTTGTTTTATTTATCATTTTATAACAAAACTCTTATTTTAAAATGAAAACTATTTCGAGTCCATGTACATTACTTGTGCTTGTCAACCCTCTATTGAAGTGACTTATTTTAAAATGACTTATAAGTCTTTTTAAATTGTGATTTATAAATAAAAGTGTTCGGCACTATTTTTGCTTATAAGTTAGAAATTAAGTTAAAACAAGTTGCGCAAGTGTTTGGTTAAAATGACTTATAAGTTCAAATGAATTGTAAACATATAACAAACAACTACCAAAGATTTTGCATAGTTTTGAAGATTTTTAATTCCTTCAAAGTTACTGATATGTATGAATTAATATTCAAGCTTCAACAAACAGACAACAGGATCGATTATTAGAGATAGCAAGTAACCTGAAGTCTAGTTCCAGCAATAAGGAAGCTGTTGTTTTAGGCTCAACAAATTTTTTCATAAACCTCCCCATAACTCATTATGCTAGGAGTTATAGATTCCCATTTTATGTGTCCTCCAATTATTATTATTAATTTTTTTTTTTGTGGATATTGGAGAACATATATTGTCCTATTGAAAAGCTATTCTTGATTGATTGTTTAGTATAAAACATACTAGCATGAAAATAAATTTGTTTCTCATTATGTTATACTTTCAACCTAGCTAGAGATTGCCAAATTGACTTCATAGGATTGTCACCACTATAGGACAAAGATCTTGAAAAATTGCTAGTTTAAGCTAGTCAATCTGATGCATGAAATTTTGTTTTCTGTATTTAACTTGAGGAGAATATGTCATGGAAAAAGCTGCACATAACCGGTTGCTATAGCAATTCCTAATATAATTAGAGGTGGAAAAAGGACAAAGGCACCGATGGTGGCAAAGAAAGCTGAATCATTCCTCTGAGATACCTCATTCAGGTAAGTCTGTCTTCTGATGTTTCGCTTCTGTGAGATGGTTAAGAAGTTGGGACTGACCTTCTTTAAATTTTTGCCCAAAGGAATGCTGAAATCATCATCTCGATCGCCAACCAACTGAGCAAGCTGATGGCGTATTGTGAGCTTCCTATTGCTACCATCACTCTCGTAACCTGCTCATTAATTAAAAGAACAACACTCAGCTACATATAAAAATCGGGTTTAAGGAATTGTTTTCCTTTAGGCAATAAGTGTAATTTGAAATGTAGAACAGACTCTCCTACCATCAACAGATGATGCAAGTTGTTCCAAGAGATCCAGCTGTGTGCGAGTAGAAGAAAATGGCCCTTATCAAAGGAAAAAAAATATCCAGAAATTTATGTCAGGAATCCCAACTAATAATTTCTTAATTATCAGATCAAGAAATATCTATAATATGGCGCATATCTTTTTTGTTGAATCATATATGTGAATAAACCTCAAACTAAAAACTTTTGCTTAAATTACGGAGCAGTGGTTATTTGAGCAGCCTGATGGAAATCAGATCCTGCAAAAACAATAAACAGGTCACACACAATTCAATTTTTCTTCCTTTCTTTAGTTGATTTTACCAGAAGACCTTGGTTGTTGCCCCATGATAGAAGTCCTGACTAGTCGCCAATGACCATATGCACAGCCGAGCCAGACATACATCAAGTTATAGACATATTACCATAAATGCACGGCATTTTCTTGGAAGTTCACCACAATTCCATAGAATGACCAATGAGCTAGAAGGACAATTTCTAATGAATTTGAATTAGAAAAGATATTTTCTCTTTTCTAATAAAGTTTCTAAATATGAATGACACTACTGAAGAAAGTTTAAGTCCCTCAGTTTTAAACTGATTTGGATATACCAAAGTCCAAACGTCCATGAATTCCTTTGAAATTTCTAACAAAAAGTTTTGGCGAAACCTTGTGTTAGGCCATGATTCTTTTCCTTATTGGGCCAGATTCGTTGGGCTCCTTCTTTGGGTATTGACTATTCTTATCGGATGTTGACCCGGCTGTTTTGGGCTCAATCATTTATTATTTCATTAAACCCATATAGATTGGATCTGGTTGCATGGGCCGTCTCTTTTGGGTGGATTCATTTATCATAGTAGCCCATTATACATAATTCCCTTTAGCCCAACTTTGACCGGTAATCATCACTCAAAATGACAATTGACTATTATGTCGGCCACCTTCCTCTATGGCATTAATGAGGATAAGACGGAGAAGGAGGCGGAGGAAAAAGGTGACGGGAAATATGGAGACTGGGTACATGCTTTCGGCGGAAATGACCGGAAATGAGAAAAAGATGTCAGGAGATGATAGGTGGCACGGTGATCCGGGGAAGGGGGTGGGCGTGGAGCTGTGGTAAAAGGGAAAGAGGTAAGTAAAAAATAACACACACCACTTAATCATTCTCTCAGACACTAGAGATTTTTCCTCTTGAGTTAACATTGTGAACACAGATATACTTACTCTCACGCCTGAGCTATCCCCCGGCGGTCCGGCCGTCAAGCTTGTGGTGTTTGTTGTGTTTACTGTGCAGGATCAGGACGTCATTTGTGATTGGGACGTGGCAAAAGATCCTGGCGTTAACATTGGCGCTAGAAGGAGGGCTGAGTTCTAGTGTCCTGAGTATTTTCCAATCACCCATCTTGTTTTATTCTATCCAGTACTCATAATGAAGAGTCGAACACCTACGCCCGAAGGGCAACCCATGCCAGTCAGTGAATCGACACCGCGAGTGTCTGTCAAGGATCGTTTGGGACCAGCAATAAGTGTTCATGCTAGCACCGCATCCAAACGATCGGATGAAGATCTTCGGCCAAGGATCATGAGCAACGTTAGGCGTAAACTTGTTTTCCCGACAGAGAAGGGGTCTGATCGTGATCGGAGACGGGTAGAAGGCACCTCGCCTAGAACTCGATACCGAAACGATCAAGACGAGAAAGCATCACGACTGGCTAAAATGGCCGATGAAGCGGATAGAGCCATGGAGGCACTTATGAAACAACGACAGGATATAACTGAACTAATGGCTCGAATGACAGAAATGAGAGATGAAGAGCTCAGTTATGTTCAATCTGAAGAACGTGATCATCGGAGGGGAAAGGAACCTGCTCATTCAGGGCGAGAATCGTTGGGCCGAATCAAGAAAAGGAGAAAGTCCCGAAGCCCTACCCCTCCAGGATCAAAACGGACATATCGCCCTACTAATTCTAGGGGACGGGGGCAAAGCGAACGAAGAGGTCGATCCAAGGAGCGCACCCCAGAGTACAGAAGGAAGGCACTTGTTGTTGCCCATTCTCACCATAGCACCCGGCTTCGGAGGCGAAGTCCATCAAGAGAGCTTACTCCCGAGAGTTTACTGACGGTACACCACCCTGTAGACACTCGTCATCGAAAGAGTCCCTCTAATGTTGAAGCACCTGTCGAAAGAAACCAGTCTAAACAGAAGAGGAAAGAATCACCCGAGAAAGAAGCATCGTCTCAACCAGAAGGCGTATAATATCTGGTCAAAGAATTGAAAGAACTTCGGAAGCAACTTGCCGAAGTACAAAAAACCAAAGACACTCCGGGAAAGAAGGCATCTCCTTTTTCCGCGGAAATTCTTAGTGAAAAAGCTGACCCCACCAAGAAGTTGCCCCATATCGAGAGTTATGATGGATCGGGAGACCCTTACGACCATAGTCAGGCGTTTGACCGACTTATGGACTATTATGACTTTAGCGATGCAGCTAAGTGTCATACTTTTGTCACCACACTCAGAAAAGATGCCCGGCAATGGATGGGGACTTTACCTTCGGATTCTATCTCATCCTGGGAAGATATGTGTAGCAAGTTTCATGCTCGCTTTGGGAGCAACAGAAGAAGGGGAAAACCGACTGGTTCATTGGCTCAAGTCCGACAGTATCCTAACGAATCTTTAGGCCAGTATGTGAAACGGTTTCGTGAAGCCGTCGGTCAAGTAACCGATTTGAATGATTTACAAGCTGTGGGACTATTTCAGAATGGATTAGATTTGGTCAAATCGGAAAAGTTGGTGAAGAAATTAATGTTCAATCACCCGAAGAGTCTTGCCGAAGCCTTTGATAAAGCCGAAGGTTATATTGTGGTGGAGGAGGCTATGAGTAGCCTCAAACGACCTTCTTCAGAACGGCCCAGGGAGACAGATCGGGATAAAATTGATGGAGACCAAAAGAAGAATGAAGGGAACAAAGATCGTTATGAGAGCGGGTCAAAGAAGTATAACAATTGGAGACAAGGAGGACGTTCGTCCGCGCCGACCCATAGGGTGAATAGGACATATACCGCACTCAATGCAGACAGGGCTGTTATCTTGGAACAAATCAAAAATCAACCTATCTTCGAACCACCTCGAGATAATATCAAGCCCGGAAAAGGAAACCCTCGTAAATATTGTGAGTTTGTCAGGCCCTTCGTGGTAGGCAAACGTCATTGGTGTTTGGAGGTTCGGGAGGACTTGCTGACCATTCGATGGTAGCCTCTTCGGCAGGAGGTCCTTATGAGTTTGTCAGGCCCTTCGTGGTAGGCAAACGTCATTAGTGTTTGGAGGTTCGGGAGGACTTGCTGACCATTCGATGGTAGCCTCTTCGGCAGGAGGTCCTTATGAGTTTGTCAGGCCCTTCGTGGTAGGCAAACGTCATTGGTGTTTGGAGGTTCGGGAGGACTCGCTGACCATTCGATGGTAGCCTATTTGGCAGGAGGTCCTTAAGACCTTGTCAGGCCCTTCGTGGTAGGCAAGTGTCATCTTTAAGACTTTGTCAGGCCCTTTGTGGTAGGCAAATGTCATCTCTCATTTTTGGATCAAGCCTTTTGAGGTAAGCAAAGTCCTAACAAAGCAGATCTGTCTTAGTCTTCGATAACTAACAAGTATTCCTTAACTCTATTACCTAAATTTTTTCCAAGTGTTGAGTTCGGAATACCTCATTATTTAAACTTCATCTGTTATGATTAATTGTTAGTAACAACTGAGTCCTCAAAGCTATTATGTATTTTTTCAGTAACACAAGTACTAAGGAATTCACGCAATACAAACGCACCGAAGTCATAATGGACGAAGTCCGAATTCATTAATATTCAAATCTGATTACAAAAATAGATAATTTTTACAAATCCTATAAATCAAAATAAAATTGTCTTTAGTTCTTGGTATCTCCCCAATCCAATAAAGATGGATCTAGTTGAGCAGCCACCAACTTTTCCTTTCCTATACTACGGCACTCCTCATATCCTTCATAATAAACCTTTAAGATTTCTGATCCCAGTTCGTCCGATGTACGATAGTCCGCCCGAATTTGGGCAATCATATCTTCGGTCAAAGGTGGATCTCGTTCCTGAAGTGCCTTTATCTTACCACGAAGCTTACGACGCTTGGCCTTCTGAACTTTCTTAGTAGATCGAGCCTTCGTCTGAGCTTCACGGAGTTGGGTCGATAGTTGTTGGTTGGCTGCAACAAGATCCTCTTTGGAAGTCTTCAAAGCCTCGGTCTCAGCAACAAAGCGGATATTCAGCATGGATAACTTTTGTTCACTGGCTCTTGATGTCTTCAATTCTCCCCTGACCGAGCTCAGCACATCATGAGTTTCCTTCATATCCTCCTTAGTCTGGGCCAATTCTCTTTGAAGACTCTCGTTGGTATGAAGGGCAGATTCATGTTCCTCCCTCTCTCGAGCCAACGTAGCCTTCAGCATGTTGTTCTCCCTCCTCAGAGTCTCCTCATCGGATTCGGCATTCAGATGCCTGGGACGTAAACGCCCGAAGACTGCGACCGCCTGCACATACTCAACAGTGTTCAGTTGATTTTAGAAAGTGAAGAGATGTTTGCCTAATAAAATTCTCACTTACCTTTGCCAGATAACTCATGCCTTCATCAAGAAAGTTCCCGTTCGTATGAGTAGTAAATCTGTGATCATCATTCTTCCGGACGAAGGCGTCAAAAAGATGAAATGGGAAGTTGACGTTGTACCGAGGCCATAAGGTTGGCACTCCAGTAGCCTCATCATGGAAATTATGTGCTGAAGGCCTTGGAGGGGAAGGCATCGGCTGATCTTGGACAGGAGAAGGGTCCATATAGATGTTTTCGGGGGAAGCAGATCGAGCTGGAGATGGATCTCGAACTGGAAGAGTTGGAGATGTTGGACCGGAGTCATTATCATCTGGTCGTTTTCTTTTTCGAGATGGTTCTGCAGCAGACTCGTTTATTTCTTCTTCATCTACATTTGAAGTTTCCATGGGTTCTGTGGAAGGATGAATGTTTGAAGAGGGAACTCTAAGTTCATCGGGTGTTAGAGGGACGATCTTGGTCTTCAACTTTTTAATCAGAAGAATTTGTCTTCGTTCCTCCACGGAAAGGTCCAATAAACTTGTTCGGACCAATGGAGGGGCAACATTCGGTGGTGATGGGTCGGCAATTGGGGGTACTGGATCTACGTTCGGTGGCGTCATATCAACCGTTGATGTTGGAATGGTGGACGAAGGTATCGAATTAAAAGTTGGTTCAGGTTCGGAAAGGTCTTCGGATTCAGATGGGATGGAGATCAGCCGAGGTTTTCGAACAGCCCTTTTCTTTCGTCGAAGCTGAAGAACTTTTTCGGGAAGAATAGGTTCTTCATCTTCTGGTGCGTGGGCTCGGGGCTCTTCAGTTGGTCTTTCGGTAGATGGGTTGAGTTTGGAGGAAGCATCCTGTTGTAAAGATCCTGCATCAACATCTGCAAATTTCTCAACATTTTCTTCAGATAGGGCTTCATGTTGTAAAGAATCAGTGGGGACTTCTACCGGTCTTCCAGCTAACAAGTCTTCTAATTCTTTCATCTCCAAAAGCGACGGTTTGATCAAAGTCACTACAAAAGAATAACAATTCTATGTCAGAAGTTTACAGTGCATGAACTTCAAATATCCACAAAATGAATTCATACTTACATTTGTGATTGTACAACCACGCTTGATTGGAAAGAAGTCTGTAATTCCATTCTTCCCTCGGGAAGTTGTCCAGAAGCTCTATTATCTCAGCTTCACGTTCTTCGGAGACATCCCCAAAGTCAGTAGAGATTTTCTCATCTGTAGACCAGCCAGGTAAGGAAAGGACTTCAGGCCCTTTAACAAAGAACCATCGCTCGTGCCATTTTTTGTTGCTCGAAGGGGTATTTACCAATGAACGTCTCTCAAATTTCTCTCCCGCTTTTGAAGAAAGTTTACTTATGGCCTTGAATCCTTTTTCCCGGGATTGACCGACCTTGTATACAGTGAAGAAGAAATCGAGTGAAGGTTCGACGCCGAATTCGTAACATAGGGCTATGAATGCCAAAATATGAATGTATGAGTTCGGCATCAATTGGGCGAACCCAATACCCAGAAACCCTAAAAGGGTCACCACAAAGGCGTGCAGAGGGAAACGTATGCCTTTCTCTAGAATAGTCGTCGTCACAGCCATCCATCCTTCAGGACGTTGATACATTTTTTCCCCAGACCTGGGAATTCTTATCTGATGTGTCTCTGGGATATGGCAACGGGTTCGAAGCCTATCCAGATCGGCTTCAACAACCTTCGAGGAGATGTTGGCATGAACGTATAGCTCATTGTCCCTATAAAACTCAGAAGGACTAGGAGAAAATGTTGTTGTCTGTTTCTTTGAAGTGGTTGCAGTAGCCTGACCAGAACTCGAGGCGCCCTTGCTAGGGTTAGAGTCTGGAACAATGGAGCTGATGGGTTTAACGGACAGGGGAATGCCTTGATCGGAATCTTGAGACGCCATTGTCAACAAATTCGCAGAGAGTGCAAAGAAAATTCGATAGAAGTGAAGAAAGCTTGAAGGTTTGAAATTTGAATTGCCAGGTAAAATTGTTCAAATTGGTAAAGTTTGCCTTTTATAATTGGCGGTTACACGATAATCGAAGGCGGCACAATAAATTCACAGTAATTATGGTGAATTGGAAGAGGCGCTACCCGGTTTTGGGTTTAAATTTCCTAATCCGAATGGGTTTATACTCGTTGGACTTCCTGGTTTTATCTTTGATATCGATTTGGACCGATCCAATTGGGCCTTGATGAATTTCACTCTGGACCTTTTACAACTTACCACAAACTCTTATGTCATGGGTCTATATTATTTATAGTCTTCTATTAAACTTCCTGTTTAATAAAAGACTAGGGGGCAATGTTAGGCCATGATTCTTTTCCTTATTGGGCCAGATTCGTTGGGCTCCTCCTTTGGGTATTGACTATTCTTATCGGATGTTGACCCGGCTGTTTTGGGCTCAATCATTTATTATTTCATTAAACCCATATAGATTGGATCTGGTTGCATGGGCCGTCTCTTTTGGGTGGATTCATTTATCATAGTAGCCCATTATACATAATTCCCTTTAGCCCAACTTTGACCGGTAATCATCACTCAAAATGACAATTGACTATTATGTCGGCCACCTTCCTCTATGGCATTAATGAGGATAAGACGGAGAAGGAGGCGGAGGAAAAAGGTGACGGGAAATATAGAGACTGAGTACATGCTTTCGGCGGAAATGACCGGAAATGAGAAAAAGATGTCAGGAGATGATAGGTGGCACGGTGATCCGGGGAAGGGGGTGGGCGTGGAGCTGTGGTAAAAGGGAAAGAGGTAAGTAAAAAATAACACACACCACTTAATCATTCTCTCAGACACTAGAGATTTTTCCTCTTGAGTTAACCTTGTGAACACAGATATACTTACTCTCACGCCTGAGCTATCCCCCGGCGGTCCGGCCGTCAAGCTTGTGGTGTTTGTTGTGTTTACTGTGCAGGATCAGGACGTCATTTGTGATTGGGACGTGGCAAAAGATCCTGGCGTTAACACCTTGCAATTAAAGTAGCTACTGTACTGAATCTTAAAAAAATCAATACACAAAACTATGCATCATTAATGTATTAATCAAACTTAATTCGAAAACCATGTAGTACTTAATTAATTATAAAAGTTCAATCTTTGTGACTATTTCCAGACAAATGTGCTCATGTAAAGTTCTAACAGAAACCCAATAATACATCTCTCTTCATAAATACTTTATAGAATTGGTGTTCTACTAAAGTCTAGAATTCATTGATAGCTTATACTACTACTATCAAGTATCAACCCATTTTCTAGTACTTTCCAAGAATTCAAAGATAATCACATAGACCCTTTATGGTATAAGCTTAACCAACATTTAAACAGAACCCACCAGCTACAAGTTCTAAACTAGACCATAAAACACAAGTATAACAAGAACTAGTGAAATTTAAACATATATAACTATATATATATATATATTATTAATGAATAGCATTAATTTTTACCAGAGTAGGTAGAAAGGTCTTCTTGATCTGTACTTCCACCTTCTGTTCCTTCAGAGAGAGCAGCTGCCCCAAAAGAAGAAGATTTAGTTGGAGAGAAGTGAAGATTGAAGTACAGATGTTTGGGTTTTGGTATCAAAATTGGTTTTGGGTGAATAGAAACTGTACAAAAATTCAAGTCCATGATATTATGGGTATTGGTGTTCTCTTTACAGGTTGAGATTTTTTCCTTTCCATTTTCTTTTGAGGCTAAGAATCAGCAAGTTCGTTTTATTATACAGTTTGTGTGTCTTGGCTGCCTCAAATGGAGGGAGAAAATGAAAAAACCTCCTCCACATATATTCCCTCCGCTACTTAAGTATTGGCCTCAACATTTTATATTACTTCATCCATTGATCAACTTCAACATAACGAAAATTAATTTGAGATATTTTTAAATTGAGTTAAATTTTATTTTAATTTTTTTGTTTTTATTTTCAAGTTTTTAATTATTTTTTGACACATAAGTAATATTTTTTATTTTTGAATTTTTTTTCTAGAGTCGCATAAATAAATAAATAATGTCTGTTTAATTTTTTTAACCGAATAATCTAATTTTAAAATATTATTTAATTTAATTGGATAATTTAAAAAATTAAAAATTTAATAATGTAGTCAGTAAAATGAATATTTCATTAGTTTTGACAAACTTTTTCTAAATGAGTCTTAAAATTGGATCCCAAAAAACAAAAATCCAGTGTGAAAGTCCCCACCTTATTTGCATATGTCAACTAGGTGAAACCAATCTGGCAACCATAAACCCAAAGTTCCACAAAAGCCCAACTGACGAAAATAACCTTACAAGTTGCGCGTTTCTTCCGTAAAATGAAGGCAAAATACGTAAAAACAAAGGGACAACCTGATGGAAATATGACCGTTGGGAAAAAACAAAAACCAGGCGTTTTTTCAAAACTCATCATTAAACATTAATTAATTAATCGAGTCCAACTGAATTAAATTGATCTCTTAAATGCTTCAAATCAAATACTCCTACTACCTTGTAAAAAGATTTCACAAACCAAAAGACTAATCTCTCCTCTCCTTGAAGAATTATCAGAAAACTGGGTTTCTTTAGTATATTGATTGATGGCGAAGATGAATGCAGAAGATATGGCAGTAAATCAGATGGTGCTGGTGAAGGAAGACAGAGAAAAGGAAAATGCAACACCGCCACGACCACCACCACCACCGGAGGAGGTGCTGGCTCTTAATAGTTCTCATCATCCGTACGCATTTCATGTTTCTGGACCTCGCAATGTTTCTTCTCCAAATTGGAGAGACCTCATCAACTCTAGTTGGTAAGTACCTACCCCAGTTAATCTCATCTGTACGTACTTGTGAGGGAGAGACAGTGTAAGTACCTCCCCCAATTAATCTCATCTGTACGTCCTTGTGAGTGAGAGACAGATTTTTTTGCGTTTGGATTCAGTTACGTAGAATTGCCAATTTTTGTTTTAGTACTTTACAGAATTAGAACAGATTTAACAATCTCTGATTTGGGTCTCTTAGATCTTTCAGGTATTTCGCAAAAATTTAGAGGATGATCATAAAACTAGAAACTTGGATTAATTTCAGGTTTTGGGATCTAATTTTTATCACTAGATTTAGTTACTCTTCTAGTCTTCTTGTGTTTGATATCTTTTGCTAATTTTAGGCATTGCATGTGGGCGTTCAGTATTTCACTCTTTCTTTAGAAAACCGAAAAGTTTGCTGGTATGATCAATTACAGTACATGGGATTTTTTAATAAAATATTGATTTGTCATTTTTTTCTTGTGATAGATTTGGCTTTCAACTTCTGTGCTAGTTCCTTAGGGACTAAGTTTGTGCTTATCTGGATCTGTAATGTAGGAACCATTTTATTTATGTATCTCGTGGTTCTTTTAAAGTTTGAAATTATTTAAACTTGAAGGGAGAGTGATCAAGTAAAAAACATAAAACTGTAAGCAAACAAAGCCCCAAATAGCCGTGCTTAATAAATGTAAATACATCATAAAACTCGAATTAGTTTGTGTTTTGAACTCTACCTATATTACTAAATAAATGCGACCCTTTAGGCACAGCTGGGAAATACGGGATTGATATCTCTCGAGCATAGAATTTGTTTGTAGAATTCTATTTCTTGCCTCTTTTATAGGGGTCCTGTTAGTTGTCAAAATATTGTAGCATTGCATTTGACACAATGATAATGGAACTCCCGGTGGAATTAAATGTTGGGCCTCCCATCCTTGAATCATTTGTTTTAGGCATTATTTTTTAAAGTAATTTGGAATAATGACACAATTTGTTTATGTTACTGTGCCCATTATATAATTGGCCCCTTGATTTGTTTTAGGATGTGACTGATTGAAAAATCAAGGAACATAGATAGGATGTAAATTTAAGGTCACCCACATATGTCTTGGATATCCCTGCCTTAATACTAAATTTAAGGTCTCTTAGTGTTCTATTGAGTCAGAAATATGCACCTGATGTATGGTATGACAATAACCGACAAGCTATGTATGTTGACACTGTGGTCTGTCCACTTATTTTCTGGAGACCTTTACTTTAGGAACTGAAATCCAAGGTCTAGGAGGGGATGGTGTAGCTAATTTGAGTCAAGTTTGTTGATTGACAATTTAATGCGGGATAAGTGTTCATTGTCTTAATTGTATTAATTAGAAGTTGGTGATCTCTGGATAACATAGGACGATCCAGAATGTATAATCTGTTAACAAACATGTACGTATTCTGATGATCCAGGTTGGAATTCCTAGGTTTCTGTTACTTGAATATCCTTTAAAAGTGATGTAATTAGTATCTTCATTCTTTTTTTCCCTAGCAGCCTGGTTTCTTGTATTGCTGAAGGTGGTGAAGCTAAGTCAACAAAATCTCGTTTCCCTCTCTCCTTTTTATTCTTTTGATCTTTTTTTGGGTATGTATTGACTCAGTTGGCCCTTGTCTCTGAAATCCTGTTTTCTTGATGTAGTGTGAGGGTCAGACCTAACTCGTATCTGCATATATCGATGGATCATCACTGGCTCATTATAAGATGCAGACGGTTACATCTTAATTCTTCGGATCACCTCACTTGTAGTATCTTTACAAATATAAGATTTGATACAATTTACAGATATTGTCCTTTCTTGTTAAAAGGCGCCTCTCATTCATTTTTTAAAATTTTAAAATTTGTTCGGTGTATGAACATTCTTCCACATAATTAATAGATTTCCATATATTTTATTTTTTTTACGGTCAATTCAGTCATTGATACTACATAGATGAATTTTTTTCAGGAAGGATGGTAATTACAAGAGGACAGTTATTGCCTGCTTCATACAAGCAGTCTACCTGCTCGAACTTGACAGACAAGAAAACAAGACAGAAGAGACTGCTCTTGCTCCCAAATGGTGGATACCTTTTAAATACAAGCTTTCCCAAACCTTAATAGATGAAAGAGATGGATCCATATACGGCGCAATACTAGAATGGGATCGATCTGCAGCTTTGACAGACTTCATACTCATTAGACCCAGTGGTGCTCCTAGGGCTGTTCTAGTACTAAGAGGTACACTACTCAAAAGCCCAACAATTCGACGTGATATAGAAGATGACCTCCGTTTTCTAGCTTGGGAAAGCCTAAAGGGTTCCGTCAGATTCAAGGGAGCTTTGGAAGCACTGAAATCAATTTCTGATAGGTATGGAGGTAGCAATGTATGTGTTGCAGGCCATTCTTTAGGTGCCGGGTTTGCCCTCCAAGTGGGAAAAACATTAGCCAAACAAGGAGTCTTTGTGGAGACTCATTTGTTTAATCCACCTTCTGTTTCACTAGCAATGAGTTTAAAAAACATTGCGGAAAAAGCTGGTTTTGTTTGGAAGAGGCTCAGATCAATGCTTCCTGCTAGCAGTGAAACTCAGGCCAGCGGCAATGAGGGGGCAAACACTTGTAGTGGACTGAAAAAATGGGTACCTCATTTATATGTGAACAACAGTGACTATATCTGCTGCTATTATACTGATCCAGCTGGAGCAGAAGGAAGCCAGGACGACAAGGAGAATGTTGGTCCGACAAGTGGACAAGCTGCTGCGAAGCTTTTTGTTTTATCAAAGGGAAAGCAAAAGTTTCTTGAGGCACATGGGTTGGAGCAATGGTGGGGTGATGATTTGGAACTCCAAATGGCTCTCAGTAACAGCAAACTCATAAGTAAGCAGCTGAAATCCTTGTATACACTACCAGCTTCACAAAAAACACAAGGCAAGCCTCGATAAAAGAAAGTGGCAGGCTGGGAGCTTTTCTCCAGGTTTACTAAATAACTCATTTTTCAAGATTTTGTTCTAATACATCCTTGTATACATTCTTCTTGAGTTCTTGTTTCTCCTGGTGTTTTGTGTATAAATTGCTTAATATATAATCAAGTCAATTGTATTCACACAGGAGCTTTTGTTTCATTATTTCTTGTGAGATATTAATAATACATCTTCAACATTGATATTTGATCCCCCGGTCACTCACCTAGCTTCGAAGAATTTTTTTTTTAATGTAATCTGTTTTAATTGGCTTGGCTTTTGGTGATGTTTGATAATGTATATTGGATGATGTTCATCATTGCGAGTCGATGACTATTATTTGTGATCTGCGCCGCTATTTATGCATTGATATCAGTCTTGAGAAAAGAAAGATAATGCCTCATCTTTTTGTTTTTGGTTACCATCACAAGATTATATTTCATTTGCATTTGTATTTGTATTTGTATTTTACAGTAAACGTACAAGTCTTGAATTTCAAAATATATTTTGAAACGTATGTATGTAGTTCTAATTTTATGATATGCAATTTTATGGCAGTGCTTGTTTTTCAGAACAATGTCCTGGATTAAAGGCATTACCAATTTTCTTGTCTTGAACCGTATTTTTGACTTATTGAAAAAGAAAAGACCACCTATATATTCTAATATTTTGGGGTATATAATAAAGTCTTTTTTGGGGAATCTCACTTCAATCCAGATCAACAATAACCGGCTATCCAGCAATATTGTTTTGCTTTACTAATAACATGGCATGATTTGGAGGGACATGTGCCGAAAGAAACAACAAAACAGGTGACAATTGAACAGTTAAGGATAAATTTAAAAGAAAAACTGAATTATGACGGACTAGCTAAAATAAAATAAATTAAAATTTCTATTATGCATATACGTCAACAATCATGTCATAACTAGGCTTAAAATTATTAAAATGTATAGTAGGAATCAATTTAAAAATAAAAACATGCAAAACGTCAGAAAAACAGGCTCCAATGGGTTAACCACTAGTCAGGAAATCTCTACCGTAGAAGTTTGGCTGTTAAATGCAGTTTTTCAGATTGAAGTCGGATAATATGTATAAATTTAAATGAAAAAAAAACTTGTTAATTGCTTGTAATAGAAATTAAAGAACCATCTTTTGGCTAGAGTCGCACTAAAGCTTTCAGTTCAATAATTTTAAAATGCCGGAGTACTCCACTTTATTTAAGTCGCTACAATTGTAAACTACTGTACGTGTCTATATGATAAATTATGAGATCAAATTTTTGATGCAAATTTTTGATGCTATTATTTGTGTGTGTGTGTATATATATATATATATATATATATATATATATATATATATATATATATATATATATATATATATATATATATAGGGTCTCCATCCACAGCAACCGGTTGTTGGGGAGCAACCCATTTTGGACAGCCGCTACAAGCTTTACCGGCCTTAGACAATTTTTTTTTATAAGCAGGTAGAGCTTGTAGCGGCTGACTAAAATAGGTTATTCTCCAACAACCGGTTGTTATGGATAGAGACCCATATAGAGAGAGGTTGTGGTCCTGTGGATGTGCACAGACTAATTAATCTAAAATAGTCAATATTAGAACTGCAAGTTTTAGTAGGTCAATACGGTAAAACGGTTAGAATTTCCTTGGCCTATTTTCTTGCATGACAAGAAAGTAAGTAACAAATTCTTGAGGATGACGCATGACCATGCAAACTCTAGTAATCAAAATTCAATAATAATAAAAAAACCTTTAGGGCCAAAGGTCGTACACAAACAAAGCATATATTGATTGTTGGTGCATTTACAAAAAAGGAAAGGCCTTTTTCTCTACATTTTATTGTTTTTTTAATTAATTTGTGGGTCCAAGTGCAAAATAGAGTTCATTTGACCTAATTAAATTAAATATAAAAATTAGGATTCTCATAACTTAATGAAGACAGAAAAGCCAAAAATAAATGTGTTAGACCCGAGATAAGCTTCCACGTGTCCCGAGGCGACTCGATTTAGAAATTGACTGAGGGATTGGATTGGTGGCTAGAAGGATGGGACGATATATATGAGTATTATTCTAATGACTAAAGTGTAAGACCCTAACTTTTATGAATAAAGATGATTTTTCTATAAATATCATTTTTGAATATTATAGAATGAATTTGATATAATGTTATAGTTGGGGGTAATATTTATAAATTTTGCAAAGTACGCAAGTTGTTATATAATATTCGATTGGTCGGGGAATATTCGTTTTAACAGGGAATATTCGTACAACGACACAATCATTGGTGGACCCCGCAATAGAATTATTGTCGGATTGAGAAAACGACAAAAAAATATTTTATGAAAATAACGACGGAAGTTGTACCGTTAACTGTTGAAACACACGGTGTTAAAAGTACAGTAATACGCGTGGTTGCATAGTAGCACATGGTATTAATTATTGATGCTTACGTGAGAAGTTACTCAGTTTTATTCAATTATTGCTATAGTAATTGTTGCATACTATCTCACGTTATTTGATTTAATTATTGTCGATATTTTATATATTATTAAATTAATAATTGAGATGATAGAGTTATTAATATTATTATTTGTAATATTAACGATGTCTAGAAGTTCTGCAAAGGAGAGATTTGGTCACCTAATTGCGCGCCAATAGGAAAAAATCCTTATTGGAAAGCCCCCTCTTTCCTGGGAACGACCTGATCGATTAATATTGAGAATTATAATAATGATGATAAATGTTGTTAAATATATTGAGGTGTCTTTTTGTGAAGTCACAGAAGTTTATATATATATATTTATTATATATATAAATTTTATTTTATTAGTATTATTAATGTAATAAAACAGAAAAACTTTTTATATAAAACAGAATACTTTTATAAAATTATTTATTTTATTAGACAATAATTAGAATATATTATATTTTATTATGCATAGTGTTTTGCATAGTAAAATCTTTTTATATAAAACATAATACTTTTATAAAGTTATTTATTTTATTAGACAATAATTAGAATATATTATATTTTATTATGCATAGTATTTGCATAGTGCTTGTATAGTGTTTTGCATAGTAAAATCTTTTTATATAAAACAGAATACTTTTATAAAGTTATTCATTTTATTAGATTATAAATAAAATATATTATATTTTATTTAAAAGATTTTGTTTTATTAGAATATTTTATTTATACTGCATAGTAAATCAATATGGACCGTCCGTTCAAAAGTAAATCAATCTGGAACATTCATGAATTAGTTACTATTCAGTCCATTCTCCTATAAATAGAAGCTCATTCCTTCATTATTTCTTACGAATTCACTGAAACTCTAGAGAGAGAAACTATAGAGAGAAAGAAGAAAAGTATTCTGCTACTTCACTACTCCTATATCCAGTTTTTTCTAAGGTAAGGGGTATTATTTCTTTCGTATTCATGAAGAGAACTTATGTTAATTATTCCATTCTTTATTATTCTGTTGGAATAACCTGTATACGCGGGCTACCCTATACTTGGTAAAATTCTTCTGTTATTCCATTCTTTATCATTATGTTGGAATAACCTGTCTATGCGAAGTACCGCATACATGGTGAAATTCTTCTATTATTCCATTCTTTATTATTATGTTGGAACATCCTGTCTGTGCGTTTGCGCATGAACTGGTTCCGTTATTTATTATTATGTTGGAATATCCTGTCGGTGCAAATTTCGCCTGACTTGGTTCCGTTATTTATTATTTTATTGGAATAACCTGTCTGTGCGGTCTATCGCATGTCTGGTAATTTCTTTTGTTATTCCATTCTTTATTATACTCAGTTAGTTAAAGTTTTGACTTCTATACTCCATGAAATTAGTGGAATATCCTTAATATTTGCGCTTCATCCAATATCTTTTCATGAAAATATTCTTCTGAGCATTCTTGAGTTTTACTCTAGAAAGAAGTATCATGTTGACAATTTGGACGTTATTAATTCATGGATAAATTAATTCTTGTACTTGTTTTATTGATTCTTATATCATTGTCATCATCCTCATGTTTATATTATGTTGAAAGTCATCTGTGGCATGTAGTGCATAGATTGACTTGATATAATTATGACCAGGGATTAATCGGTATAATCATGACCGTAATGTTACAAATGATGTGGTAAAAGTCCTTATTGGCCCGTAGTGCATTGATGGATAGTTGTTGGCATGATCATGACCATTGATGAATACACGAATATCCTTGGCCCGTAGTGCATGGATAATTTGTGGTTGTGATACTAATGAATATCATTGGCCGAAGTGCAAGGATGATGTGGATTATTTATTAAGCTGAGTTCCAGCGATAAAAGTGATGAAAAACCTTTTAAATCATAAAAGATAGTAGATTTTATTCTCTACTTGACTCTTTTAATGGATTGCTTGTTCCGCTGTTTTTAAACTTGATGTTTGTTATATTGTATCAGTTTAACACTGTTGAAGGCCAACGATAATTTATTCTGCATTATCTTAGTCATAATATTTCTTACCTCACCCTTTCTTTCACTGTTCTCTTCTGGAAATGAGAACGTAGCCGGGACAAGTTGGGGAACTGAGTAACGGTCCAGATGATAACATTAGTAGTCCTTACTATTCTGTTAAATAGTGTGATAACAAATGTAATGAGGACTCCATTGAGTATGGATATTATCTAGATATATGACAATATTCTTATTAAAACTCTTAGATTATGTTATGTCGTATTTTATATGACTATTGTATAATTAAGTTGTATTTATATTCTGTACCATGTATTTGACGACTCAGAATATGTGATGTATATTTATTTTAGGGGTGTCACATAAAGACTATTTCTGAAATTTTCCCGAAGACATTTGTCTGACATGTGATTACTTAAATTCCAAGAAACTCTATAAATACCCCTTCTATTCTATGAAGGAGGGGATCGACCTGATTTTGGACTTTGGACTTAGAGGGCTGTTTGTTTAGAGCTGAATGGAGCTGAATCTGAATAGCTGAATCGGTCAGTGCGTTTGTTTTGGTTTGAATTGCTGAATCGGTAAAAAGGACGAGCTGAATGGCTAAGTCAAATTTTTTGAGCAGAATTGTAGTAGCCCCGAATCCGGGCCCCAAATCACCGCGGATCCGGTATACTATTTTTATAACTATTTGCGGAAGATATAAACATAAATTGTTTATACAATACATTACACACTTATCCCCAAGGTCGAGTAACCTTAACTTAAACACCATATATAAACTTTCTAACATATAACACATTTATCAAACTATACTATTACAAAATAGTCGCACATTTAACCCAAGTAGAACTTGACTTTAACCTTTTTCTGTATCCGAACACATTCGCCTTATCTGCAATGTTTATCATGATATAGCAAGGGTGAGCATGAAAGTTGCCCAGCAAGTTTAAATACAATAATATAACGATATATCATGATTGAAGAGTATGAATAATTGGCTTGCTATAATTCATCAATATAATTGAGAACTAGCACAAACAAATTTTTGACTGAACAAGTTTTAAACGTGAACAAACATTTCTGAACCAACTGGTAATGAAGGTGATCAGCCTTTCACACTACTAGAAAAATAAGAATACGTGATGGAACTTTGTGACAGCTTTTAAAAACAATCACAAAAGATAGTAATTTGTGATGGACTTTTTAAGCAATCACAAAATAATAGAAAATCAAGCTTACGTGATGGATCCTAGTGACGATTTTCAAAAGCAATCACAATTGATAATATTTCGTGATGGATTATTTGAGCCATCACAAAAAATAGTATATATATGATGGCTCTCGTGATGTTTAATTTTGCCATCGTGGATATATATATATATATATATATGTGTGTGTGTGTGTGTGTGTGTGTGTGTGTGTGTGTGCGTGTGTGACGACTATTTCAATCACCAAATATTGTCCTAAATTAATTTTTAATTTTTGAGATGGCACGAAACCATCACCTATATATTTCTCCTTAACGTGATTGCATTTAAGCCATCACAAAGAAAAAAGTTCAAAATAATCTTTGGTGACAGCTAAGACCATAACGGAAAAAAAAAATCACATGTGATGGACCTTTATGATTACATTTAAAGTAATCTCAAAAAATGGAATTATATGATGGACTTTTTCAACAATCACAAAATAATAATATAGATGACGGCTCCTAGTAGTGGTTAATTTTTCCATCACTAAAAACTATTTGTGACGGTCAAAACAATCATTATAAAACAAGTATATATGACCAACAAATATATTAGGTGATGGAATTTACTAACAATCACTAAATAGTACTCCCTCCGTCCCAAATTAATTGCTCAGTTTTGACTTTTTAAAGTCAAATTGACCATTTTTAAAATTAATCTTTTTACTATTTTTGCTAAAATATAGGTGAAGAGATTATAACCAAAAGAAAGTATATACAATTTATTACTAATCCTATTTTTTATAATTTCAGAAATATATTTATATATGTTTAATTATTAATTCTAAAAATAGTCAATTTGACTAAAAAAGGTCAAAATTGAGCAGTTAATTTGGGACGGAGGGAGTAATATATATGATGGCTCTTACTATTGCAATCACTAAATTTTTTATCGTAAATATGGTAAATATTTGGAGCCATGTACAAAAGTAGGTCCAAAAGGATTGCTAATGGAGCCCTGTGTTTGGATAGCAGCTCGGCCACAATCTCTAAGGATCTCTTATATATAGAAAGAAATATAATTTCAGTTATTGTGATGTGAAAGTGAACCATCACTACTACAAAATCATAAAAAGACAACACTTAAAAGATGACCTTTTTATAAAAAACGTTGTGATATATTTTTTTATAACGTTTTTTAACAATACGTTGTAGATACATATAAAAAACGTTATGTATTTATAAGAGTAATTTTTTGATTTTAAATAGATAACGTTTTTTTTAAAAAAAGGTTATCTATCTAAAAAAACACGGAGGAAAAAAAACGCTGAACTTAATTAAAATAAAACGCCAGCCTCTCCTCTCTCACTCCCTACCCAACCTCTCGCTTTCTCTCTCTCTCTAAAAAACACCCTACAGATCCCCACCCACTCTCTAAAACCCCAAATCCAAACCCCCCTCTCCCGCATCATACATATACACTAATAATCTCTATTTTACTCTTACTTCTATTTAATCATTTTGTTATTCAATCATTTCCGATCCAATGTCCGGAGCTCGAGCTTCAAACCGCCAGGCAGCTTCACCTCATCAGCCGCCATCTAACGGCGACGGATAGATCCTACAGCCGATAAAGCGCCATCTTTAGTTCGCATCGATGAAGCTGCCATTCGTTCCTCCTAAGGATTACCATCGCTTCTCTTCCGGATATGCTAGAAGGGTCGCAGCCACCACCGATCAAGAAGCTGAAGCCAAGTAGTCAAATCTACTGTGAGATTTTCCGTACCACTTATTAATTATAATTTTTGTTGTTTTATTGATTATTGGTCTGGGTTAATTGTATTTTAATTATGTTTACTGTGTGATTAGCTTTGAAATGATTCAAATGGCTATGTGATTAAAAATTGATTTCTTGAATTATTGGTTCAAGTGGTGTAGATTTTGTCAAAGTTGACCCCAGTATATTGTGTAAAAATTCTCTGGAATCAGTTTAATATTCCACATCTCATGGTGTATATTTGTACTTATTTTTTCGCTTGTCCTTGTGTTCCTTTCCTGGATTTGGTTGATCTACAAGAGTTTTGATAAATTATAATTCCTCTGGGACTGGAAAGGCAATCTTCCTATTTTCTTTAAATTTTCTAGCTGCTGATCATATGAGCTGCAATTGCTGCGAGATATTTTAGATTTGAGTTTACACTTGTTTATTAGTTCTTCATGTTTCACAATTGCATTAGCAGATTTTCTAGTGCTGTATCTATGTTTATTAGATTTTAAAATCTAATGATGTATTAAACTGCAGCTCTGGGTTTTCCAGCTATGCAATGCAATGGGGTTAAAAAGTTGAAGCTAAACTAAGCTATGCAATGGGGTTAAAAAGTTGAAGCTAAACTGCAGCTCTGGGTTTTCCAGATGTGATCGTTAAATTTAAGATATGTCTGTTAGAATGATTTTTTCCATGGAAAAACAAACCAGGGCTGCAATGAATGAACCAGAATCTTTCATTTACGTGATGACCTTGCAACCAGTAGTAAAATCAAAAAGGAAGAGATCGAAGAGAGTCATAAAAAGGTGCAACTTTTTTTTTTGAAGTACAGATTATATCACTAATCAGTTTCCATCAACTTATCTTCTGCAAGACCTTAGTGATGAAAAGCAAATGGTAGCTCAAGTTACAGACAAAGAAAAAGTTACGAAAAAGAGACAGAATAAACTGAGACCCTCTCTTAATAATTAAGTGTCTTACAAAGATTCTACACTTGATAGTAAGCAGTTTCCCCTTTAACTGGAATTCTATATCTATCTAGTTATTCTAATGAGGATGTGCTAATTTTGTTGATGCAAATTTGATGTAGGTTTCCTTGATGTTGTTCTTCAAAAGTTTAAGTATCTTAGTATCAGTGAGAAATATGGCCAACTTGCGGTGCGAGATCCAAATGTTGATTGCACAATAGTTCCATACGAAGGGAATCTTCTAATAAAACGTAAATCACCACCTAAAATCGATCTTGATCAGGAGTCAGAGAGAGTTTGGGCTTTGCTCATGGCTAATGGTGGAAGTACCCATGATGAAGAAGCAGAAGCTGACCCTGTGAAGAAGACATATTGGGCTAGAGAGAGACGTTTATTAGAAGTACAATTGCATATTTTTATAACCATAATGCGTTGCTTTCAAGGTACCATCTTATTCCTAATCTAAAATATTTAAAAAAATACTCCCATTCTTTCACATAAAGAGTCACATTTAACTTTGATTCTATTTAATCTGTGAGATTCTAAAATCCAAATTGTGATGCGAATTTACTTTAATTTTGAAATAACAATTTTGTACATGGTAATACTTTTTAAGTTGTTTACCATATTAACTATTGCATTAATCATTTTGAATTAAGTGCCCCTCTTCGAATGCCAAATTTGATATTTGGGACGAAATAAGTCAACAAAGACGCAACACTGTTATTTTCAGTTTTAGTGAATATAATATTTGATTATAAATAGATGCCCTTGCTGTACTCTTAATATTTGGATTGTCGTCTAACAAATTTATAGACAAAGAAACGTTTCTTTTAAAACATCCAGAAATGAGATTGACATTATGGTCGATATACGAACTCCAAGGTATATTTAGTTGACATTGTGATCTTTATACGAACATTAGTGGAATAACACATTATTTACTCGAGTTATTGATCTAATTTCCTTAAAACTGTATTCGATTACTTACTCTTCTATATGAGATGTACATTGTCAATAAACTTCATGTACTTTTTATTTTACTTATGTTTTTTGTGTACATAAAATATATCCTATGGAGATTTACTGACTGCATAGCATGAATTCACAGGTGATGGACATTTTTCAAAATGGTGTGGTTCAGTAGTGGATGCAGTGGTAGGAGCGTATCTAACTCAGAATGTCTCCGACTTTCTTTCGAGGTAATCATGAAGCTAACTTTAAATTGTCTCATTGATTTTTCTCACCTAATGTCATTGATAATGTCGTTAATCATTTCTCCAGCTCAGCCTTTATGTCTTTTGTTACTCAATTTCTCGCCCAAAATTTAATTGGAAGGAATGAGGAGACAGAAGAAAGTAAACCAATGATGAGATACATCATTAGATTTTATCAGCATTAGATTTTCTAGTGATGTTTATTAGATTTTCTAGTGCTGTATATATGTTTCAGGCTTACAAAGAAACCAATGATGAGATTTGGTTACAATATGTAGTGAGCTATTTTCTTCAAGGTATAAAATTTGGTATGCTTCCGAGTAGATCTTGGGTAAACAATTGTGACTGCTAACCTATATAGTTAAATTTTTATTACAGTTGCAAATGTCTGTAGTACCTTAGTAACTTGTGAAATTTTTTGTCTGTTCTATCTGTAATTATCACAGAATTTGATTTGCCACACTTGTTCCCTGCTTATGTATGACTAAGGTGCTCTGTCCTTGATGCAGAGTATAATTTGCCACACTATTCGCAATTAGTTACGAGTATTGTTAATTATATATACATATTTTGTGCATTGTATAGGATGATTATGAGAGAAGACTCTTAGCTAAACACGGTGATACAGATAAGCATGTGAATGAGTTACATGATCCAAATTTGGAGACATGGCAGGAAACTGTTGGAGGCGTAAAAAAGGGTAGACTTGTTGGCCGACCAGGGGAAAAATGGAGTTCTCGTCATGCTTCGTATTGTCCATCTTTGGTTGCAGATGAGAATTACATTATATTAAAGAAAATGGAAAGCTACATGACTTATCTTCATCAATATGCAAAGAATATGGCCGAAACACTTGCACTTGATCCTCCTATAGACCCAAATGATTTGTTTGCTTCATCAAATGCATCAACTGATATTCCAATGAATAACTCAACCACGTATGCTGAGAATGACAATGAAAATGATGACAACTCTCACGAGGACTCCATGGAGAATATAGGATGATTTAGCTTTTCTTTAATTATCTATTTTACTAGTTTAGGGTTGTTTGACAGATGTTGGGTTTGTTAATTGTTTGATGAACTTATGACATGTAGCTACCTATTTAAGTAGTTGGTTATGAATTTATTGTTAATTAAATTGATCAAATTTCTTCATTTTAATAAATTTGTATGATTTTACGTTTCAAATTTATTATAATTTATGGCATTTACAAATTTGAAATATAAAATTGGCAATTAAATATATTTTAATATAGGAAATTTGTGATGGCTTTACTATCACCAAAACGTATAAAAAGGTTACAAAAATAGGGACAATTGTGATTGCTTTAGCCATCACAAGAAACTGGCCATCACAAAAGGATGTGATTGCTTTGGCCATCACAAACAATCGGTGATTGCTTTGATCATCACAAAAAGTTGTGATTGCTTCGGCCATCACATATAATTGGTGATTGTTTTAACCATCACAAAAAGATATGATTGCTTAGGCCATCACAAATAACTATGTACGCTAATGTGACTGATTTAGTCATCACAAAAGGATTGAATGTTTTGGTGATTGCTAAAATCATCACATAAAACCTTTCATGATGGGCGTATACAAGACGGCCATCGTGATGCTTAAAACCATCACATAAACCTTTCGTGATGCTTTTTTTAGTTTTCGTGATGGATTTTTGCCATCACAAATGACCATTTTTTTAGTAGTGTCATACCTGACTTATACATGCAAGATGTACATAGTACAATTTTCATGGCAATCAGCAATGATTAACCATAAGCTTGAAGAAACTACTCTTATTAGAGTTAAGTACAAAGAAACTTGCCTGAACCGTTGATTACCGCAATGCAATTTATAACGCTTTACCCGAAGACCTAATATTAATAATATAGATCTCCAATAATTAGAATAATATCATAATATAATATTGTTATATTTATAACCACAGAATAACCTAAACACATTACCACATAAGCCTATCAGTCTATACAGCACATAAGACATAGCATCAAGTCAAACTATTTTAGACTGACTTGAAACCGACATAATTTTAACATCCCGACGGTCTAATCGGACTTTTATCGAGTTTAAGTTCAATTAAACTCTGCCTAAACACTTAATAATTATCACAGATAATTTCTTATCAGTCAAAACATTTTTCCTAGGCTCGTAATAATTTTCGGATAATTATTACCATTTATCAATATTTTTCAATCCTTAACACCGTATTTAAATAAATTAAATACCACATAATACCTTAATCATTAATATTTATTTAATATAAAATATTAATGAAAATCATTACATAATATTATAATATAATTATAATATATCAAAGTATTTTTAATACCTTAAAATCATAATTATATGATTTTTAAACACTTAAATCCATTATCCGATAATTGCTATTAATATTAAAATATTAATATTTTTATACCAAAATATCAAAAGTTATATTTTATAACTTAAAATATTTTTATAACACTTAAATCATTTTTATATGATTTTTAAATCATTAATACTATTTTTCCATATTTTATTTAATATATTCATTAAATAAAATAATTACCATTAATAATAATTTTTTAATGAAATTCATCACAAAATATTAAAAGTCATCAAAAATAACTTAAAATATTTTCTTATACCATAATATTATTTTTCATGAATTAAAACTATTTTTAAATAATTTATTTAATATTATAATTAAATAAATAAATACAATTTATATTCCAAAAATAATAAATATTTTTGAAATATACTTAAAATAATTAAAAACTATTTTTCAGACTTTAAAATAATTTTTCATAATTTATTATGTATTTTTAATAATTAAAAACTAATTTTTCTAATTTTTTAATTATTTTCCGAAAAATAATACTCCCTCCGTCCCAAATTAATTGCTCAGTTTTGACTTTTTAAAGTCAAATTGACCATTTTTAAAACTAATCTTTTTACTATTTTTGCTAAAATATAGGTGAAGAGATTATAACCAAAAGAAAGTATATACAATTTATTACTAATCCTATTTTTTATAATTTCAGAAATATATTTATATATGTTTAATTATTAATTCTAAAAATAGTCAATTTGACTAAAAAAGGTCAAAATTGAGCAGTTAATTTGGGACGGAGGGAGTAATAATTTTTGAAATTAAGTGTCGCTAAAGGGCCCTATAGCGACAGAACCGTCGCTATAGGTGTTCTTGGTGTTCTTGGTGCCTTCATGTCAGTTTACCGGTTGGGTGGTTTGACCGGCTGTAGATCTTTGCTCCTTACGTTTTTCAGACTGATAAAATGTCAAGATTGTAGTACTAATGTAATATTACAACCTCAAACTGATTTCATGGTCATTACATCAAATAACAACAAGATCTAAGCCTTCTAATATCATGTCAGAGCTGTTCTTCATTTCTGGGTTTTCCAGAAATGAAGAACAGTTACAGGGTACCACTTTTGATTCTCTGTAACTTTGATTCTAGAGCATGTTTGTATGATCTAAAAGTTCCAACATGTAATACACATGACAGGGTACAATTATATTACATTATATCAACCTAAAAACATCACAACTGAGAGATCAAAGCCGGTCAAAGTAGAGGTCAGAAGTTGTTCTTGAACTTTCTGGGTTTTCATAAAAGTTCATCCGGCTGATGGTCAACGGTTGTTTGACTGGCCACATATTCAATTCTGTTATGGATCTAAGTTAAATACTGACTGTAATATGCAGTCGACATGTCAGGCTATAATATCCAACCTAAAATATGGCATAAACACTAACATGATACAAGATCTAGCGACTGAAAAACCTTGTCAGACAACATAGAAATTTCTGGGCTGCCCAGAAATCATATTTTGCGATCGGTCAACGTGCTTTGACCGTTCATAACTGGAGATCTAGACTTTATATGGATGTTATTCCACTTCCAGTCTACTCTTCTCATATCATAGAACATATCCAAAAGATAAAACACACAAAACATATAACACATAAAGATCTAGAGGCCCTGACATTCGGCTGTCAGGTCTCATTTTTCCACCTTTCCAGATTTTTATAAACTTTAATTTCGAGCATCAAAATGATATGGATCTGAGTTTTGACAACCCAGATCATCAAATGACACCCTCTAACACATATCTAGCCAACAAATTACAATATTAACACAAAATTTAAGGATTTCTAGAATTAGGGTTCATACCACTTTGAGCTTTGATCAATGATTCTGATCCTTGATGTTTGTTCTTGGCTTGATAAAGATCATGTTTAGGGATTGAATTACTTTAGTATTTCGTGGGTTCTAGAGAGAAAAAATGTTGGTTGAGTGTTTGGTGACCAAAAAGCCAATTTTGTGAACTTCTAACTCTCTCATTCTATATGTATATATTGATACAATATAATCAACTGATATAGGTGTTGATTGCTGCGAAAATTAGGTCACGTGGGGTGGTTGGAGTAGTTGGCCAACTCTCATTTAGCTAGATTTGCAAGAAACATCCCATAATGCACAAAAGGGCACTTTAGTCTTTTTGATTTTAATGGCATTCTTGTAATTGGCCCAAACCCTTAGGGTTTAGGGTTTGGTTAAGGTTTAGGGTTTGGAGGGTTTAGGGTTTAAAATCTAACCCTTAAAGATTTAGCAACTTGATTTTCTAAAATCTCCAAATTTAGATTTTCAAAAATAAAAAAATTAGTATTTCTAACTTATAATTAGAATTTTCTAATTATATAAAAATTTCTTAATCACAAATTAAATCTTGCTAATTAGGATTAGTATTTCCTAATTAAAATCGCTAATTAAGCAATTAGGGTCAAAATCGCGAATTAAGGTTTATAACCCAAAAATTAGGGTTTTCTAATAGAAAATAATTTTCTAAAATAGAAATTAAATATTCGTAATTAGATTAGGGTTTTCTAATTACTCATAAATTTAAATAATTAGGATTAGGGTTTCCTAATTAGCATTGCTAATTTTAGCAATTAAATTCAGAATTGAGCATTAAGGTTTCTGACGGAACAATTTGGGTTCCAAAATTGGAAATTAGGATTTGCTAATTAATTAACTTTTACCCTAATTAGTGCTTAATTAATAGCACTAAAGCATTAAAATTCTCCGTTATATTCCCAGATTAGGCTTTCATTTTATCAGAATCTAAAATTAGGGTTTTCAGATCTAGTATTAGGGTTTTCTAATAATCAACTAGAATTTTAGATAATTCATTAGGGTTTTTCCTAATTAATTAAAATTATCGGCGTTTAACCTTGTACATACATTGCATTCTCAATCTAGGATTTTCAATATCCGAATTAAGGTTTCGGACTCCCGAAACTGAAACTAGGGTTTTCAGAACCGATTTCTAGGGTTTCTTATTAATCGTTAGAGTTTTCTAACAGAACGTTGACGTTCTTAATATATACCTAGGGTTTGACACATATATAATTAATCTGGTCAACCCTTGACCCTTAACCACATTTAGTACATATACATATTCACATAAATCCTTAATCCTGAATAATTCACCTATATCCTTTACCGAATTTTGAAATTCTCAAAATTCAATCCCAATAACATCAAACGCATACACTCATTTTCTGTCTAGGTCTAATATTTGATCTTAAATCAATCATTTAAGATTTTAATAAATTGTCTAAATTCTCGGGTTGTCACAAGAATGAGCAGCTGAATAAAGTAAAAAAAAAATCTAAAAAATTTAATTTTTTTAAATTATTATATTAAGTAATATTAAATAAATTTACAACAATTTTGAATTTTTTCAGAAGAGTAAAATAATAAAGTTTTGTCATTCAGATGTTTCAGACATGTCAATTATCAAACAACTTTTTTCATTGAGATAATCATTCAGATTCAAATTCAGCTCATTCAGATTCATTCAATTTTTATCAAACACCCCCCCTTAGACTTTTGGAAAACTAGAAGACTTGGATATTCTCTTAACTCGAAACACTCAAAAAAGCTCTTGGAATCCCATCATACCCTAACAAGGTTTCCGAATTTTAGGAGTTCTGCCACGTGTCATTGGAGTAATGGCTCACCTGTTTTTCTCCCCTCTTTAATCCATCAATCAATTCCGTGTTCTTCACGTACGAAACCCTCACCTTAGTAAGACCCAATTTTTTTGCCCACATAATTAAAATATAAAATGAGATTCAAAGTGTGGTATCCCTGTCCCAAGTTAATTAGCTTCATTACGTTATTATGACTTGATGAGGAATGATAAATATAATCATAATTACAACAAATAGAGAATCATCGATTGCAAAAACCTAAATCGATCGATGATGATTAGAATTTATGCGAGCCCAGACAATTGATTATCGTAATTTCATTGAATCGGAGTTCCGAGGGGGGAATGGATGTTGTGGGTAGATTCAGAAAGATGAAATCAGGCAGAATAAGCCGAGTAGGGAATTTTGGCATAAAATGATCAAAATGTCCCAAGGGTTGAAAGACCTAATTACATGGCAAGCCATGATTGGTGCTAGCTCAACTTTATCTCTTCATGGCTTAAGGTAGCAATAGGTGGCAAGTTTTAAACCTTTGCTGACAGTTGACGTTCAATATATATATACTAGTTGGGTCCCGTGCCTCCGGCACTGTATGGGCAGTGAAATTTATCTAAAACTTAGAACGGTCCAGATGATTTATTAAGTGGGCGAGAAATTCAAAATCATTATTAGATAGATTAGATAGATAGATGTATTTTATTAGATAGATGTATGGACGGTGGGATTTATCTCAAACTTTGGACGGCCCAGATGATTTATTGAGTGAGCGGGAAATTCAAAATCATTTGTATTTTATTAGATATATATATATATATATATATATATATATACAGAATGGATCCTGTCCGGACCCGGACAGGATCTAAAATGCGGACCATTTTTTTTTTTTTTTTTGCTTTTTTTTTTTGAAACAACTAAAAAAAAAAAAAATTTTATGGAACTGAAAATTTTCTATAATACAGTGTTTTGGGTGTGTTTTTAATACCTATACCAACCAATGTATGTACAATCTGCCCAGACTGTACAGAAATGTTTTGGTATAGGCATCCAAATCACGCCCAAAACACTGTATTATGGAAAAATTTCAGTTCCATAATTTTTTTTTTTTAGTTGTTTCAAAAAAAAAAAGCAAAAAAAAAAAAAAGTCCGGATTTTGTTAAAATCCGGACGTCCGGACCTGATCCGGCCCCATATATATATATAATATAATACGTACGTATATATTAATAGAGAAAAAAGGAGAAGATATGGATATAGAGATTGGGAAAAGTAGATGGGAAACAATTACGCTTGAAGGGTTTTGGATTGTAACAAGTACGTTTGACCTAATTCGGAAGTTGAAAGTCGGGTTGGGGTGTTGTAATGCTAGAGGTAAATATATAAATGGTGTGAATATCGAGTTAATAAATAAATTTGATATTTTGGAAAATTAACAGATGGTAGACGACTTGAAATAAATCTGATATGTTAACATTGTGGAACTAATTGTGTGTGGTTATCAATCAATCAATAAATGATTATTTTAAATAACATGATTTTTAGTACAACTCTGATAAATAGTTGTAGAATCTCAGTAAATGCATGCAGTGATATATATTTGCTGAGCAATTAGTATTTTGGTATTTTTTATGATTCACGTGTAAGCATATATAGGAGCGATAAGAATTGGTATCCATGAACATTTATTGCCCCCCACGTACGTAATTAGGAGCTGATAAAGAATAAAGATGGTATCCATATTTAGTGCTCAGGAATATCGTACATTAAAACGATCAGAAAACACAAAAGAGGATCAAAAAACAATATATATAGAATTACAGTAGACACATAAAATGAAATATGAAGACATGTGCAATGATTCGTCGTCATTCTTTCTTTATCTTCGTATAATAATAACCATTTTTGACATTTTCTTTAAATTCCTCAAAGAAGAGAAAATACAGATTATAATAGCTAGCCAGTGTAGACAGATTAATTAATATAGCTTTACAGACTTACTGGTCAAGGAACTATAAAATAGGAAAGTGGTTAGCATGAGATTTATTTTTGAGTAAGTTAGTCAATTGGCTAATAAAGTGTTGACACGCAGACAAGACTCTATGTGTGTCAGTATTCTATTGACCAATTGACCAACTTACCAGAAAATAAACTCCATACTAACCGGATCCATAAAATATATAACCAGTAATCAGAGGATAAAGTTATATAAAATATATAGGTTCTCATTCATAGAAGCCGGTTGCTATAGACACAATTCCAGCAACTAATTTGTCAGCCGTAGATCAATTAAATAGAAGGCTGAGATGAGAAAAAATATATTGTCAGCTGTTACAACATGTAGCGGCCCAAACAACATACTCAAGCAGTTTTTATTTTAATAAAAATCAAATTAACTTGCTAATGTGGGCCCATATGGTCAAATAGAAAGATATAAAATGAATTTTTTTTTGTATACCAACCGCTACAGTAGCAGCTTGGTCTTAATATTTTATTTTATTTTTATAACATGGGCCCATTTTTGAGAAATAGAATGATAAAAAGGGAATTTTTTTTATATACGCTACAGATTGTAGCGACTTGGTCATAATTTTTTTTTTGTGTTATCTGTTGTCCCACTTTGTCGGTAATAGTATTATTATTTGTCTTTTTATTACTAATACTAATATTAATTAAATGAGAAAGGCAAAAAAGGCAATTAATATTAAAATATTATCTTTCTATCTCTCAATTTTCTTACAACGGCACACAAAAAAGGGTTAAGTTCAGATGACCACCTGGGGTTTGGGCGGTTTCCCACTTAACCACCTATAGTCAGTAAAATTACATTTAAACTCCCGACCTTTTGAGGTGAAGTGAATAACTTCTTTCTGTCATAACTCTGTTACTTAAGTTGGATAAAGAATTTATTACCCTACTTATATATAAATGACAGATGAGAGAACATGCAAGGGAACATCCTTATATATGCTAACTGGCTTGACTCCTTTCTCAACCAGGCTCTAAGAAGGAATTTCTTTCAAGTTTACAGGCTCTAAGAGAACACAAACCAGAAAGTTACTGGTGCTGTAACAAACATCCAAACTAATACTCATGGGTCAAACTAAAAGAGAGGACTCCTGTGAGTAGCAGAAGAAATTAACAGAAATTAATCAATCCAGCACCACAAGCCTCTTGTACTCCTCACCAGCAATGGCCGCTTCCATAATGATCTCCGGATTCATAGCTCCATTCTCCTTTAAGAAGATAGTCATCAAGTTCTTGGAAAAGCCACTGACCAGTGCCACTCCTGGCTGATTCCTTGGAACAGGTGTGGATCTTGAGTCCCTCAAATTCCAGAACATAACCTCTGGTATACAAGAACCATAACCTCTCTCGGTAAACTTTCTGGTTATAGCTTGATAATCGGTCTCCCAATCACGTTTGGAGGCCAGATCAAATTCCATGTCACTAAACACATGCTTTCTTCCTTAATTCCACATTTCCTCCCCACTTTTCTCTATTACCACCTCTTTTACAACTCTTGCCACTTCTTCCCTCCAAAATTCCACATTTTCATCTTTCTCAACTTCCAATCCAAGTCCCACCTCCACCACAAGCCTAGCATTCACTGGCTGGTCATGATGCATTGGAAGTGCTATAATTGGAACCCCAACACTCGCACTTTCCATAACTGAACTCCACCCGCAATGACACACAAACCCACCAATACTCTTATGACCCAAAATCTTGGCCTGTGGGGCCCACCGCTCCACAATCATCCCCTTCTCCCCTACCCTCTCAAGAAACCCTTCTGGCAGTGCCTCTGCAGCATTAATTTTCTCCCCTTCTGGAAATTTAATTACCCATATGAAATTCACCTTGCTAAGCTCAAGCCCATTCGCCAATTCTTCCATACCTTTTTTGGACAATTAACTCTCTGTCCCAAAAGTGACAAACTGTGGAAAACTCTTCCTTCTTGTTTAGCCATTGGAAGATTTCTTCATCATTTTCTTGATTATTGACTGATATTTCTTGAAAGAGTGGACCAACTGGTACAATTTTATTCTTGAACAAATCGGCTGCAAAATCAAGATATTTCCCCTCAATTTCCCTGTTACTTTAAATCAAAAACATTTCCTAGTAATGAAACATAATATGAGTTGTTTATTAGACCCCTTTGAATCAAAATGACACCAGTCAATTTTTGTTCAAACATCATGATGCAAAAATCTAAATTCAGAGTGGTTAGTAGTATTTGAGAAACTGAAAGCCATGTAAAAATGAGTTAAGAAAAAGCTTATATTTTTTTTCATTTTAAAAAGCTTCATTAGTGATCTCAGTCCTTGTAATCTTTACCAACTTAAATTATCAGTTAAATGCCTCCTTCAAATTTCTGAAACATCTTATAAGACCGCCAAATAAAAGATGATCACGAATCACTATTAAGTAGTCAACCAAAACAGAAATATAAACACCTTAATTTTTTTGAAACGAAAGCCGCATCCCAACAGTATAAAAAAACCACAAAACAAATAACAAAATCGTTAATTAAACAAGCTCAATATAAAACCTCCATATAAAAGGAAAACAAAATCGAAAATCAAAAAATCAAACAGAAATAAACGGACCCAGATGCCCAAATTGCCCAAAATAGGGGTATTCGTAACCCTAATTCCTTTCTCCCTACATTTCCCCAAATCGATTTTATCTAAACCCACACTGTAACTCGACACAATGCAGCGACTCAATCAGCTTCGAATCAGCCCCAATCTTAGTGTTTACAACTATCGCATGGACTGAATCTCCATTTTCTTTCAATAAATCTCTGTGAATCTTTTGTTTGAAATGAGAGAGAAATGAGAGAGAGAGGACGCACGGTTTGAGGAGTGAGAAATGATTGAGAAGATTGTGGTTTGAGGAAGAAGGGGGTATTTTGGAGATTTACTAGTATTTTTTGACTGTTTTAGTACCTTCTCACGCGTTTTTGACGTGTGACATACACGCACGGTTAAGTTGGATGGAAAAGGTGGCGTTTTCACTTCAACTCAAAAAGTCGGAAGTTTAAATGTAGCTTTACTGACTACAGGTGGTTAAGTGGGAAAACGCTTAAACCCCAAGTGGTCATCTGAACTTAACCCCAAAAAAAATTATGACCAAACCGTTACAAGCAGTAGTGGTTGATATATAAAAAAAATAAATTCTCTTTTTATCATTCTATTTCTCAAAAATGGGCCCACGTTATAAAAAAAATATTAAGACCAAGCCGATACAAGCTGTAACGGTCGGTATATTAAAAAATAAATTCATTTTTTTATCTTTCTGACAATATGAATCCACATTAGCAAGTTAATTTAATTTTTATTAAAATAGAAGCCGCTAGAGTATGTTATTTGGGCCACTACATGTTGTAGCGACTATCAATATATTTTTTCTCATATCAGTCTTTCATTTAATTAATCTACGACTGACAGGTTGGTTGCTGGAATAATATCTATAGCAACCGGTTGCTATGGAATATATATATATATATATATATATATATATATATATATATATATATAGGGAAAAATGTATATACACAGCTGTGTATTACACAGTAGACTATGGCGACGGTTTTTTGGGCTATAGCGACGGTTTCATCCGTCGTCATAGCTATTCTAAGCTATAGCGACAGTTTACCGTCGCTATAGCCCAAAAAATCTGTAGCCATAGACCTACTGTGTAATACACAGCTGTGTATATACATATAGCCCATATATATATATATATATATATATATATATATATATAAATACTAACCTTTTTTTTTGCTTTTTTTAAAACAACTAAAAAAAATAAAAAATTATGAAACTTGAATTTTTACATTATACAGTGTTTTAGGTGTGATTTGAATACATATAACAAAACATGTATGTACATGTCTACATGTTTTTTTCATAAATATTTTTTTTAGTTGTTTTCAAAAAAAAAAAGTTCCGAATTTTAATTTGGTCAAATCTGGAATTCCGGACCTGATCCTGACTATATATATATATATATATATATATATATATATATATATATATATATATATATATGATCAATTTTAAAAATCCGTACCCATAAAGAGAATCCTCAATCAATATATTCAAATCCACTTGAGTGACTCGAGTTTGCAAATAATCAACCCTAAATATGAAAATATAATAACATTACTATACACTAAAAAAATTAAATTATATATAACGCCTCTCTAGCATAGAAATTTATAATACATTACTGTACAATTTACATTACATAACTGTATCAATACTAAATTCGAAATATATATATATATATATATATATATATATATATATATATATATTTAGGAGATATGAACATGTATATATAGGATTAATTAATTGTAACCTAGCTACAATATTCAGCCTAGCTATATATCAATTATAATAAACTAGAATACTAATTGCTTCATCATCTTTTATACATATATACAAGGATATATAGTTAATCACCCTAGCTAGCTATATCCCGGCCACCTACCATGCATTTGCCTTTAAACAATAACGATAGTATACAGCATATATCTAAACCTGGATATGAACACCATGATCCATAATCAAGGGCGCTGAAAATGATCACATAATCCCGGACAAGTCGTAATCATATACACAAACCTCCGGTGGCGGCATCATCATTGGAACCGCGCAGGGGTCGTAGTTATAAACAAAATTAGGATCCATCTCTAAAAGCCATGACAAATCTATCTCTCCATATTGTGGAGGAATATTTAAACTCATGTCATTGTTCTCAAGTAAAGAACTTTGAAACTGCTGCTCATGAGTACTAAGAAAAGCATTAGGCATGTTTAATTCTTGGTAGAAATCAGACTTACCAAACGAGGTTGGAATGCTTAGTTCTGAAGATTCAAAGGACATATCTGGGCTACTTTTTTGAAAAGTACCAGCATAATCTTCAATAATATTCTCATGCATAATAGTTGGAACTTGCTCAATTGGTTCAGATATGATGGAGGAATTAGGCGGTGATGAAAATCTTGGAGTTGGTGTAGTACTGATCATTATACCATTTCCAGTGAGTTCTTGAACAAGGGTTTTGAAGGTAGAAGAGTCGGTGATATAGACTTTAGGCCTCAGAACCCTAATCAAACTGTTTAGGGTTTTCTTATTGTCAGCAGTAGTAGTAGTAGTACTAGCTCTCTTCTTAGATATTTTCTCTGAAGATTGACTAGTTTTCTTCCCCATATGGTTTGGAAAAAAAAGAAGTATAATTAAGGAGTAGTAGGCTTGAAATATTTTCTTTGGAATAAACTCCCAACTACTCCTTTTCTTGTGGCTAACTGAGGATCCTAGGAGGTATTTATATGGGTTGAAAATTAATGGTGGCAAGTGTATATGGTTATATACAACAAGTCAGAATATACAACAAGCCAGAAGCATATATTAAAAGATGCTTAAAATGATATATTTTTCATTCTTCTTCTTCCACTAATTAATAAGCCTTCTAAATAGTGGTCCTTATATCCACCAAACTTAATAATTAATTAATTACTCTCTTAATTAATTTCTGTTGGGGTCACTGTAGCTGAGTTATAATTAGTTATCTAGGAAATGCCAACATTTGTACTTAACTGGGTAGTTATATGTAGATTTCGGTCAATTCACTTGAGGGAAGATATTTAAATATAAAATAAAATAGGGATGATAAAGCATTGCAAGTTACTCCCTCCATATAATATTCCACAAAAAGAAATTTATTTGCAAATTTACAAATCGAGGATATATTTAATTTTTGTTCCATGTTTATTCTTAAAAGGGTAAATATCACATGAACACCTGAGATTTACACGTTTTCTCATATCACCACATGACTTTTAAAAATCGACACATAAACTATACTTAGAAGAGATTGCGGTGCCTTCTCCTTCCCAAATTGTTTTTCATCTCTCGTGTAAGCTTATTACCTAAATTCTATACGTATTTCTTTAGCTTTTGATTTTATGTACAAAGGGCATTATTGTCATCGAATTTTTGTATTAAAACGAAAATCTGATTTTCACATCACCTCAGAAATATATATAAGTGTTTATGTGTCAACTTTTAAAAGTAACCTCATAAATTGTTAGTATAATACTTAGATGGTGTTTGTTTACATCCGATTGCCTTTTAATAGACTGTCTCTTATTCGCTAAGAGGCATAATGTTGTTTGTTTTTGTTTCTGTTACCTCTGAATGTCTCTTAATCTGTAAGACAGAAAATGAAATCTTAATAATTAAGAGGTACATCTTAATAAAAAAATTTGATAATTTTTTTTATATAAATATATTAAACAATATTATGCACTTATTTTTATTAAATTGAATATTAAAATTATTAAATAAAATTTACCCTTTAAAATAGTAAAATAGTGTGAGACAACTTACTTTTTAGTTATCAAATAATTTTTTAAATTCAGACCTCATAACCGTTCAGATGATCTAATTTATTAAGACATCATAATCATTCAGATCTTAATTCTCAGGTTTATCAAACACAACCTTAGTACAAAGTTGCATGCATTAATTAATGAAATTAAGACCACAAGCTTTATATATATATATATATATATATATATTGGTCTGTAAAGAGTCTGTACAGACATGTTTTGTTATATGTATCCAAATCACACTCAAAATACTGTATTATGTAAAAATTCAAGTTCCATAATTTTATTTTATTTTTAGTTGTTTTAAAAAAAAGTAAAAAAAAAATCCGAATTTTAGTCAGGTCTGAAAATTCGGACATGATCCGGACTATATATATATATTCGGGAAGGATCAAGAGCATAATTCTTAAATAGCATAATGCCTTAAGTAGCATAATTTCATCAAAACGACGTCGTTTTAATGGGACGCGGTGACATTTTTGTAAATACCATGCCACCGCGTATTTACAAAAATGCCACCGCGTCCCATTAAAACGACGTCGTTTTGATGAAATTATGCTACTTAAGGCATTATGCTATTTAAGAATTATGCTCTTGATCCTTTTTGTATATATATATATTAAATTAGATGATGAGCCTAGAGGAACAGTGAAGGCACGCAGCCAACTGTGCAGTGGCTTGTCGGGTTGAGAGAGAGAGGGACTTCGCAAAAAAAAAAAAGTAATAAAATGGAAGAATGCAAGAAAAAGTCTTGGTAGATTAATAAGTTATAATTGTGGATTAATCACCAAAACGTCAACTGCGGCTATATTTGTACAGATTAGTGAAATATATATATACTAGTACCTATATATACACGTACATATATTTTCGCAGAATAATGAAAATAGCTTAATTACATAATAATTAATTAATGTAGCAGTACTGCAGGCAGCATCTGCTAAAATTAAAACACACTACTGGTAGCTTCATTAATCTTGGGGTTGAAAGTGAGCAGCAATACAACAAGTCATCTTGAAAGATGTGCCGATCGAAATAAAGAGTATTCTTGAGAAATCGATCAGTCATTAAGTACGTTTGTTTTGAAAAAATAATCGTCTGAATAATTGAATCGGTTAGATGATTGAGCTGAATGGCTAAGTCAGATTTTTTTGGTTGAATGAGCAAACTGAATAAAGTAAAAATAATTAAAAAATTAAAAATAATATTAATTATTATATTAAGTAATATTAAATAAATTTACAACAATTTTGAATTTTTTCCGAAGAGTAAAATAATAAAATTTTGTTATTCAGATGTTTCAGACATGTTAATTATCAAATAATTTTTTTTATTCAGATTCAGATTCAACACATTTAGATTCAGATTCATTCAGTTTTTATCAAACATCACTAAGTCTTCCCTTAATTATAACTTGGCATTTGCAAATATTAGTGATGATAATGTATGTGTACATGCATGTTTAATTTTATCAGGATGAAGACGTTTAGATATCACATTAATATGTTAAAAAAAATAATTATGTAATGAGTAATTAGTAGCGTAAATCAATGGTCAATGGATGCTGAATCGGGACTTTTGGCTCGGGGCTGTCCTTTGACAGTTTCATAAATAAATATATTAGTGCTGATGATAGTGACCAACTCAGCTCTTACTCTCCCGCTGCCGCTCGCTGTACATGTACTAATCACAGATTAAAACAGCCGCCGACAGTCGGTCATAAATCATAATCCATGAAAAAGAAGTGAAGGAGACTTTATTTTGGTGGGCAGGCATGTGTTGAATGTAATGCGAGGAGGCATGTTGGATTGGTTTGATCCGTCAGCAGAAAAAACAAGAGTGTCTCAAATGTTGGGGTGTCATAATGTGTTGTACTAGTAATGTCATAATGATCTTAATTCGAAAGCGAGAACAAACATTAAAAATTTGTGACGCTCTCAAAATAGGTATACATCACCCATCTTGAGTCGTCAGAAAATACATTACTAACAATTTCATTTATACAATTATCGTGAAAAATACGACAACATATATACTGTGAGTTTCAATACAAATATATATACCAACTCTGACTCATGTCACAATTGCACCTTACATAAAGGTACAGTCAATAACTGTTTTAAAAATTAAAATCTTTGGGAAGTGCTCAAGGAATTCTTCGTACATGGGAGGCCATGCGTCTAGGTTATGATAGATATCATATGTCAACAGAATTATCCTTGGTTGACCCAATAGATCCCAAAAAAAAACGAGAAGATTACTATCATGTTCCTTCCAATGGTGAGTCTTCTCTTGATATATAACTATCTCCACTGTCTGCAATTGAGAACTATATTTTAACCAAACTCCAAGATTATATAGGTAGTGCTCGTAAATAGACTCAGCAAGTAGATGTGCACAACCCTGTCTTATGATAACACGAGGTTGCATGTCATTAGACATCTTGTATGATAGTGGCAAAACACTCTTCCAAAGTTGGGTTCACCTCACCCTATTCGGTTCACCAAAATTAAATATCAAATGGCGTATACAATACGACATACTTATCTAAAGTTCTCAATAAAATTATTTCTAAACTATTTAGGGAGAAACTCAACAGCTATAGACCACCGTTCTATTCCCCTGTTATCACCGCTCGACCCAGCTACACTCTTATTACCTGAAAGAAATTGTGAAGCAAAAGGGTGAACACAAATAGCCCAGTAAAGAATATCATGACTAAAGATAATTAAATTATCAATAGTCTTTGTCAATAATAAATCAGAGATTTAGAACATGTGGTAGATGATAAAACTTTTCAACCATAGTTGCAGCGGAACGAGCAATCCATTAGAAGAGTCAAATAGACCATCAGATTTATTATCTTCTCCACATTAAAAGTTCACCAATAATGTTTTATCCTTGTAACATCAATCAACAATTCATGTCCACAATCATATGAATAACTCATAATCATAATTGTGATTCTAAATTCCTCTTCGCACCTAGGATGAAGATAATTTTCATCACCTATCTTCATCTAAAACATCAAAAATCATGGTTATACCAAATCACAATTCCTGCTGATACTCATACTAATAAATTCATCTTTGCACTACAGCAAAAAATATTCATTAACAATTCATCTTTGCACTACAGGCCAAAGACATACAACTATATAACCAATAACCAATAACCAACAGTTCATCTTTGCACTACAGGCCAAAGATATACAGCTGTAAAATCAATAATGCTGAGACTCAGCTTAATAGTATCACGACCATAAATTATCCATGCACTACGGGCCAAGGATATTCGTGTTTTCAATTACGGTCATGATTATACCGAATAATTCCTGGTCATAATTATACCAAGTCCATCTATGCACTACGGGCCAAAGATAACTTTTACCACATTACGGTCATGATTATACTGAATAATTCCTGGTCATAATCATACCAAGTACATCTATGCACATAAGTCACAGATGACTTTTGTGACGCCCCCAAAATCGGTCCAATCCATCCAATCTATTCTGAGTCGCCAAATATATGGTACAAAAAATAACTACAACTTTATTACTACCACAACATATATGCTGTGAGTTTTGATATAGATATATACCAACTGTGACTCATGTCCCAACCGTGGACAGTACCTCACAGTAATACCTTACATAAAGGTACAGTCAATAACTGTTTTAGAAATTAAATTCTTTGGGAAGTGCTCAAGGAAACCTTCGTACATAGGAGGCCATAAATCTAAGTTATGATAGATATCATATGTCCAGAGAATTATCCTTGGTTGATCCAATAGACCCCAAAGAAAAACGAGAAGATTACTATCATATTCCCTCCAATGGTGAGTCTTCTCTTGACATATAACTATCTCCACCGTCTGCAATTGAGCGTTATGTTTCAACCAAACTCCGAGATCATATAGGTAGTGCTCGTAAATATACTCAGCAAGTGGATGTGCACAACCCTGTCTTATGATAACTCGTAGGTCATTAGACATCTTGTATGATAGTGGCAAAACACCCTTCCAAAGTTGGGTTCATCTCACCCTATTGTTGTTCACCAAAATCAATTATTAAGTGACGTATAATATACGACACACACATCTTAGGTCCTCAATACAATTATATATTGTATGTCATGCCGTTTTATAATGTATTGAGAAACTTTGACAGTCTCGGACCAGCACACTATTCTCCTGTTATCCCCGCTCGATCCAGCTACACTCTTATTACCTGAAAGGAATTGTGAAGCAAAAGGGGGAGCACAACTAGCTCAGTAAACAATATTATGACTAAAGATAATTAAATTATCAATAGCTTTCATCAGTAATAAATTAGAGATTTAGAACATATGGTAGAAGATAAAAAATTTCAACCATAGTTGCAGCGGAATGAGCAATCCATTAGAAGAGTCAAATAGACCATAAATTCTATTATCTTCTCCATGTTAAAAGTCCACCAATAATGCTTTAATTCCTGTAACATCAATTAACAGTTCCTGTCCACAATCATGTGAATAACTCATAACCATAATTGTGGTTCTAAATTTCTCTTCTCATCTAGGACGAAGATAATTTACATCACCTGGCTTTACCTGAAACATCAAAGATCATGGTTATACCAAATCACAGTTCTTGTTCATAATCATACAAATAAATTCAGCTTTGCACCACGGGCCAAAGATATTCATCAACAGTTCATCTTTGCACTACATGCCAAAGATATTCAGCAACAGGTCATCTTTGCACTACATGCCAAAGATATTCAACAACAAGTCATCTTTGCACTACGGGCCAAAGATATTCATCAACAATTCATCTTTGCACTACATGCCAAAGATATTCAACAATATGTCATCTTTGCACTACGGGCCAAAGATATTAATATCTCAAAGAAATATATAATCATTTCAGAATTTATATAAACAATAATTATAACCATGTTGATCAATTCACCTTTGCACTTAAGCTAAAAATATTCAATTGTAAATTCAATGGTCATGATCATACCAGTCAACAATTCATATTTGCACTACTGGCCAAAGAGAACCCATAGTCACGATCATACCAATAATCTACCCATCTTTATACTCAAGCCAAAGAGAAATATCATCATTAGGGTTATAAAAATGTTATATATGATAATAAAAATAATATGATCAACAACTGCATTTAATTTCAAGAGTAAAATTCATAAATCAACGATTTCATAACACCTTAATCCAAATGTTATAAATCACTTAATAATCTTATAATCTAATATTATTAATATTACCGCAATATTTTAATCATTTCTTAAATTTATAAACAATTTATTTTAATTGTTTATACTTTAATAATTAATGCATTTAATCATCCTAAAATGTCAAACTCATAAGATTTCATCACCAATAACCAAAACCCTCATAAAAAATCTGCATATACCTTATATAGGATTTCCAAGCCATAAAATCATATTTTCCAATTTTGTTACTTCACATAACATATTTAATTCATTTACTCATAACTAGTCCATTTTCATGAAAAATACCAAATCAGTACAAAAAAATTTTCTTTTCTGGAATTTAGCAGAACATAGTCCCATATTGACAATATATTTTTCTCGGAATTTTTAAAATTTATTTACTATTTTTCACATAGTCAAAACTGCCGAATATTTAGACATTTATCATAAATTGTACTTTTATTCAAAAATTTTGAAATTTATAGGGTATACTGATATTATATAGATGTACTCCCAATAAAAATTTCATCACTTTTGGAGTTAACCACAAGGAGTTATAAGGGTTTACTTTTAAAATAGTCTTTTCTCATAAAATTCATAACTCTTAGTCTATACATTCAAAAATCATCATTTTTGGACACAATCAAGAAACTCATCAAATTATCATTTCAAATTTTTTCAGAACTTTTGAGGGTTCAAAAAAATTATGAAACTGAAAAACATAACCCTTAAAATTTCTTACCTCAAAAGAGTAGTATTTCTGACCGAAACATCGGATGTAAAGCCGAAGGAAACTTGCACCGAATAGAAACTCTCAAAGTATCTAAATACTCACTAAAATACTCTCAACAATATAAAGTGAAAGAAAACTTATTTCTAGTATGATTTTCAATTCTAACATAAGCATCTATTTATAGGAAAATGCTATAACGTCAAAGGAGACTAAATTAATAAAATAATATATTAATTATTTCTCATTTCCTACCCACCAACCATTTAAGACCAGCCCACCACACTTGAATCTCAATTCAGCACATGCATTCAACACCAACCAAAAAGTGGGTCCCACCTAATTTTAATAAAAATTATTTTATTTTTTGAAACTTCAGTAATTCATAGAAAATAGTTTGTTTATCAGAAAAATACGAATTTTATATCCATTCCACACGAAATCGAATTATCTACAATTTTGTAGCTTTAAATTTTTCCAAATTCCAAACAGAAAATATCCGAAATCCACAAACGGATGATTTTTAACACCGTTTCAACACCTTTTAAAATTCATAATAAATCATGCGTTAATTTTCAATGGTTCAAAATTTGTGGACATATAATCAACTCATATATGTATAACATGTCTAATCATCACAACGATCCAACGGTCAGATTAAAATTACAATACATGCAATAAAGCTTTAAGAACACCGATTTGAGTTTTTAATAACTCTAATCCGACAAAATACTGATAAAATACCTCAACATTAATTCATTCATTTATAACCACATAAATAAATCTATCATTTATATCTGCATCAAATAAATATTTTCTTATCATATAAATCAATAATTAATTATTCACAAATAATATTACAGAATCACAATAATGACAACCAGGTGGTTCCTAGGAAAGAGGGGGCTTTTCGATAAGGATTTCTCCTTACTGGCGCGTAATTAGGTGACCAAACCTCTCTTTGACAGAATTTTTTAGACATTGCCAATAATGCTATCTAATAATATTATCTAAATAATATAAATTATTGATCTGATAATGAGAATAATATGCAGTGACAATTATTGAAACAACAATAATATAAAATATCAATGCAACAATTATTGAACCAATAAAATAAAATATTGAACAATAATTACTATAACAATTATTAAGTAGTGCCTTCTTACGTAAGAATCAATAATTTGAAAATACTGTGCAATATCATGTGCTACTGTGCAACCACGCGTATTACTGTATTTTAAATCACCGGATATTCCAACAGTGTTAACGGTAACAACTATTTCGTTATTTATAAAAACTTAAACTTGTTGTTTTTTTCATCCGACAGTTATTCTGTTATGGGGCCCACAAATGACTGCGCCGTCGTACGAATATTCCCTAACAACAAGAATATTCCACGACCAAACGAATATTCCCCGACAGAAATGAGTATTTTATAACCACTTGCGTATTTTAAAAATTTTACATATATCACACTTAACTTTAAACTTTTATCGATTTAACTATTTACTGAATAATAATTATAAGAAAAATTGAATAATTTTATTTCATAAAATCTGGGGTCTTACAACTTTCAACACAATATAAGCATGATGATCATGACAATGATATAAAGAATCATTCAAATGAGATAAAAAATAAATATTAAACAATTATAATATAATTTATCCAGGGTTCAAGAATATCCCAATGTTATCAATCACTTAATAATCTCATAATCTAATATCATTAATATTATAACAATATTTTAATTTTTTTCCTAAACTTATAAATAATTTATTTTAATTGTTTACACTTTACCAAATAATGAATTTAATCATTCAAAAATGTCATACTCATAAGATATCATCATCAATGATCAAATCCATCATCAACAATCTGTATATATACCTTATATAGGATTTTCAAGCCATAAAATCATATTTACCAATTTTTCAACTTCACATAATATATTTAACTCATATGTTCGTAACTAAACCATTTTCATGAAAAATTACCAAATCAATTTATTATTTTTCTATCCTTTTTCCAAACATATATACATATATTTCATACACAACAAGTATTTTTTTATAATTTTTCAATTTCCTTAAGTATTTTTTAAAAATCAATTTCTAATTAGTTTCTTAAGAAATTAGCTACCTCAAGGTTAACTCCAGAAATTCCCAAATCTTGGCAGGATCTTACACATGTTAACGTGAGCTTCCAGTTTAAATTTTATGGTCATCAAAGTTATAGAACTCCGGTTATAGCGTTTTTCATCGAAAAAACCTAAATATTGAAATAGTCATAACTTGCTCATTTTAAGTCGGAATGAGCTCATTTTTGGACAGTAGATACTTTATGCCATATATTTTCATGTCCCAAAAGGTCGGAATTTATTTCACAAACTCAGTGGCCGAAAATTCCCTTTTAAATTTCTTGGCAGTAGCTTTTTGGTACTTTGCAATTTTTGACTCCTTTGTTAAAATCAGTCCGCACGAAAATCTACAACACCTTTTCCAGTGATTCCACTTGGATAAGTTAGAAAACTCATAGATTTAACTCTAGAACTTGACCACACTCAAAAATTAGAAATATAATAGGAGATATGGTCAATTGAATTTTATGTTCCATTTTTACCAAAATCTGATTTTCAACCCTTTGTGATTTCTAAGAAACTTTCATGTTTTCACATAATAACCAACATAACTTATCTTAACACTTACTAATACTACATACATATAGCCACGAATAAGCACTTGCACTTTTCGATCACGCTTTGAAATGAAAACTCTCAAGTCATCAAATTTCTTCATAACCTGCTTGAACTCTTCATCCATAGAACTCTGCAGTCCTTTCATCAATTCTCGAATTTTCTCAAAATTGTTTTCTAAGATTGCACACTTTTGATTTTCTGTTGTCATTATGGCTGGGATCGGAATGGCTTTGATACCAATTATAGAACTGAAATTATCAAAAGAATTCAAGGAAGGAGAAAGAAAATTGAGTTGAGCGAGAGAGAGAGCAGTTAACTAAAGAGGAATACAGAGAAGAGAACAAGCAGATAGACGTAGAGAGAAAGGAAATATCACATTATCATTCAATAATCCCAAGTAGAATTACAACTCAGCTATATATCTACTTAGAATACCACTATTACCATTATGCCCCCACTAATCCTTATATTTATTTTTATATCCTTACCTATTCCTTACAAAAAACAGTAAATATGAAAAACTAATGAATTTTTTTTTACTCCGTAATAATAAATTAACTAATAAGTAATTAGGGAGCAATATCCATGACATAAATCTCTCTCACTCATTTATACCTGATTATGGATGACTAATTGCATGACCTAACAAAAAGCTTGTCATGGTTTCTGGGATGCCGGAGTTTTTTCTGATAAAGACGAACCCAGCTGCAGCATAAGAGGATATACAGGATTGAACTCCTTGTCTCCTCTTGTCCTTACCTTTGAAGCATAATCATCCAAAGTTGCTTTGATACCTTTCCAGATCTGATCCTCCCCCTGAGAATCCAGCCATAGTGAATACTGCAAAGGAGTAAGCTTGTTCCTCTGCAATGGTGACTGCAATTCTTCAGGGCCTCGAGAGTAAAGATGGTGAAGAATGACACTTGGCGGAAGATCCTGAAGAAGAGGAGATGCACCCAGTTGAGATGTTTCCAAGAAAATAACAGGCCGCAATGCTCGAAGGGCTCGATATGGTGCACCAAGCTGTTCTACTGGGAACAAGTTCTGACCCACAGCTAGTTCCAACTCCGCCATGTCCCTCGCCATTCTCAGCTTGCCAGATTCAGAGAGGGGTCTAACAAGTGAAGCATGTCTAATAAAGAATATCAGAACACGAGAAGCCATGCTCCTGACAAGTCTAGTGCATATGCTTTCAGTCCCTACTGAGATGGCACTTGTTGAAGTAGGCAACAACCTTGACAAGAATTCGCGACGGAAATGAGTTATGCAGCTCTGCAACTCGTCCATGTAAGGCGACGCATTGTTGTCCATAGCAGCATCCATGCCCAGTGCACCAAAATTCTGTTCATGAATTTGCAAGATGCAAGACTCGAGACGCTCAAGCATGGCTTGGAATAAGGATGTCACTGAATCACAGGCAACACCGTATATTGTACCTAGTGAGGAAGACAACACTTCTGAGGCAATAGTGGGCAGTCCTTTCAACATGGATGTTATGCGTATATGAATTTCTTGCAGGTGCTGACAGAGTGTAAAATTTTTAATCTGAGCTGGAGTTGCAGCACCTGTTATCTGACGTGCTTCGGGCCCCGTTGATATCTGCCACCAAAAAGTTCAGGAAGTCTGAAGTCTAATATCAAATTCTAGGCTAACAATCAAGAAGAAAGTTATGTAACGTAGGTAAAGTGTACGTCATCAGCTATTTGATTCATGTATGTTCCATTTCAGGCAGTTGGGCCTTCATGAATCCAGAAAATTTTACAAACCTCGAGTGAGAGACATTTATAATTTATAACCAATAACTTACTTCGAGTGTTAGCAAATAGAACTTGGTCAGCCTTAGTATTCACCTGTCAGCATGATATAAGGATGCACTTTTTTTGGCTTATTATTTTACTTGACATGATATAAGGATGCACTTTTTTTGACTCTTTATTTTACCCATTATATATCTCCCCCACCAAACTAACCATCCACTTTTTCTTACTACATCGATGTGGCTGCTTTGCTATTCTTTGGGGTATTTGCACATAGAGTAGTGCTCGGATTTTAGCGGCCAATTCATATCCTCTCATAGGGTTCATTTCCCGACTCCTTTGTGGTCCTCAGCAATGAAAGCTTTGCATCGGATTTCATGTTCAGAGTTGCAGAGAGACTAGAGGGGACAGCCCTCTTCTAAAGACTTATTTTTTGGTTTTTTTTTTGGGGTGGGTGGGGGTTTCTATTCTAGTTTAGGAGAATTTCTCATCCTCTACCTATCATTTTGTAATATCTCTCTCTTTCCAAATAAAATCTTCTTTCTTTTGCCAAATGTTATAATTAAATGCTCATCTAACTTTCATTATAGTCGGTTATACCCTTATCAAAAATAGAGAAAGGAATAAGTAACATCATTAAACAATGACATGATGAATAACTCTGTCTTAAAAGATTAAATGCAATAATTGATTTGATATTCACGATTTATTCCATTGGGCAATGGTTATTGCTTGGGGCCTTTATAGTCCTTTTAAACAAAGTAGATTAATCTCTTGATCAGTTGATTAACAGGAAATTCACCAAGTGTACAGTTAAAAAGCGTATGATACAAGATTTTGAAGGTCAATATGAGGTATATGATGATCACAAAATTCAAGCACTTGTTAAGATTTTGCATGATGAGGCTCGTAACTACATAGGGCATAATACTCTCAAATTTCAATGGCATATAGCATATTGTTTCCCTCAACCAAGATGGAAAGTACCTGGTATTCAGCTCTTTGTGCCACCAGAAGCAAAGCTTTACTGATCTCTCGCAAGACAAGAAGAGTTAAACGTGCATCCATGTGAACAGTTTCAACCTCTTCCTGAATGCGTGATATGATTCTTGAGATATGTTCTTTAGAAGGAACACTTCCACGACTCGACATTGGAAATACTGTATTAACAAGATCTGTCAGGCGACTCAAGCAAAGGGCCAGGAAAGAAGTCTGAAATATTTCAATGGTGGCAATCATTTGTTCTCTTCCTTCTGGACTGATAGCTGGTAGTACTCCTTTGACATCCGTATCACGTGAAATTCTTTCTAGGAGATTCTCTACTGTGGAGAAGAGTTTTGGATAGGCAGTGGTGAATATTTCTTTAACGAAGCTTGATGCTGTGAAAGCAGACTTCATTTGGCTAGCAAAGGATTTCACAAGTGCCTCCCAAATACGATCTGCCAACATTGTGTCACCATCCTAAGATAAACATAGTCAACATAAGCAAAAAAAACATAAATCAAATTAATAATGACAATAAACACAGATAGCATTTACAGTAATAGACATTAAATTATAGATAAAAGAAAACAAAAGGCGGCCTTTATCCTGAAACCGAATCTTGCAGGGATTAGAAAATAAAATATATTACCAACAAAACTAGGTAAAGAGATCAAAAAACATATGCCCTCCAGTTCAAAGGCTTTGGGAGTGGCCAAGATTCTCATACTAAACTAAATTTGAGAAATATTCTAGCCCCTAAAAGTATATTTTTTTCATGAGGGTATCTCTCTTCTCAGTCTCTTGTTCACTTGGAAGTTGTGGATGTGTATTTGATTCTAGGAAGATGATTCATCTTACAGTAGCTTTTCCTTGTCTCTTGTACCTATCTTTGAGCAGCCTAACATTTCTAGATGCTACACTTGGGAGGGTAAGTACATTTCTAGGAATCTCTATCTTTTCCGTAATTCAAATGGCAGGGAAGCTGAGAAACTCCCCTCACTTCTCCATCTCCTTCAGTATGCTTCTCTTTTCAATTCATATTGGTATTTGTTCAGATGTTCTCTAACCTACTTAGCTATTGTCCAACTCACCACTTTCCTCTAGAGCAACATTTGGAAAGAAAAAGTTCCTTTAAAGATTAAGACTTTTATGTTATATGACATATATAGAGTCCTTGGCTACTTCCTTTTTTGAAGGTAGCTTTTTCTACATACTCAAATTAAGATTTCCACAAGAAAGGAGAGCTGGAATACAATGCACATCCAATAACTTGTTACTTGAGACTCCAATTTAATATAAAGGTAAGCAGAATAAAAAAGTTATATGTTTTTGCCTCCCAAGCTTTTGAAAAAAAATACATAGTTCATTTAGTGCATGTTTTATTTGGGGCTTTTGGAGCTTGTGGGGTTTTTGGTAACAAAATAATCTTATTCGTCCAAACAATAAAAGCAGCTTATTCTAAACACACATTTTAAACTCGCAAATGCAGCTTCTAAGCCCCAAGCTCACCACACAATTTTTAAAAGCTGCCAAAATGCACTTTCCCACCCCACCAAAATGAACAAACCCTTATTATTTTGATCAATTACATTGGTATAGTCAAGTTTTAACATCACGAGACTATTAATATACTATAACATACAATGGTTAGTTCAAGATAATTTTAAATTGTCACAAAAATATACTAGTTTATACAATTGAAAAACTAGACACTAACATAAATTGTATATGCCATAAACTCGCCTGCATAACTTCATCAAGTAGCAACACATGCGTAAATGGGTCTCTCTTCTTTGACAACACCCTTTGCAAATGCCAACCGGCGACCACAATCGTATGCAACTGATCCATACAAGTATTCAGCCTCTGCCACAAGGCCTCCTTTGCCTTTGGGCCGCCGCCAATCTGAGGCGTCCCACTCCTCTGTATCCCTCCCGGCCCACCTCCAAACCCACCACCTCCACTAGATATGGCCTTCATATCCAATGCCATACTGATACTCTTCACACCCTGATTCTTGTACTTGCTGATCAACCCATCAACTGTTTCCCTCAATTCACCCAGATTATAAAATACCTGCAAACCTGCCCCAACTTCGGCCTGATTAAACCCTTCAAGTCCCCTCTCTAAAACCTTCATTCCTTCTGCCCTCAATTGGTTACCGGATTCCAATACCCATTTCATTTCCTCATCTATTACAGCTATGCCACTGAGGTCATTTTCGTTACATAGAGTTAGGATCTCGCAGTGTAATTGTGCGGACTTGGATAGATCAATGTTTTCAGAGGTCATGGAATTGCGTAGCTTTTTAGAGAGACGGAGGAGACGGATCGTGAATTGGAGATGGGAAATGGTGGAGTGGAGGTTGGAGAGCTGGACTGTTTTGGAGCGGATCTGGCGATTGGGATCGGAGATCTCGGACCGAAGCCGGTGGAGGGACGACTGGAGTGTGGATAGAGAAGAGCGGAGGTGGGAGAGGGAGGATTCGGCGTGGTGGAGGGAAGAGAGTTGGGAGAGGAGGTCAGTGTGGCGGGAGAGGACTTCGGAGCGGAGCTGTTTTTCGAGTTGACGGATGGCATCTTGAAGGGATTCGGCGCGGGAGGCGGAGGAGCCGGAGGCGAGGGCGGCGGAGGAGAAGCGGGTGGAGTCAAAGTCCGGGGAGAGGAATGCGGAGAATATTGGGTCGGAGGCGAAGGAGTCGAGGGGTGAAGAGCGAGAGGAGGAGGAGCGTGGGGATGCGGCGGCGTTGGGAGTGTGAGCTGCCGTAGCTGTTGCGGTGGTGGGGGTGATTCTGTCTTTGAAGGTGGAGAGGCGTTGGAGAGTGGATTGTCTTTGGATCGCCGGTGAGGCCATGGCGTGTGTTTGGTTGGCTAAACCAATTTTTGGAAGGGAGCAACTCACTACTTACACGAAGAAAGAAATGAAGGCAAAATTTCCCATAAATCATTAATTGGCTACCTGTTCGGTAATCACTTACTCCCTCGTCCCATAGTTATAGCTAATTTATTTTGACACGTAATTTAAAAAATCAATTTAAATAATAATTTTAATAAAAAATTTCCACATATACCCTTTAATATATAATTAATGAATAAGTTAATTACTCTTTACTTATCACACTAAAACTCTCAGCTTAATTGATCAACGTATACTGACCATTAAAATAGAATTTTAACCAAAAATGAATTTTTAATCTACATAAACTTTCAACCAATCACAAAATGTTTATGTTATTCCAAATTCATTTATTGAGCCTAAAAAGTTGAATTCTATTATTGAAAATACAACAACATTAAATGTGGTGATAACAATAATGACATTGAATGTTGTTTCTTCAAAAAAAATAATGGTTGAATATTTATTATAAGGGCATAAAAATAAAACAATAAACCAACTAAATTTTATAAATAGTAAGTAACCTATATATTGGGATATCCCAAAATAAAAAATCAGCCTATAACTATAGGACGGAGAGAGTATTTTAAATGATTTATAAGTTAAAATATAAGTTTAGAGGATATTTGTTTAGGGGCAAAGGTCTAAAAATGTCCTTGACATTTACCCCTCGCTTAGGTTGTGTTTGATAAACCTGAAAATTAAGATCTCAATGATTATGATGTCTTAATAAATTAGATCATCTGAATGGTTATGAGGTCTGAATCTAAAAAATTATTTGATAACTAAAAAGTAAATTGTCTCTTAATGACACTATTTTACCATTTTAAAGGATAAAATTTTATTTAATAATTTTAAATATTCAATTTAATAAAAATAAGTGCATAATATTGTTGAATATATTTATATATAAAAAATTATCAAATTTTTTTATTAAGAGGTACCTCTTAATTATTAAGATTTTATTTCCTGTCTTACCGATTGAGAGGCATTCAGAGGTAACAAAAAAACAGCATCATGCATCTTAACGAATAAGAGGCAGTTTATTAAGAGGCAATCAGATGTAAACAAACAGCACCTTACACTCTAAAATATATATTTTTGTAAAAATACTTTTAACGTTACAAAAATTAGGTCATCCGTGCCACTCCCATTAACAAATCTGTCACATTGACAAACGGGTGTTAATTTATTTATGATGTGATTGACATGTGGCAACATTTGCTAACGTGTACAAAACAAAAATGGTGATTTCCAATTCATTCCACCTATTTTCAGCTAAAAATTCCCCCAATCTATCTTCCACCCCATTAATTCCCCAATACTCAGAACCCTAATTATCTCTCCAATTCCTCCATTACCCACCTCAAATTTCTCCTTTTTCGGATCAATTTCTATCCAAAGAATACCCGCCACTCGTCACTCTTATTCTTCCTCCTCCTCAACCTCTATTTCCCTTAAACCCATTGAAGATCTCCCTCCAAAGCTCCAAGAAACCTTGCAAGAACTAATTTATCACTCTTTACAGTAAAGATCACAGATCCAAACAGGTGAAAATGGAAGCAACAGAGAAAAACAAACAGTAGCACCACCCATATTCTTCACTCCTTAAAGACATCTCAAATTTCAAAACCCCCAAACAAAACCCCAGAAACCTCAATTTTCTCTCTCTAAATCCCCAGAAATTCTTCACTACTTCCAAACAAACCTCAAAATCACCATCACTCTCCACCCTTCGTCGCCACCGCCCTTCCCTTGCTCTCCTTCCCAATCTAAAGCCGCTCGAAGACTCGAGGCCTTAAAGCTCGAGCAGTCCAAATCCGCACGAAAAGCCCAGATTGCTAAAGAGAATTCACTCAAATCACTGGCTTCATCGCCCGATTTTGTTGTGCTTCTTGGGTTGCAACAGAGTTTAACTCCTTCTAGGAATAATGGGTTTTTGAATATGTTGAAACTGATGCAAAAGAAGGCCTTGCAGCTATATATGGAAGTTGAAAAAAGTGGGTTTAACAACCCTAACTAGTTATGAAGAGATGAATGATAGATCGAAAGAAAAGATGGATTAGAGTGAGTTTGATTCGTTGTTTCTGGCTTTAAGATCAAGTTGGGTTTTTTCTCCTACTACTTTTTTAAATTTATTCATGAGAGTCTGAGACTTATGAGCTCAATCATGTGATTCATTTGATTACAGCTTTAGATCTGAAAGTTTAAAGGGTGATGGTGAGTTTAATTTTGGTTGAATTTGAGTTATAGTAATGTATTTGGGTAATGTGGTATATGAACCTTTTTTGGTTTAAACTTTAAAGTATTAATTAATTTTTAATTAGTGCAACCATAATTTTTTTCATGTACAATTTGGTAAATTATAATTTTTGTATTTTAATTTTTAATATTAATTAATTTAAAATTAAGTAATTAATTTATAGTAGTGTTAGTATAATTTTTTATTTTATTTTAATTAAGAGTTAAGTTTCTCTTTTTAGCCTAGTCAGCAAAATTAGATGAGGTGTCAGCTTTATTTGTCAATGTGACAGATTCATTAACGGGAGGAGCACGAGTGACCTGATTTTTATAATGTTAAGGCTACTTTTGAAAAAAAATAGTTTAGGGTGTAAGTGGGACATCGGGGTAAACGTGAGGGGCATTTTTGGACCTTTGCACGTTTGTTTAGTCTAATGGAGTTGAATGACTTAATCGGTTAGTTATTCAGTACGTTTATTTTAAATAAAAATTGTCTGAATGGTTGAATCAGTCGGACTTTTGGGCTTAATGGCCAAATATAATTTTTTTTGTCTGAATGGGGTGAATGACGGCCGAATGAAGTATTTTATATATTTTTTTTAATATTAATTATTATATTAAGTAATATTAAATAAATTTACAACAATTTTGAATTTTTTTAGAGTCGTAAAATAATAAAAATATATTATTCAGATGTTTCAAACATGTCAATTATCAAACAACTTCTTTCATTCAGAATTATGCTTCATTCAGATTACTTATACATTTAGAATTATTTTATTCAATTTTATCAAACATCCCTTTATAATATTATTTTAAGTTGTGGCTTATAAGTAAAGACGTTTCGCATTAATTTGACTTATAAATCAAAAATTAAGTTAAGACATGTTATGAAGGTGTTCGGCTCATAATGACTTATAAGTTAAAATAAATATAAATATTACTAAAAATGACATTAATAAAAAGTGAGACAAAATAAAAATTATATTTGGTCAAATCAACTTATTTTAAAATAACTTATAAATTATTTTAAAATAAGTTACAAATACTTATGAGTAGAAAAATAAGTTATTTCTGAATAGGTGAATGGTAACAAATTACTTATAAGTAAGTTTACCAACTTATAAATTATTCCCAAACATGCTCTTAAACCGGAGCGATGGATCCCTCTATTTTTATTAACATAAAATAATATCAATTAAGATATAAATAGTTAGTATATCTTGATAAATTAGATCATTTGAGTGAAATATTATTTGAACTTAAAAAGTTATTTAGTAACTAAAAAGTATAAAACATTGGAATAACTTCTTTTAAATTTAAAAATGTGACGCCCCTAAAATAGGTTCATTTCATCCAACCCATTCTGAGTCGCCAAATACATGGTACAGAAATAACTACAACTTTATTATTACAACATATAAACTGTGAGTTTAAATACAGATATTGCCGTCTAGACAATATCTACACGCAAATAAATCTCCATCATAATTATTGATACATTATTTTACAAAAATAGTGAGGACTACTAAACAACTATCTCTAGAACCTTCATTCCATACCTCGACTAGTACTCGCTACATTCTCGCCTTCTGAGAAGAAAAATGGAACAAAAAGAAAAATGGTGAGCTCAACTAGCCCAGTAAAAAATATTATGACTAAGATAATATACAACAAATTATCATTAGTCTTCAACAGGAAAAAAATCTAATAGAATGCAATAGACAACCAGTTTTAAATCAACAACTGCAGCGAAAACAACAATTCATTAGAAGAATTAAGTAGAGAATGCAAACTACTATCTTCTATATATGAATTTAAAAGTTCATCGTCGATATTTTATCCCTGTAACATCAATCAATATATATCTGGAATCAAATATTCATCTTTGCACTACAGGCCAAAGATAGTCATCAGTTGGTCATGTTCATCTAAACACTTGTTCATCTTTACACTACGGGCCAAAGATATTCATCAGTCGGTCATGTTCATCTCAACACCTGTTCATCTTTGCACTACGCGCCAAAGATATTCATCAAGAAATCATTCATCTTTGCACTACATGTCAAAGATATTCAGTTATATCATCATTTAGGACTGAGGATGATGAAAAATATTTTAAAAGAAACGAATCCAGTAAAACAAAAGAATAAATATTAAGAATTCGTATTTCAGCTATCCCATGTCCAAAAATACCTCATAAATAAGTGTAAAGGCGGAGCATCAAGTGCCAAAGGGTCCATTACAACCACTTGAGATTCTGAAATGGAAGTGGGAACACATTACTATGGATTTCGTTACGGGTCTTCCTACGGTTTCTCAAGGCATCAATGCTATTTGGGTTATTGTTGATAGATTAACCAAGTCTGCTCATTTCTTGCCGATACGGGAGACTTATTCCCTTGAACGTCTTGCTCAAATATACGTAAATGAGATTGTAAGATTGCATGACATGCCAGTATCCATAGTTTCGGATCGTGACCCAAGATTTACATCAAGATTTTGGGTTAGCTTGCAAAAAGCTATGGGTACGGAGTTACGATTCAGTTCGGCATACCATCCTCAAACGGACGGACAATCAGAGAGGACTATTCAAACTCTTGAAGATTTATTAAGACTCTGTGTCCTAGACTTCAAGGGCAGTTGGGATAAATATTTACCATTGGTGGAATTCTCCTACAACAACAGTTATCAGGCAAGCATTGGTGTGGCCCCATTTGAAGCATTGTATGAACGAAAGTGTCGCTCTCCAGTATGTTGGGACGAGGTGGGTGAAACAACATTGTTGGGACCCGAGTTAGTACGTATGACTACGAAGAAGATCCAAACGATTCGACAACGTATACAAACGGCACAAGATCGACAAAAGAGTTATGCGGATCTTCATCGAAAAGACGTAGAATTTAGTGTTGAGGATTATGTAATGTTGCGTGTTGCCCCATGGAAGGGAGTTACAAGATTCGAAAAGAGAGGAAAGCTTAATCCACGATTTATTGGTCCATTTCAAATTCTTGATCGAGTAGGTAATGTAGCCTATAGACTCGCGTTACCTCCAAGTATGTCTCGTGTTCATAATGTTTTTCATATATCTGTGCTTCGTAAATATGTGAAAGACCCGAACCACGTCATTGAGTTAGAACCGGACGAGATAGCTGAAGATTTAACGTATGAGGAGGTACCTGTCAAGATCTTGGATAGGAAGGAGCATGTCCTACGCACGAAGGTAATACCACAAGTTAAAGTTTTGTGGAGGAATCATGCTATAGAGGAAATGACCTGGGAGTTGGAAACGGAAATGAAAGCGAGGTATCCTCACCTTTTCGAAACACCAGGTACGTATGTCAATTTCGAGGACGAAATTACATAAGGAGGGGAGGTTGTAAGACCCCAAATAATTAATAAATGAAATTTAATTTCCTTTAATTATTATTTTGAATAGTAAGGGTTGATTTGATTAATGAGGATAGTTATGGGTAAAATACGCAAATATTTCAAAATAAACAAGTGGTTATAAAATATTCATTATTGTCGGGGAATATTCGTTTGGTTGTGGAATATTCGTACTGTCGGGGAATATTCGTACGACGGCGCAGCCATGTGTGGGCCCCATAACGGAAAGCGATTAGAGGAAGAAAACGACAAATATAAGTTGTTTAAAAATAACGGCGTAGTTGTTACCGTTTACATTGTTGAAATACCCGGTGGTTAAAATACAGTAATACGCGTTGTTGCACAGTAGCACACGGTATTGCACAGTATTTTGAATTATTGATCCTTACGTAAGAAGGCACTACTCAATAATTGCTACAGGAGTTACTGTTCATTACTTTATTGATTCAATAATTGCTGCGTTGATATTTATATTATTATTGTTTCAATAATTGTCATTGCATAGTATTTTCCATTATCAGATCAATAATTCATATTATTTGAATAATATTATCAGATAAGATTATTGGCAATGTCTAAAAAGTTCTGTCAAGGAGAGGTTTGGTCATCTAATTGCGCGCCAGTAAGGAGAAATCCTTATTGAAAAGCCCCCTCTATCTTGGAAACGGCCTGGTTGTCAGTACTGTGATTCTGTAATATTATTTTTAATAATTAATTATTGATTATTATGATAAAAAAAATATTTATTTTATGTGAATATAGATAGAGAAAATTTTTAATGTGACAATTGTTGAAAATTAATATTTTATCTTTTTCTGATAAAATAATTCATTTAAATATATTATTTTAATAATATATTAACGATGATATTTTACAATGAATGTGGGATATATGAGTATATGAGGAGGTAGAGTATTTTTGTGGCATTAAATGTTTAACACATGTTTTGTGTGTCGGTGGACATAATTTTTGACCGAAAATTGAGTATAGACTGTAAAATCGTCCGTTTGTGGATTTCGGTCAATTTCTATTTGGAATTTGGAAAAATTTTCTTCTGCAAAGTTGTAGAGAATGGAATTTCCCATGGAAATTCGAGAGTTTCGAATTTTTCGGATAAACGAACTATTTTCTACGAATTATTGAAGTTTTGGAAAATAAAATAATTTTTATTAAATTTATGGGTGGGACCCACTTTGGTTGGTATCAATAAACATGTGGGCTGCTGAAATTTCAGAATTGAGGGGCTAGAAATTTCAAAGAGCATGCGTAGAGTTTTGAATTGGAAATAATAATAATTTATTAATTTAGTCTCCTTTGGCGTTCTAACATTTTCCTATAAATATAGGGCTAAGTTAGAATTGAAAATCACACCAGAAACAAAGTTTTCTCTCTTTCTCTCTCTATATTATCGAGCGTATTCTTGTGAGTATACTTTGAGTGTTACTATACGGTGCGAGTTTTTGTCAGCACTATACCGAAATTCAGTCAGAAGTACGGCTATTTTGAGGTAAGGGATGTTATTTTCTTCTTAAATGATATTATTTTCTTCAATATCATTATGCCGAAATATTGATGAACGTTTTTATCAAATTTGGAACTTTTTGTGCCGAAATTACTATTCACGTATACGGTACTATTCACGTATACGACACTATTCGCCAATACGGCACTATTCACAGAAAAATTATTTTTTTTCTTTTCTTCCAAAATATCTATTGTGGATACTAGCTTTGATTGTATCCATGTTTTGATCATTCTTGAATTTTACACCACTATGATTATTTTTGAGGTATTTTTGGACATGGATAAAACAAAGTATGAATCCTTAATCCTTAATCCTTGTCATTTTGTTTCACTGGATTCGCTTCTTTAAAAATATTTTTATCATTTTCAGTCTTAAATGATGTTATTATTGAATATCTTTGGCCTGTAGTGCAAAGATGAATGATTTCTGATGAATATCTTTGGCCCGTAGTGCAAAGATGAACAAGTGTTTAGATGAACATGACCAACATATGAATATCCTTGGCCTGTAGTGCAAGGATGAATATATGATTCAAGATGTGCATTGATTGATGTTACAGGGATAAAAATACTGTTGATGGACTGTTAAATTCATAGACATTAGTAGATTTCATCCTCTACGTAACTCTTCTATGAATTAATATTTCCCGCTGCGAATATTAATTTAAAACTTGTTGTCTATTGTATTCTATTAGATTTTTTCCCTGTTGAAGACTAACGATAATTTGTTGTATATTATCTTAGTCATAATATTCTTTACTGAGCTAGTTGAGCTCACCCTTTTCCTTTTTGTTCTATTTTTCTTCTCAGAAGACGAGAATATAGCGAGTACGAGTCGGGGTATGAATTGATGGTCCTTGAGAGAGTTGTTTAATAGTCCTCACCATTTTTGTAAAATAATGTATCAATAATTATGATGAGAATTTATTTGTATATGGATTTTGTCTAGATGGCAATATCTGTATTTAAACTCACAGTTATATGTTGTAATAATAAAGTTGAAGTTAATTCTGTACCATGTATTTGACAACTCAGAATGGGTGATGTATACCTGTTTTGGGGGCGTCACATTATATATATATCGAATGTATGAAATGTTAAAGTCAACTTATGACTATGTTGATTGAGTAAAGCATGCTGTAAGGAACTCAATCTTTATATTTGTTATATGAACTGAAACATGTATGTTATGTTAGTCCAATGTTTATGAGATATATGTTGATGCATGTTATTATGTGCTACGTGATGCATGAAAACTGTTAGATTTGCTGGGCTGTCGAGCTCAACCTTACAAATAACCATTTTTACAGATTAAGGATTGAAAGTAACACTATGTGCTACTTGAATGACGTGAATCAAAAACAACACACGAAGATTAATATTTAGCTAAAGTTGTTATTTCTTTATGCCATGATTATGATTCATGAGATGTACTAAAGATTTTATGATGTACAGTTTTATGTTGAGTTGTAAAGCTAAAGTTAGAGTTATTTGATATGTAAAGGTTTTCGAATTGAAATGTAAAATTTTATATAATAACAGTGACAAAACGACTCATAAAATAAGATTAATTCAAAGTCGTGTAGATGATAAAGGTTTTGATTCAGGGATTTAAAGTAAGAAGACATAAATTTTCAAAATATGTTTTAATTATTCCGCATTTTATAAAGTTTAACATCGAATAATGATGTAAAATCAGAAGTTAGATGTGTTATTAACGACCGAAGTCGGTAATTGTATTGTATGAATTTTGGGGTCGTTACAGTAACAGACTTTTATAAAAAAATTTATCAAGACTGTGACAGATTTTTGTATACTTCTAATATATAAAATTGAAAGATTATTAGATTTAAAATTAAAATTTTGCTACACAGTTAAATTATTTATTATATTTTTAGTCCATATGTTATAAATAATAATCCATTGCTTATGATAACAACTTTCAATAAATATATTATACAAAAATTTCAAGTTCTGACAATATTATTTTATCTAAGCATTAGAATACATATATATTCTAATATATTTATTACATGACTTTTGATCATTTAATTATTGGCTCCATGATTTTAATTTTTTTTTCTTCGCAGAAAACGAAATTCACACTATTGTGTGAGTGTGTGATTCAATACCATATTAATTGTTTTACTACTATATATATATAATTACTCCTTTTACCAAATCATGCAATATAATTAATAATAAGACAAAAGCTTTAAATATATATACATATATAATCTTCACAATTGATATAAGTGTTTCATAATTTTATCTCACATTTATTAAAAAAATTCTTTCTACCAATTTAGTGTATCTTTTCTCTCTTTGCTCGATTACACGTACCGCGAGACAGATTATGTCTTTAGTTATTTATTTACTTATTAATATATCTTGTTAATTATCTTAATTATAATATGATTTAATTTTATCCACATAAATTAAATCCAATTAGTTTTAAGGCCCAAATTTTACCAAATTAATTTATCCTTCACATATTAATACTTATTAGTCATATAAAATAAATAACTAGTTTGACCCAATAAAAGACAAAGTCCAATTAAATTATTTAAAATATAAATTTAAATCTTATTTTTTTTATTTTTTTTATTTTATTATTATTTTTTTCTGGGTATTACACCGCGAATTTATATTTACATTGCGAATTTCTGGGTTACTGGCGATCCGAATTTATTATTATTTGAAAGTCTTTAGAAGTCTTTTGAGATGAGGTTCGACTTTGGATATAAGTTGATAGTTCTAAAATCTGTCAAACTCTACCATTTAATAAAAACCTAAAAAATCTATGACTTTTGAATACCAAAATACTTTTATAGACTTTATAAAAAATTTAATTTAATACCACCTAACTTTTAAAAATATTAAAATAATTAGTAATTGAATACCAATAAACTTTTATAAACTATTTAAATGTGTTGATTGAATAAAACCAAAATTTTAAAATCTTTAAAATTTTTAATTGAATACACCCATTATTCTATCCTCAACGACTTCATCCTGTTTGCAACAATAAGAATGGAAAGACACAGCATATTCAACATTCCTAAACACATCAGATGGAACCGAATAGCACCAAAAACTTGGATAATTCTTCTAAATGTATCTCTTCCTCCCCCAACAATACCATAGCAGTCTATAAGATCAAACAAAGCCCATCACTACATATATTTTTTCCAAAAAAGAACATAGATACATATTTTGCTTATAAATTAATGTACAGAAAATTGAGACCTTGAGTTCATGGAAGCAAGATGAGTGGAGACTGAGCAATTGGGGTTGTTCGACCGGAGAGGTCGATTCGAGCTTGCGGCGAACTAAAAATGGAGAGATTGTCTGGAGGACTGAGATGGACGGGCAGCGTTCGCTGCGGAGACATAGATGGTGGCTTTGAATCTCATTGTTTGGGAATTGGAAATTCTGGTCCTTTACCGGAATAGTTTGTAAATCTCTCAAGTTGGAGTCTCCATCGTAGACCACTGATTTAAACCTAAATGACTCATAATTCAAAATCAAATCAAGTAAACAGAAAAAAAATGGGATTTTTTTTGAAAATGTAGCTAATAATTTGGCAGAATAATATTTCATAACACTCCACACTTTCCCTCTCTAGCGTTATTTCTCTCTCTAAAAACTCTCTTCCTCCCTCGTCTGGTGCGGTTTCAAACAACGGTTGTTTGATGGTTAACTTTTTGCTTAGGCCTAGGGTTTTGTTTTGGGAAATTTTGTGTGTTTTTGTTTGTTGAGTAATTTGAGAAGATGGAAGAGCGGCGAGGGGGAAGGGGAAGAAACTAGAAGAAGAAAGAAGATGAAAGATGAAGATGAAGATGAAGATGAAGATTAAGAGACAATGTCGGTTTTCCAATTGACCGATTTAAATGACTTAACTCGGTAATTGTGATTGAGTCGACTCACTAATTTTTAAAATTAAAGGAAACGATTTTTAAAATTGAATTGATTTGTTGAGATAATTTGATGTCATAATGACGTCGATATCAAAGGATGGATTTAAAATATAATAAAAAGGAGAAGAAGACTATCAAAGTATGAATAGTTCCGAGTCCTGACTTTTGAGGGTTAAATAAGGAAGAAAAAGAATCCGTTTTGGCATAGGAAAGGTATCAATAGATTCTGTAGAAAGATTGCATATGGGTACACAGCAGCAGCAGAAGCAGAGCTCTTCTATCTCTCAGCTCTCATTGGATGATGTATCCAAATTCTTCAATATACCCCTCTTTGATGCCGCCGATACTCTCGGTACTTATTTCCCCAATCTCTCTCTACATATTTGATGCTGGTTCTCTGTTCTGGCTATCTGGGTTGTTTTGTATAGTAGTAATTTCAGCTCAGTAGCATTTTAGAACAAGTATTTTCTTTTGTGTTTTTGGAAGCATAAACTGATAATTGGGTTGAAAACTACGGGTTTGATTCGTCGTTTCTTGAGGCTTTAGAATACTTATTAATTTTTGTTTTTTTTAAAAAAAATTTCTTTCTTTCTTTCAATTGAATATGTGCTAAGGGATACTATATTATGATCTTCAATTGGGTTGGGTGGAAAAAGAAGTCAAAGGGACAACTTACGAACTCTGCTTTTTCCATGGGTTAGGCTTGAACATTTTAGAACATCTCCAGCAAAGAGGATTATAGCATGGACTATATTTAGTACATATGACATCAATACATGAGATAATCTTTCAATTCCTCCATCAGTTAGACTATCCATGGACTATAATATTAAAAGATTATATAATATTTAATGAATTATTGTCACCAATCATTCTTCCACACTTCCATTTAAATATATTTAAAATTATAGTCCACCAAATTCTAGTTCCTTGATATAGTCTATTTGGCTCACCGGAAAATTGTCTTACTGCTGGAGTGAAATCTAGACTATATTTAGTCTAGGATTTGTGCTACTCTGGCCTGCTGGAGATGTTACGACCTTGCCGTTTGAACTTTGTTACGTATTTTGATTCATATTCAATTCAGGTGTTATGATGGAGGTTTTTGACAACTTATTTTAATACCGGTATTCTCCAATTATTTGTTGTTACAGCTAGGAGATTTATATCATTAAAGAATTAAATTGTATAGGCATTTAATTACTTGATTACTATAACATCCCAAAATTGACCTAGTGTTTCTTTGTCATTAATTCGGATAATAATTTAAATTTGGTATCTATAATATAGTGCCTTTTCTTGTTATTAATAAAACAAATTCAAAATAAAACAAAATTATTCGTAGAAGTTGAAGTGAGTCAAGTGGCAGGTAATTGAAAATCACTTGGAGTATTTTATTCTTTAAATATCATGTGTAGATATTTTGAGGAGAAGGTGCAGACTCAAAAAATTTTCTTTTGAGTCTTTAGTTTTTCTGGCTGAAAGAGGTTTCTGGATCGGTTATTACCTTGTGGATTTTTTGTCAGAATGTAGCCTACAAGCTTGATTTAGATTGTGTTTTGGTGATACAGGTTTCATCCTGCTTTTTTGTATCTTTGCTTTAGTACATAGGTGGAACCTCATTGGTGCCTCTGCGAATAAATTTATTACTACTTATAGAGGAAAAAAATAATTGTGTTATATGTGTACGGTGTACCCTTCCTTAGTAATGATAGTGAGGTTGCCTCATTGTAATTTCTTAAGTTGATAAGAATATCAGTCACATTTTGGTTCCCATGGGAAGATAATAAGAGAGAAAAAAAGAAAAGAAAACGAAAGGAAAGTTGGCAGTAGATACATACGTGAGAGAGGGAGAGAGAGTGAGGGAAAAGATAATGTTCCGTTTTAGGGAGTATTCTAAGATGAATCTAACAAGTCGAGGTTTCATAATACAGAGAAACTAAGAAAACATTAGAAATTATCAGCTTTTTTATTGATTCCCAGGTGATTACTAGTTATTTGGATGTTTGTTAGATATTGCTGCTGGTATTGAACTATGTTTTGCGGATTGTTAAACCGTTGTTTATATAGTATAGGTTTTGATGCTAGATGTTTTAGGTTGGACCCCTTCGTTTTCTTGGAATTGTTAAAGGATAGATGTATTTGTACTGTTTTTATAAGTTATAAAATGGTGTTGTTTTATATTTTGGTCCTATTTTGTTTTTAGTGCTGTCAATTGCAAAATTCAATGTAATCTGCTTCTTTGAGATTGTGTTAAATTTGCATTCTGCAATAAGCCTACTAACTTTGTGATCTTCATGTTTCAGGTGTCTGTAATAGTACCTTAAAGAAAATATGTCATGATAATGGTCTGGTTAGGTGGCCATATCGAAAGGTAGGTCTTGACAATTTTTCCAATCAGTTGTCCTGTACGGAAAATGTTTGATGTTAAGAAGAGTACTGCCGAAACAGCTGTTTTGTATATATTCCAAGTTGTAAGGTGGGTCAAGTATATGATCGTAAAAAGGAAAATAAACCAGTACATTTTTCATTTACCATAAATTTAAAGCTTAATTGTCTGTATGAGCTTTAGTGTCTAGGAGTGAAACTGAAATTTACCATAATTTTGGGATTTTTATCTGAGATATCTGTGATAGGAAATCCTTTTTGAATGTAGTTTCTTTAGAAAGCCTTCCATAGAAAGCAATTAGTGCCGAGATGACCTCCTGCAAAACATGATTCAGAAAGAAACAGAAGTAAACTTTAGACAAGGCCTAAGCACACACTTTTCTGCCTACCTACTAATATCACCACATTATTTCCCAGTGAATGATTGATAAACTATCCATATTTTTGTAATTTAGTGTGGAAGTAGGATTAACTAGAGCATAATCTTTAGTTTGGCTTATTATTTTATTCTTTACTGTGGTTATCACCAGTGAAGCTGGTCATTTGTAGTTATTCTTATACTACTTTGTACTCGTTTTGCAAATATTTTTCAGTTTCTCTCAGGAAAGAGTATTGAAGATATTATAAAGGAGGCTTCTCGAGAGAAAAAGATGGAACCTGCTGAGCTTTTGAAGGCTTCAAAAGACCAAAATGATGTTGTGACAAAAATTAATGTTCCAACCGTGTAAGATTCTTTACTAGAACACAATATATGCATGGATGTCAAAACAAACTCTAGGGAATTTGAAAATAATGATTTAACTGATAGCATGGTTAATCCAATGATGACATGATTAGACAATTTGATATATGGAAGATGGTAATAGAAAATGCTTTGTGGAATTCATTTTTACCCGTCGTATTCATATGTGTTCTTATCGAAAACCATTATCCAAAGACTAATATGAAATATCCTGTCTCATATCAAATGTGAGTTGTCTCAACATCTGGATAATCAACTTGATAACATGTAAATTGCATTCCCAAAAGAATTGTGTTTTTTGTTAATTTTCCTTCTGACTTCTTTCTACATTGTGCATTATATCTATTACATTTTTTCTTTCAGAGGCTCCACACTTCAGAACAAAAATACCATCCCTGTACACGACATATCCAAAGCACGAAGTATCACCCATCTGCAGGGAAACAAGAATATACAAAATGCAACTCAAGCCATCGTTGATGAATTTAAGTATGGATTCCCATCAGATGGTTTATCAAGAACCTCTAACAAATGGTGGGGAAGCAGTACTACTGATAGTAAGAAGGATGCCCATGGAAAGGAAGATAACCAACAATCCGAAAAACCAGTGAATGATAGTCCCAGTAAGGACAAAGTTGATAGTCAAAGTGGAAAAGATGAAAGTAACAACATTCCTGAACTGTCGGGTACAGGTTTATTAACAACTGTGAGAAAAAGAGCTGTAGATGAAGGTCGAGAAGCATTGAAGCTTGGGGTTCATCAGTTTTCTGGCATAAACAAGCCTGGAAAGAGAGAGCAAAGATTGCTTCTTGGAATATTTGGATCCTCACTGCCAAAAGATTGGTGGGATGGTTCCTCCTGAATCTTCATGGTGTACTGATTTGGGAATGGCTTGCCTTAGTTTAAGTTCAAGGTAAATTATATAAGATCATAGATGATTTTTGACTCTTTTGTGCTGTAAACTTAATCTTGAATCTTGGTGTTATGTTTTACATTTGCTTTCATTGTGGATTACAGGTGAAAAATGGGTAGTTATACCCTAGTTGAATGGTTTATAGATTTTTAATGTCTTTCACAGTGGAATTCAGTTGTAAGACTGTTTAGAGGAGAGAATTATTGATTTTATTCAACTATAATTGATTAATTTGGGCTCTCATTTTGAGATCTCTTGTGAAGGGAGACAACACAAGTAAAACATTTTCCTATGTAATCTCAAGTTTTACGCATGAAATTAAAAATAGTATTATTAACTGCAAAAAGGGGAGAGAAATAAATTTATGCTAGAAAGCATAATGGTGATGTAAGTTGGGTTAAACCGAAAAGTGAAGGTGCAGGAGAAAGGGCAGTTTTTACTTGCAATTTGAAGTTAATTTAAAGGCAAGTGATCTTATTTATATTTGGAGAAAATATAGAATTTATAGGCAAGTGTTGATCATGTTTCTAAGTTCTCGGTTATTGTACAGTCATATACTATAATTTTCCAAGGGTGTGTCCCATATCCGCCGCACAGCTTGACTTGTAGAACAGTAGTCAGAAAAAGGAAACATCTCTTATCCAGATTTTGTAATTTATCAGGAACAATACTAGTGTTTGTTAGTTGCAACTTTCACAAAACGCTCAGCAGATGGTCCATTGTAATGTGGTGCCAGAAGCATGAGACGGAAAGCATTTCGGATAATCCTGCAGTTCTGTTATCAGTATCTGTATTTTGGAGATAGCTGACAATGCTCAAGATGCTAAAAATGGCATGCGGAATAACTATAACTGAAATAGCTAAGCGGTGAGGCATTATTAAGCTCTGTTGTGTATAAAACATGTGCTCCATTGTCAAGGGACATTCACATTTCAACTTATTTCCTCTAGAATTTCTTCATAATTGAAGAATCTCAGCAACTGCCGAAACATCATATTATAATCGCTCATTTTTTGATGCTATATTTTGTTTGAAATTCTACCCTTAAAAATGTTTTAATATCACAAGATCTATGCTTCATGGTTTCTCTGGTTTTGGGATGTTATGGCAATGAAAAAAATGCTGCTTAATTAAGTGGTTGTGCTATATACATAAACATAGTTTTCTAATTCCTGAACTATAACTTTCACAATTGCTGTCAGTTCTAGAAGCCAAAGAAGCAGAGGCAGTTCAAGAGAACGAAACAACCATCGTTACTACTTGGCATCCAAGGCTATAATCAATGGTGGTTGCGTGTGATCGGCTTCACTGTCTTTCTCATCTGCGGCCAGTCAGCAGGAACTCTCTTGGTGAGACTATACTTCAACGAAGGCGGCAAAAGCAAATGGCTGGCAGCATTAGTTCAACCTGCTGACTTTCCAATTCTTCTTGTCGCCCTTATCCTCTCCCATATATTCTCAAACCCCACAAATCCCTCCAAAACTAAAAACAATCCAAAATGCTTTGTTTCACTCTTTACTCTCACTTCCCTCTATTTCTGCTTTCTTGGCCTCATTATTGGAGGTATTACCATGATGTATACTTATAGGCTATGGCCTCTGTTATCTTCCTGTCTCTACTCTCATTTGGGCCACACAATTAGCCTTCAACGCAGTCTTCTCCTTCATTATAAACTCACAAAAATCCGCCACCTTGATCCCTGCCTTGATACTAAACTCAGTCGAAACATCAGATCCTAAGTGTTCCGACAAAGGGAAATTTATGGTGGGATTCATTTTCACAATTTGGGGATGTGCTAGTTATGCTTTGGTGTTATCCATCACTCAACACTTGCTTCAAAAGGTACTAAAAAGGGTGACACTTGTTTCGGTTCTTGAACGGATGATATTTCAGTCAATGGCTGCAGCTTGTGTTTGTGCAGTCGACCTTTTTGCCAGTGGGGAATGGAAGGATATGGGGAGGGAAATGGAAGGATATGGACTTGGAAGGGTGTCTTATGTGATGACTTTGGTTTAGACAGCAATTGTTTGGCAAGTGTACATTATAGGGTCATTCGGATTGACATTTCAAGTTTCATCGCTCTTTAGCAATGTGATTAGTGCATTGGCTTTGCCAATTGTTCCGATTCTTGCTGTCAAATTTTTCAATGATAAGATGAATGGGGTTGAAGGTGGTGGCAATGTTGCTGGCTGTTTGGGGCTTTGTTTCCTATATATCTATCAACATTATCTTGATGATTCCAAGTCAAAAGACAGTACAGGCAAGTGTAGATGGCAGTTGAGCTTTAGAGAGAGAGAGAGAGCGAGAGAGAGGTTCCATGATATAACAAGAAGCAGGAAATTAGGTTGGAGAGGAAAAAGAATGACGGAATTAAGCATCATGTCCCTGTATAACAAAGAGCAAGCAATAACTGCAAAAGGTTTTGAGACTAAAAACAGAATAACTATCATTTTATGAACTCTTTAACATCTGCTACAAGAAAACATAAATTTAACAAAATAATTGAAAAGGTGAAACCAAATGGACAGTCTTTCCAGTTTCCCCTCACTAGCAACAATAATCAAGTGAAGAAACATTAAAGGAAGAAAGAATGATGTTCATCTATAATAAAGATTTAAAATGACAGCCCATGTATTCCCCAAACACAACTATACGTCAACTCTCTCTCTCTCTCCAGCACCTTCATCGATCCACAGCAATTAAACATAATAGGAAATAATGAAAAAGCAGCAGCAAAAGCTGCAATAACTCAAATGGGCTATCTTCAGTCCAATTGCTATATTACATGCAAGATTAAGTGAAAACCTTTCCAAGCATGTATGTTAATTTAGCGAAGGGTTATTTAATCTGAAGGTTGAGAATGCAATCAACCATCAGGTTCATGTGTGTGTCAGTCCTATTCATGTAATGTCTCCGATCTTTGGCTCTCTGATTGTCCTACTTTGCTTTCCATCTCAGCTGAGCCACAACTCTTCTTCATGGATTCAATTTCCATACTTTCTGTGCGGGTCTTCCTGTTTCTGCGATCCTGCAAAGATGATCCAAAATTAACAGATGATATTTGTTTCAATTACTTCAACAAATTGTTCATAGAATTCAATTTGATGCAACATCATGGAAGTGATAAAAAAATGAAGGATGGGTTTCACTACAAAAACTATTGCCTTTTTAGGAGGATATGGCTTATTTGAAAATATCAATTAGAATATTAATTATGGTTTTTAAGATAAAGTTCTTTAAACAGGTGGCAAAAACCAAGAATATGACTGGCCCAAAAAACCCTATATTAGATAAGGGCACAGAAAAGTTAGCATAATAACGATACAGATGAAGTTTTCATCTATGATTTCAATTTTCCTGTTTGTTTATGTGAAAGAGTTTTAGTCCTGTAGCCACAATGTTACCAATAAGCAACCTCTTTATGATTCTGGAATTTCATAAAAATAGAATTCAGTATAACTTTTTGGGTATTCAAAACAGTGAGAATCAGAGATATTCCAGGATGACAAATATGCGCCTGTTTGGGCAAATAAAGTAAGGTTGTATCCACATTTTCAAGTATGGAAGATTCAAAGATTATCATCATCTTAGAGTTAATTATTAGAAGAATAAAATGCACAATGCAACATGCCGTAAATGATAATGCGAAGGAAAGTAAGATCTTATATTATGAATGATCATACTAAGTTAATAATCTACAACGTGGTTCAATAAGTGGATTGAAGTAGACTGTTGACTTATCGAAAACTTGCGGAAAGATGTTTTGCTTGAATTTGGTCAATATGTAGCATGGTACTGGTTCTCACTTACATGTGTTATATATATATATGGGGACCGATCCATAGCATCTATATGTTATGGGACAAATATTGGCATATAGGCTCTAAACCACACGTTTTATTGATTAACGGTTGCGATCTAGAGTGGCAAATTACCGTCCGCTAGTAATACTAGCGGACGTGTTTAATCAAAATCCATGACGCTTATGCCCTCGTGAATTAAATTGTCCAGCCAAAAGAAATTGGTCCGCTAGTATTACTAGCGGATGTAATTAGTATAATTTCCGGACAATTAAGCCCCTCGTTACTGAAATTAACTATGACAGACACATGGTCCGCTAGTATTACTAGCGGATAGAAGTCAGAGAGCAAAATCTGTTTAAACATTTTTTAACTTGTTCATGCCTGATCACCTTTAATTCAACCAACCGCTCCCCCTTTTCTCTCATTTTCTCTCTCTGTGTAAAAACAAAATATACAGGCTACAACCCAGAAAGCTCTCGACAGATAGCTTTAATAAGTTAGATCAGAGAAAGCGATCCAGACAGTTTTCATGGGGCTTGTAATGGATTTTGGATGAATTGAAAAACCCAGGAAGGAATTGGAGTTTGTTGGCTTTATTTTGTGAGTTCTTTTGCATAAATTTAGCTTAGTTTTTTAGTTCGTTTTGTTCTTTTTTTTCCTTGTTTATCTGTTTTTGCTTTTATTTTGATCTGAATTGGTGTGCTTTTGGGTAATACCCATTTAAACTTGTTTGGTGAAGAAAAAGTTTCTAATAACTAGTTCTCTCCAATTTGGATTGTAGTAGTTCTTTAGCCAAATGTTCTTCATTTTCATTATATATTATCTGCATGTCTAATTGGTAAAAACTAAGACTTTGAATTGCCTTAATTCCTCCTTTTTTATAATTGTAGATGAGCTGAAGAGGTTTATGCACATTCTCATTTTTGAGATTTCAAGCAAATTTGTTCTCGATTTTTAGGAATTTTGTGACTGTTTTCACACTTGGATTCTTCTGTGAACTCGGTCTAGTTTCTAAACTTGTTGAATTTTCCAATCCTTTACCTTACCCGTTTTAGGAAAATTTTTATTGAGTTCAATGTATCAAGAAGATGGATCATCTTCGGTGACTTCATCACCTCTTCAGAATTTTCCGGTGATTTCACTGACTTATATCCGCTAGTAATACTAGCGGACCAATTTCTTTTGGCTGGACAATTTAACTCACGAGGGCATAAGCGTCATGGATTTTGATTAAACACGTCCGCTAGTATTACTAGCGGGCGGTAATTTGCCACTCTAGATCGCAGCCGTTAATCAATAAAACGTGTGGTTTAGAGCCTATATGCCAATATTTGTCCCATAGCATATAGATGCTATGGATCGGTCCCCTATATATATATATATATATTAAAATTGTACAATATTTACCAACTGAAGAAATGAAAAGAGAAGAAAGCAATGCAGAAATGGAAAATAAAATAATCTAGGTAAGAAATTGATCAGCACCTCATGATAAGGGAAACCATCTCCTTCAAGCATCCGAACAATTTGACTCATTTTTGGTCGTTTCTCTGAGTCAGGATCAACACACCTAAGTGCAACCAGAAGTGCACGTTTCAAAGCACGTGTTGGGGGTTTAGTTTCAAGGTCTGGATCCACAACTTCCTCGGCTCTTCTACACCCAACCATCATTTTCAGCCATTCAACAAGGTTAACCTGCCATGAGCTTAAGAAATTACTAAGAGCAGTTGCATACAATCAATATGTTCAGATCTGTGTATTGACTGCTCAGCCTGCCGGGGGGGGGGGGGGTCGGTAATGACTTGGTACCTCATTAGCAGGCCGACTATAGTCCACTGGGTCCCTTGCAGTAACTGCTTCCAGCAGGAGTACCCCAAAACTATAAATATCACTCTTTTCATTTAACAAGCCGGTGTTAGCATATTCTGGAGCCACGTAACTGCAAATTACATAAATAATGATGTTTGATTACTGAAACACAGTGAATATCCCATCAAATAATGATATTAAAAACGAAGACCAAGGCACAAATGTGATATAAAGGGAATCACAAACATTACCCAAACGTTCCCATTACTCTGGTAGTTATGTGACTTTCTCCTGAATCCAAGAGCTTGGCCAATCCAAAGTCAGAAACTTTGGAATTGAATTCGTGATCAATCAGAATATTGCTAGATTTTATGTCTCGGTGAACGACTTTTGGTTCAATAGCTTCATGCAAGTAGGCAAGCCTGCAAACCCAATAGTACTTTTTCAGATGGTTCTAGTGATTTTTAAAATATTATCACTACCATACAGGATCACGACAGTTTAATTGCACATTATAACTTTATCAATATGCTGAATTCTTTTAACAGAAATGAAAAATGACCATAATGTAGAAACAGCTCGATATTCAGATCACTGATTGAATATCTTAGGATGATGGCCTTAATTGAAGTGCGAGAATTTCCCGAAAGTCAAGAAATTTGGCAATTTAGCCAGACTGTATAAGCTAGTTACGCAAAGTTGAATGTTCGAGCAATTTGAGTGGGAAGATTAACTTACGCTTTTGCAGTACCAAGAAGGACCTTCATACGGGCTTCCCAAGTAAGGGTACCATGTTGGCGCATGGCCCCATGAAGCCATTGTTCCAAGTTACCATTATTCACATATTCATACACCAACATCCTACATAGTTGAAAGAAAGAATAATCATGAACACGGAAATAGGAGTTGAGGTGAAAATTCAAGACAATGAAGGATATGATTAAGTCAGAACTTGAAAGTACTTGTTTATAAAGAGAAAATACCAATTGCCAGGAAATATTGTGGCAACATTGAAGGAAATTAAAAGCTAACCAATGACTAGAAATCTTAAAGTTTACCTGTGAACTCCTTCTACACAATAGCCCAGAAGTCGCACAAGATTCTTATGTCGAACATGACCTATAGCATCCACTTCAACTCTAAATTCTCTCTCAGCCTGTCCCCTACAAAACAATTATTGACTCAAATCAAAAAAAGAAAAAAAAATTCAATAAAGTAAGACTAGAGGCAAGAGATGGATTTCCAAATATTGCAAGCCTTTAAAATTATACTCACAGATTATTAAGAAGCTTCTTTACTGCTACTTCACTCCCATTGATTAGCACACCGCGATAGACAACTCCATATCCACCCTCCCCAATCACATTTTCTGCCGAGAAACGATTTGTTGCAAGCTGAAGATCCCTGAGAGTAAACCAATGACCCCAACCAAGATGTGACATTTCAGGCAAACCAATTAAAGGAGAGGCCATTGCAATTCCATATGAAGGCTGCTTCCGGACAGTCCCAGAACTTCCTTCTTCACCTGAATGTGAATACGTTGAGATGCACTGGCTGATGTTATCAGCGTCACTGGATTTACTCATACCTAGGTGTACAAACATCTTCTCGGAATTTTTATCGCTTGATTTATCATTAACTGTAACAACTAAACTTCCTGGATGATCATTGAAATTTTGACCCCCTTCTCTGTCAACCTTGATATCTTTTGAGACAAAAGGTATTTGAGAAATGTTGTACTTTTTTCGGGTTCTTTTAGATTTTTTCAGACATGTGATCCACATAGATAAGATACAAAGAATCAACAATATAAATGCACCGACGCATATGCCAATGACAACCCATAGTTTCATGCCCAAAAATGATGTCTTCTTCGTTAATTCTTCATTTAAACCCCCGGATGACATTTTGGTCATTAGCTATGAGAACAAAATTGTGCTCTGACCTCTCAGTCCTCTGTAAAGTTAATCCATTGCCTACTGGATCCCAAAAACATGTCACATAATCGTACAACAATCCAAACGGCAAACACATTCAATTTTTTGTCAAATATCCAGATGGTATTCTCAGAACTTGTGATAAATACAGTTGTTAGGGAAACAAGTTGGACACGGTTCTAATCCAAGGGCATAATGAGGAAACATTTACTTAATTCCATTTTTAAAAAGAATATAATTTATGCATTTATTTGGTCAAGTTGACAAATCAATTGGGCAATATAGCAATTTCAATATAATAAAGAACATTTATGCAGACATTTTCATTAGAGAACAGTGATCCAAACCCCCAAAACACCTACTGGTTCACTCATTTATCAAAGCAAGTAAAACCCATTTTTGCACATAAATATATACTCAGAACACAAACACCACAAAACGAATTCAAACCACACATCAGTATCCCCTCACAAATCTAAAAGTTTGAAAATGGGGATAAAATGCAAATCTAGTTTAAAGCGCAATCGAAACTAAGAGAAAGAATTTACCTTGACGGTGATCTAAACCAAACCCCCTTGATCTTCTTCCTTGAGAACTCCAAGGAGCAGAAAAAAGGCCTCTTTTTTAATCAATTGAAACTTTATAAGCATAGATAAGCCAATGCAGAGTTGAAATACAAAGAACCCAGCAAGGTTTGACAGTTGAAGAGGAGTAGTTAAGAAGGAGAAGAAGGTATACCCCTGAAGTGGGCCAAATAGAATGAAGAAGATAATAAAGAGATTGCTAAAAGGACAGACAAAAATCTAATCTTTGAGAGGCACAATGTAGAGAGAAAAATTAGTTTTTTTTTCTTTTTCCCCTTAATTTTAATGGTGGGGGGAAATTTGAGAGGGGTTTTCAGAAAGAAAAGCAGAAGTGGGTGAAATTGGTTGGTGGAGTTGTGTGAATGTTGAAACGCAAAGGAAAGCTTGGTTTGCAAAGGAGGAAACCCAACAGAGAGGGGGAGAGAGAGAGAGAGAGTAGTAAAGGGAAAGCAAAAATGGAGTGAACAGAAATGGCATTTATTAATTATTGTTTATATCTGGGGTAAGAAAATTTTCATTTAAAAAAAAGAAAAAGAAAATAGTGTGAAAATTTCCACAAAGAGGATGGAAAAATATACTGTTTAACATATATATAGTGAGAGAGAAAGAAAGAGGGAGAGGTTGTGAGTAGTACACTCAATAGCAGGGAAGGGGGAGAGCCTCCAAAATCTAGCTAGCTCTGGTGACTGGTCGTACTTACTGAAATGGAAATTCTTGGATTATTGTGTGAAATTCAAGAATCAATTTCGAACGTTAGAACATTAGACGCGCGCAACGAGGCTGGCCTGCATTGTGTACAATCCCTCCCAGTCCCACTCACAACTTTGATGCTGTTGCATTTTGTGTTAGTTAAGTCAAATAATTTAGTGACTTGTAGGTCAAATTTTAGAGCGTCTTTGTTTTCCTTTTATTGTTCACACACACTTAAACAATACTAGTATAAATTACATGACTGATTTATGAATTAGTATTTCATTTCATGCACCTAGTGATTCACCATCTGCACCCCGAATAGTATGGGGATTTTAAGTTTTACCCAAGACTGAGCAAAAAACGGATATAACCGAATTATCGAACCGAAACGAAATAATGTAATCTAATTTTTTTGATAATTCGATTATTTTCACTATTTCGGTTATAACCAATTTATTTTACGATTTCGATTAACTTGTACAGATATTACTTTTGAGTTATTCGGTTAAATCGAAAAACTGAACAACACTTTACTAAATTGAAGATACGTTGCGTCTCAAACTCTCACTCTCTCAAGTCTCAGCCGACCATTTAATTTAGACTACTGCAGTGAGTGCTCGGTCCTTCACTCCTTCTCCACTCCTGTTCTCCTTCTCGTCCTTACTCAGTTACTCTTTACCTTAGACTCTCAGACCTCAGTACTCTTTCAGTCCTCACCTCAGATCAGATCTTTGATCTCTCTCATCTCAAAGACTCAAGTCTCGACTGTCTCGTCGTCTTCTCGAACTCTCAGTCTCAGAGTCTCAGATCTGAGATCTCTCAAGCCTCAAGTGTTGAACTCTCGAACTCTCGGCGCCGGCAACCCTTTATCGTTCATCGCGAACTCTCAGATCTCGGCGTCGGCGACAACTTTCCATTTGTTAAGGTAATTTTTTTATTTACCTTTACTAAATTCTCGAAGACTGATTGCTTTTTAGTGCATCTTTTTAGTGTAATTATTTTTTGTGTAATTGTGTCTGTGCATGTGTAATTTCTGAGATTTTGAAAAGAACTGATTTGGCTTTAATTTTGCTATACTCTGATGGGTACCCATTTCGATGTTCTTACAAAATAAGATGTAGTAATATGCTAATGTTTGTATATGTAAATTTAAGAATTTTGGGTAATCGGGTGATTCTAAATTTGTTTGCTGAAATCCTCAATTTGTAAAAAAAATTCAAAAACTGATTTGAGTTTTTTGTTACTAGTTATTTGGTCATGAAAATGCATTCATTGAGTTGCCTCGAAATTGTTCAATGGATGTTGTCCAGTATTTTGTATATATGAATATCTGGTTACTTTTTAGAAACTAGGGATTTGTATGAACTGAGTTACTAAATGAGCAATGTGGGATGATATAAACAGAGAGAGTACTAATTGGTTAATATATGACTGCAAGTTTAATCTATGCCTGTGATTTGATCCATTAATTGGTTAAGAGACCAAACAAACTATATATATATATATATATATATATATATATATATATATATATATATATATATATAGGCTTAAATATGAATTAGTACCCTAAACTATAGGTCATATTCCACTTCGGTGATCCACTTTTCAATTTTGTCAATTAGGTTATTAAACTATCAATTTTTTCCAATTACACAAATTGAACACGCCACGTCAGCAATTGCTGACTTGGCTATCTGAGTAGGATCTGGTGGAGCTGATGTGTAAAAATAAAACACGCCACGTCAGTTTTTTTTAATAAAAAAAAATAAAATACGTTTTTTATTTTTTTTAATAAAAAAAATAAAAAATGCAACTTTTTTATTTTTTAATAAAAATAAAATAAAATACGTTTTTTTATTTATTTTTTAATAAAAAAATGCAGTTTTTTATTTTTTTAATAAAAAAAAATTTTAAATGCAGTTTTTTTTATTTCTTTTTATTAAAAAATGCAGTTTTTTTTAATAAAAATAAAATAAAAAACGTTAAATGCAGTTTTATTTTTTTAATAAAAATAAAATAAAAAACATTTTTTTATTTCTTTTTATTAAAAGAAAAACGCTTTATATTTTATAAAAAGAAATAAAAAATGCTTTATATTTTATTTTTATTAAAAAATAAAAAAACTGCATTTTTTTAATAAAAAGAAATATAAAAATGTTTTTTATTTTATTTTTATTAAAAAAAATAAAAAACTGCATTTTTTTAATAAAAAGAAATAAAAAACGCTTTATATTTTATTTTTATTGAAAAAATAAAAAAAAATTCATTTTTTTTAATAAAAAGAAAAAAAAACATTTTTTATTTTATTTTTATATAAAAAAATGCATTTTTAATTTTATTTTTATTAATAAAATAAAAAACTGCATTTTTTTATTTAAAAAACTGCATTTTTTTAATAAAAAGAAATAAAAAAAGCTGCATTTTTTATTTTTTTATTAAAAAAATAAAAAACTGCATTTTTTATTAAAAAAAATAAAAAACATATTTCATTTAATTTTTATTAAAAAAATAAAAAAAAACTGCATTTTTTTTAATAAACAGAAATAAAAAAGCTGTATTTTTTATTTTTTTATTAAAAAAACAAAAAAAAAACTGACGTTGCGTGTTTTATTTTTTACACATCAGCTCAACCAGGTCCTACTCAGATAGCCACGTAAGCAATTGCTGACGTGGCTTGTTCAATTTGTGTAATTGGAAAAAATTGATAGTTTAATAACCTAATTGACAAAATTGAAAGGTGGATTACCGAAGTGGAATATGGCCTATAGTTTAGGGTACCAATTCATATTTAAGCTATATATATATATATATATATATATATATATATATATATATATATATATAGAGAGAGAGAGAGAGAGAGTCCGGATCAGGTCCGGACTCCCGGATTTTAACAAAATTCGGACCTTTTTTTTTTTTTTTGCTTTTTTTTTTGAAACAACTAAAAATAAATAAATAAATTATGGAACTGAAATTTTTCCACAATACAATGTTTTGGGCGTGATTTGGATGTCTATACCAAAACATTTCTGTACAGTCTGGGCAGACTGTACATACATTGGTTGGTATAGGTATTAAAAACACACCCAAAACACTGTATTTTGGAAAAATTTCAGTTCCATAATTTTATTTTATTTTAGTTGTTTCAAAAAAAAAGCAAAAAAAAAAAAAAAAAAAAAATTTGTCCGAATTTTAGGACCTGTCCGGACTCCCGGACAGGATCCTTGTTCTATATATATATATATATATATATATATATATATGTCCCGTTTATGTTTATTTTGGTGCTGCAAGTTTAATTTTTGTCTTGTTATGTTATGCAAGTTCAATTTTATATCATAGTTACATCCTTCTAGTCCAACTGCTTGTTGTAATTTGATTCTTAATTTTCTTGGCCTTAATGTGGTGAATGCTGCTACAAGTTTCGTATCAACCTAAGTTTTCTTTTAAGGTCTTGGATACCACTATATCCAGCTGGTTTATAATTTTTTGTACTGTGTGTTGATTAAAGTAAAAAATTCTTCTTGTTCTTAATATTTTTGATTTTCTTTCTAATTCCCAGATCTGTCGAGTCTTTTAGATGGAAAACAAACTGCTTTCAAACACAATGGTTGTGACTATGACAACTGAGAAGTCAGGTTAGCAGCAGCTGTTGCCATATGCTAATGTGTTGGCTGAAATAATACTATATATCTCTTGGAATCGAGTTTGAATCTTTCTTTGTTTTCTTTCTAGTATAGCAGTAAAGACAAACTCAACAACAACAAACTCAACAGCAGCAACAGCAACAAATGCTCAACAGCAAGAACACTTTGCTCAACACTCAACAACAGCATTATGTTTATGGATTATGTTTATGGTGTTAATTGTTAAATTGTTAATCAAGTAGGAACATTATGTTTCATGTTTTTGTAATATGTAGTTGACTGTCATTCATGTTTGCTGGCTTGCTGCTGATTGAGTCTTCTGTAATATGTAGGCTACATAATGTAGTTGAATAGTACCTGTTCAATTCACTAGACTGCAGCACTGCTGCTAATTGTCTTTTAAATTCGGTTATTAACCGAATAACGTATTCGGTTATTTCATATTTCGGTTAGTTGTTCGGATAGCTAAAACAGGGTAGTTTCGATTTTCGGATATAACCAAAATTCTTATTCGGTTCAATTATTATCCAAATGCTCACCCCTATTTTTACCATCATTAAAGTTGTCTACGAAAATAGGACGCATTTAATGAAAAATAATATATATATATATATATATATATATATATATATATATATATATATATATATATATATATATATATATATATATATTGTGATCTTATCTATTAATTTTTTTTATTGTGAGTTTTGTAGATAAATTTAATTGATAATATTTTTACGATGTATTTAATGCAATAGAATAATTTTATAATCATAACATCGCATAACTTTAATATAATTTTTTTGTGTCCTTAATAATCTATAATATTTGTTAACAAAATTAAAAAATTAGGCGAGAATACTCTAGATTTTATGGAAAGACTATTATCCCACTACGATTTTGTAATTAGAAGAGACAATTGATTGTTATTTTTTGAGAAAGTTAGCAATACTATTATAAAATGTAACCCTTTTAGCTAGTTTTGAAGGTAATTAATATGAAGTTAATTTTAGTTAATTGATCATGTTGACACGCAGGTCGAGAGGTAATCTCTCTGCGTGTCAGTACAGTATTGATCAATTAATCAATTATCATGAAATTAACTTTATAATAACAGAATCCGCTAATTTTATTACTAGACTATATTATGCACAGCTTGACTTTGAGTAAGGTAATATGTTTACAATTTATTACAACGGTTGGCAAGGGTAATAGAGTCAATATAACATTAAGTAAGCTACCACTCAAGAACCAGCCTTCCAAATTAAGACAGACAAAAATAATTAAATTAAAAAAAAAGAAGGTAAAAAGTGAGAGAGAGAGGCGGTAAACAAAAAAGGGTCCTTTACAATAATATACAACAATTAGAAAGTATTTACAAAAATAAAACATACACAACATAATTACAAAAATAAAACATACACAATATTACGTTGCTAAAATTAGGGATCATTATCTCCCTACAATTAAGGATCATTATCATTATCTCCCTACACATCAGTTATCAACTTTTATAATTCCAACTAACCGCACCTAAATTCAAGCAACTGAACAAAACATTCAACTTTGATATCAAAAAAACAGATCAACGACGTATCTACCGGAGAAGACGAAATCTCTTGTCGCGACGAAACTCTGAGATCAGAGAAGAACATAAAAGATCGACAGCAACTTCAAGATCTGTAACTAGAAACTTACTGCACTGATTGTTGATCATACTGCACTAATTGTTGATTCGTTACAAATCACCATGACTGAGGTATTTGAGTTTCCAATTTATATGCATAGTGTTACCTCGTGTTTACTACGTATTCATCTATTCGTTACCTTTCTTAAATTTTTTCGCTCATTAAATGGTCACAAAGTCATAATAATGAATGTTTTGAAAGCAAACTGCATTTGAAAATATGTTTTATATTCTGGTTACTAAGTACATATAAATTGGTTACTGTTTATTATTGATTTGGTTACTGTATAATGTTTATTTGTTTGCTTTATAATTTTAAAGTTTATTCTACTGATGTTTTTTATATTAATGATTATTTATTAAATACATTGGTTACCTTCTTGCACTGTTGGTTACTGTCTAATCTGGATTTGGTTAGTATATAATGTTGACTTGGTTACAGTGTAAAATTGCAATTGTTACTGTATAATATTACCCCAGTTCATGTTCTGGTTACTAATATTATGTAGTTTGGTTACCGTCTAACATTAAGTTGGTTACTTTAAATATCATAAGCTAACAGTAACCAAAAACATACTAAAAGGTTGCTTCATCTGATATACCGGTCGGTGGAATATCGCTTATAATCTAAAATTTGATTGACAATGTTGTTGTGTATTATACAATTGAATGATTGACAATGCTAAATGCATTTGAAAATATGTTTTATATTCTGGTTACTAAATTCATATAAATTGGTTACTGTTTTTTATTGATTTGGTTGATGCATAATGTTTATTTACTTGTTTTATAATTTTAAAGTTTATTCAACTTGTGTTTTTTATATTAATGATTACTTATTAAATACATTGGTTACCTAGCTTCCTGCAACTGTTGGTTACTGTCTAATCTGGATTGGTTTGTATATAATGCTGACTTGGTTACTTTGTAAAATTACAATGGTTACTGCATAATATTACCCCATTTCATGTTATGGTTACTAACATTATGTAGTTTGATTACTGTCTAACATTGAGTTGGTTACTTTACAGACCATAAGCTAACAGTAACCAAAAACATACTAAAAGGTTGGTTATTGTCTAATATGTATTTATATATTGTAAGGTGTTTATTTGGTTACTGTATAATGTTGTTGTATTTTATAATTGTTCTAATCTGATTATATATATTGGTTGTTGTATACTGTTTAATTGGTTATTGTATAATGTTTATTTGGTTGTTGAATAATATTAATGTACGCGTGTACTGATGTTTTTTGCAGTTATGGAAAGATTTGATCTAGTGGCAATTTGACAATTTCTGTCAAGTTTGGAGTGTCGGATTGTATTAATTGGTTGTTGAATAATATTAATGTACGCGTGTATTAATTGGTTATGGTTTTTTGGTCGAATTCCATCATTTAGGCCTTCAAAATTGCATGTAAAAATTTGGTTTATTTTCTGGTTACTAAAATTATGTAATTTGGTTACTGTCTAATATTGATTTGGTTACTTTACAATGTTTATTCAGTTGTTAGACAATGGCTATTGACAGTAACCAATACAACAAATTTAATTGTTTACAGGAATATATAATTGTTTACTGCTAGTAACTATTAACCACATGGTTGGTAACATTTTTGATGGTGTACAGTAACCAAAATTGATGTTGATTAATATTTTAATTTTTGATTCCATCGTGAGTTATCAATATAACGTAAACATATACATTGAACAATTTGTAACTGTTCTAAAATATTTTTATATAAATTTGGTTATCCATCTAAAATAAAATGGTTACCTCTATATTTATATTTAGTTACCAACTAGCATAGACCATTTCCAAATAACTTTTATAACTATGTAATTTAAAAGTATCCATCAGCTAGATAAATGGGAACCCTCACATGTACATTAAGCATTTGATAACTGTTTTGATATAAGTTTTTAATTATTTGGTTACTAACAAAAACTAAAATAGTTACCCTTATAATAACTAAAATCCCTCACTGATTGTACAATAATAGTAGTCAAACACAATTAAATAACAGTAAAACAAATATAATAAATAAGTAACCAAATAGTTACATAACAGTAACCATAATATGTTTTAATGGTAACTAAAACATAAAACAACCTGTGTATCCAGCATCCTGTAATGAATGTAATATTGTTTGTTTAGGAAACCCAATTATACTATAACATGTACATTTCACAATTGATATATGTCCTGAAACAATATTGTAACTCTCTGGTTACTATCAAAACAATAGTTGGTTACCTTTATATACATATTTGGTTACCAATTGTACATCTCAAACAATGTATCCAACACAACTTAAAAGATACAATAAATAATAACTAAAATACCTCATTGATTGTACAACAATAGTAGTCAAAAACCATTAAATAACAGTAAAACAAATATAATAAATAAGTAACCAAATAGTTACATAACAGTAACCATAATATGTTTTAATGGCAACCAAAACATAAAACAACCTGTGTATCCAGCATCTTGTAATGAATGTGATATTGTTTGTTTAGGCAACCCAATTATACTAAGATATGTACATTTTACAATTGATATATGTCCTGAAACAAGCTTGTAATTCTCTGGTTACTATCAAAACAATAGTTGGTTACCTTTATATACATATTTGGTTACCAACTGTACATCTCAAACAATGTAGCAAACAAAACTTAAAAGAAACAATAAATAATAACTAAAATACCTCATTGATTGTACAATAATAGTAGTCAAAAATAATTAAATAACAGTAAAATAAATATAATAAATAAGTAACCAAATAGTTACATAACAGTAACCATAATATATTTTAATGATAACTAAAACATAAAACAACCTGTGTATCCAGCATCCTGTAATGAATGTAATATTGTTTGTTTAGGAAACCCAATTATACTATGACATGTACATTTCACAATTGATATATGTCTTGAAACAATATTGTAACTCTCTGGTTACTATCAAAATAATAGTTGGTTACCTTTATATACATATTTGGTTACCAATTGTACATCTCAAACAATGTATCCAACACAACTTAAAAGATACAATAAATAATAACTAAAATACCTCATTGATTGTACAACAATAGTAGTCAAAAACCATTAAATAACAGTAAAACAAATATAATAAATAAGTAACCAAATAGTTACATAACAGTAACCATAATATGTTTTAATGGTAACCAAAACATAAAACAACCTGTGTATCCAGCATCTTGTAATGAATGTGATATTGTTTGTTTAGGCAACCCAATTATACTAAGACATGTACATTTTACAATTGATATATGTCCTGAAACAAGCTTGTAATTCTCTGGTTACTATCAAAACAATAGTTGGTTACCTTTATATACATATTTGGTTACCAACTGTACATCTCAAACAATGTAGCAAACAAAACTTAAAAGAAACAATAAATAATAACTAAAATACCTCATTGATTGTGCAATAATAGTAGTCAAAAATAATTAAATAACAGTAAAACAAATATAATAAATAAGTAACCAAATAGTTACATAACAGTAACCATAATATGTTTTAATGGTAACCAAAACATAAAACAACATGTGTATCCAGCATCATGTAATGAAGGTGATATTGTTTGTTTAGACAACCCAATTATATTATGACATGTACACTTCACATTTGATATATGTCCTGAAACAAGCTTGTAACTCTGTGGTTACTATCAAAAATAATAGTTGGTTACCTTTATATACATATTTGGTTACTAACTGTACATCTCAAACAATGTAGCAAACACAACTTAAAAGAAACAATAAATAATAACTAAAATACCTCATTGATTGTACAATAATAGTAGTCAAAAACCATTAAATAACAGTAATCATAATGTAACATAATCAAACAGTAACCACATAATTATATGATAGTAACCAGAACAAGTTTTAATGGTAACCAAAAAAGAAATATCATGTAATAAAACTCAGTTCAGGCAATCCATATATACTAAACAATTATATATTAACCAAAATAAAAAATAAAAGTAACCAAAATCCCACATCGAGGGCACAATAATAGTAGTCAAACCATAAGATAACAGTAACCAAAACATAATAAAGAAGTAACCAAATAGTTATATAAAAGTAACCAGAACAAGTTTTAATAATGATAACCAAAACAGAAACAACCTGTATATCCAACCCAGTTTACATAAACTCCAATAAACATTACAGACTCACAAATCATAACAAATTGTTATGAATATCCAACAAAATCAAAGTACGAAATAGGGAAAATTTAGCGCAACTCCCAAAATTATATTTGTACAAATTCCCAAAATTATATTTGTACAAATTTAGATGGGGAAGAGTTGCCCAGATGTGCTGCCATCTCTTTGACAATATGCAAGTTTAAGCTGCCAATTTGGTATCGAACGAATGTCGCCAGAGAAGTAAAGACTCATAGTATGACAACATCACTTCAACCATGTACATATCGTATGGTAGGTTCCAAAAGGAGGCGGTTCCATCGTCTAAAGAAGTAGATGTAATGACTCATAGTATGACAACATCACTTCAACCATGTACATATCGCATGGTAGGTTCCAAAAGGAGGCGGTTCCATCGTCTAAAGAAGTAGATTCAGTCCGTTGACGAAGAGTGGCTTCAAGAGGAGTGAGAGAAATAGTAAGGGCGGAGAGAATAAGAAGAAGAAGAAGAATAAGAAGAAGAAGAAGAAGAAGATTTTAGAGAGAGAAATACCAGAACAAAGGATATGAGAGTTGGGAGAAAAAGAAGGAAGAAGAAGAAGATTTCACGCGTTTAAAAAAAACCTTCAGATTTGCCATATCAGCCCATTAATACTAATCCCTTAAATTAAGGAATCCTAATTGCACTATTATTGTAAATAAATATATTTGGTTTACGTGCAAAGATGAATTGTTAATGAATGTCTTTGGCCTGTAGAGCAAAGATGATCTGTTATTTGATAGCCTTGACCCGAGGTGCAAAGATGGACAGGTGTATGACATGATCAGGACCACTTGTGATACTAACGAATATCCTTGGCACGTAGTGCGGGGATGATTCGACGATGTGGATTAATTATTGAGCTGAGTCTCAGCAAAAAAATATTAATTCATGGATGTGTTGAAAGTCATCTGTGGCTTACGTGCATGGGTGGACTTGGTATGATTATGACCAGAAATTGTTCGGTATAATCATGACCGTAATTGAAAACACGATTATCTTTGGCACGTAGTGCATGGATAATTTATGGTCGTGATACTATTTAGCTGAGTCTCAGCGATTGATTTATAGTTGAATATCTTTGTTGGCACGTAGTGCAAAGGTAGACAACTGATTGGTATGATCATTGTTATTACACTTGAATATCTTCAGCCTTTGGGTAAGAATATTGAGTAAACGTTCTATTAAGCCTTGTGGCAAGCAGGAATTATTAATTCGTGTTATTATAAATATGAATTGTGAATTTAAATATAACCTGTGATGGTTCAGGTAAAGACAGGTGATGAAAGTTCTCTTTGTCTTTGGTACAACGAAGAACTGTTAAAGACAGTAGACGTTATGTTCTACTTAACTCTTCTAATGAATTATTGATTCCGCTGCAACTATGGTTGAAATTAAAGTTTTATAATCTACCATATGTTATAAATCTCTGATTTATTATTTACGAAAGCTATTGATAATGTAGTTATCTTTAGTCATGATATTTTTACTGGGCTAGTCGTGCTCACCCCTTTTGCTTCACAATTCCTTTCAAGTAATAAGAGTGTAGCTGAGTCGAGCGGGGATAACAGGGGAAAGGAGTGACGGTCCAGATGATAGCATTAGTAGTCCTCACTATTCTGAATAAATAGTGTTGTAATATATGTATTGAGGACTCCTTTGAGTTTATATATTGTCTAGATGACAATATACGTATTAAAACTCACAGCGTATGTTGTGTCGTATTTTACACGACAGCTGTATAATTACGTTTTTATTTGTATTTATAGTGTATTTTCTGGCGACTCAAAATTGGATAATTTTGGGGGCGTCACATTTGGTATCAGAGCTTAGGGATATGGTCGCTGACGGAGACATGCGTCTAGAACTAGGAGGGGAGAGACGAGTTATATACTTCGCTAGTGTGTGACTTACCTAAGCTGAAATTGTTTACTCTATAAATTGACAAATAGTGATATGTCGATTAACCTTTGTTTTGAAGGTATATTCTAGAATGATATCTGGAATACAGGAGATGAGAAACGAGAAAATTACGATGCAGAGAAATTACCGGGAAGGTACAATCCAAAAAGAAAGCAAGGTATTCTCATCTCATCGAATATCATGTACGTTCGCAAATTTCGAGGGAGAAATTTCATAAGGAGGGGAGAGTGTGAGACCCCGAATTTTTTTAAAATAAAAATTATTCAATTTTTCTATTTTTTTGTGAATAATTAAGTTGATTAAGGTTTAAATTTAAAGGTGATGTTTGAACCTTCAAAATTAATACTATCATTAATTTACCATAATGATTAGTATATACTATGCATTACTATGATTAGTAGCTGTTATTATAATATTCATGGAATCCAACTAATAATAGGATAATGGATGTTGCTAATATTATGATAAGGAGGTACACTGTTATTGTGCAGGGAATTATGCACGATTATCAATTAGACCGTGAATTCTGGGATTATACTAGCAAATTATTGATCGATACTATGCCCATTATGAGTTGTCCGTAATACTTATTAGCATGATAATATTATTATATCAAATATGTCTCATAATAACATACAAGGACAGAACTAGTCGAGGGGGTATCCTATTATTCCTTTGTTATTTAAGAAGTGCATGTGGATTTGCATGGACAGGTGGGGGAATAATTTATGGGAATCTTCTTTCAATCAACTATTATTAAAGTAGCACGCGGTTGATAATTCTTCACGGGTGAAATAAGAAAACGAAAAGAAAAGACAAAGGTATGTGAAATAAAAGGAAGAAGTCCATGAACACTTTAAGCTGGATTTCAATGCCCTAGTTCCTGCCATTGTTGAACGCTTGGGTGATGGCAAACAGCCCGTTCGTGATGCCGCCAGGCGACTGTTGCTTACTCTTATGGGGGTTTCTTCACCAGCAATCATTGTTGAAAGGGCCGTTTAATATGAAGGAGCATGTGTTGTTCTCTATATTTGCGAATGCAGGGCTGGCGTTTGACAAATACTTAACCGAACCTTTGCCGGCTAACTCGATACGACTGACCTCGTCGTCTTCTCCGTTGAAGACCGTCACAGTCGGTTTTCTCTTGGAGGTATACAGACTCGTCATCATCATCACTGAAAGCGAATGGCTTCACCTTCACCCTTCACTCCAACTGAAGAACAGCTCACTGCACCATACGGTTCGTGGAAGACACTCATTCTTTCCGGCGACGTCATGGATTTTTCATGTTCATCACCAACGTCGCACTTTAGTGTGTTTTCTGGCAAGGCACACCGGCTGATCTAAGCATGACATGCATGGCTGGAATTTATCTCAGCATCAACCATCTCAGGCGTGCCGACCTCGGCGACCTTGTCCATGCTCAGACCACCCCTGTTTCCGATGGCAGTTACCATAACGATGCTGCTAACTCTAAACTCTAATGGAGTAATTTATATTGCTGCTTATTCACTAGACTCCAACCGACCATTATCGTAACTTGATTACTTGTTGGCACTCATGGCGAGAACTTGGGTTCAGTTCTTCTGTTTTCAGCCGTTGAGTCGTTCAATTACTGAAGACAGAAACGTTTGAAAAGGAAATGAATGAACATGGAGCTGTCGGTGCCGGGTCAAGTGGTGACTCTGTTTTCAGCAGGTTCGAATCATGATGGTCGTCTTCTTCGAATCTCAATACGCCGGTCGTGTCGGAGATGGACTCAACCGAGAGTGACGAAGAAAATTTAATAGTTGCTGCGTTGCTGGTAGTTACTACCGACGAACACGTGATTGCCGGCGCCGACCGGCGTTGCAACTGTTATCAACCGGCGATGGGAATTGTTCCATTTTGCTTTAAAGCCGGCGAAGATGCAGACATTGATCTTTGTTTCCACAAAATATCATGTTGAGTTCCTTAATGCTCTGTTTAGAGAAGAGGGCATTGATCCTTCTGTTTGTTATGGTGATATGGACCAAGATGCTCGCAAGATTCATGTATCCAGATTTAGGGCAAGAAAAACTATGCTGCTGATCGTGACAGATGTTGCAGCTAGGGAAATTGTCATCTCTTTGCTTCATAATGTTATCAACTGGGACTTCCCCTAAACCTAAGCTTTTTGTCCACCGAGTTGGATGAGCTGCAAGGGTTGGTCGGACTGGCACTGCTTTTTCCTTTGTCACATCTGAGAATATGCCTCATGTTTTGGATCTTCATCTCTTTCTCTCAAACCCAATTAGGGCTGCTTTCCCTGAGGAAGAGGAGTTGCAAAACATGGATAAAGTTATGTCGAAAATTGATCAAGCAATTAATCAAGGATACACGGGAAAATCTTTTACTTGCACTGTCCACTTTGACATGGAGGTGGAACTGGCTTATTTCAATCATGGAGGTTATTACTGTGGTAAGGGAAGTAAGGGAGATAATTATGGTGGTAAGATATATTATTTATACGGTATAAAGAATAACCTGTTTATGCGAAGTAACGCAGACATGGTGAAATTCTTTTATTATTCAGTTCTTTAATATTCTGTCGGAATATCCTGTCGGTGTGAATTTTACCTGACCTGGTTCCATTTTATTATTCCGTATTTACGATTCTGTTGGAATATCTTGTCTGTGTGTTTTACACCGGACATGGTTCCGTATTTATTATTCCGCATTTATTATTTTGTTGAGGATAACCTGTCTGTGCGGTTTCTATCGCATGCATGGTGAATACTTCTGTTATTCAATTCTTTATTATTCTGTTGGAATAACCTGCATGTGTGGATTATCACATGCATGACGAATGGCCTTTTATATTCATTCCTTATTAAATTGTGAAAATAATCTGTCTAAGTGAATTACCGCATGGCGGTAAAAATCCATTTGCAGTTTCTTATATTCTTTATTGAACTGTTGGTTATTGGTTTTACGGTTGAATATATTTGGCTTACGTGCAAAGATGAATTGTTAATGGATGTCTTTGGCCTGTAGAGCAAAGATGATCTGTTGTTTGATAGTCTTGACCCGAGGTGCAAAGATGGACAGGTGTATGACATGATCAGGACCACTTGTGATACTAACGAATATCCTTGGCACGTAGTGCGGGGATGATTCGACGATGTGGATTAATTATTGAGCTGAGTCTCAGCAATGAAATATTAATTCATGGATGTGTTGAAAGTCATCTGTGGCTTACGTGCATGGGTGGACTTGGTATGATTATGACCAGAAATTGTTCGGTATAATCATGACCGTAATTGAAAACACGATTATCTTTGGCACGTAGTGCATGGATAATTTATGGTCGTGATACTATTTAGTTGAGTCTCAGCGATTGATTTATAGTTGAATATCTTTGTTGGCACGTAGTGCAAAGGTAGACAACTGATTGGTATGATCATTGTTATTACACTTGAATATCTTCAGCCTTTGGGTAAGAATATTGAGTAAACGTTCTATTAAGCCTTGTGGCAAGCAGGAATTATTAATTCGTGTTATTATAAATATGAATTGTGAATTTAAATATAACCTGTGATGGTTCAGGTAAAGACAGGTGATGAAAGTTCTCTTTGTCTTTGGTACAACGAAGAACTGTTGGAGACAGTAGACGTTATGTTCTACTTAACTCTTCTAATGAATTATTGATTCCGCTGCAACTATGGTTGAAATTAAAGTTTTATAATCTACCATATGTTATAAATCTCTGATTTATTATTGACGAAAGCTATTGATAATGTAGTTATCTTTAGTCATGATATTTTTACTGGGCTAGTCGTGCACACCCCTTTTGCTTCACAATTCCTTTCAGGTAATAAGAGTGTAGCTGAGTCGAGCGGGGATAACAGGGGAAAGGAGTGACGGTCCAGATGATAGCATTAATAGTCCTCACTATTCTGAATAAATAGTGTTGTAATATATGTATTGAGGACTCCTTTGAGTTTATATATTGTCTAGATGACAATATACGTATTAAAACTCACAGCGTATGTTGTGTCATATTTTACACGACAGCTGTATAATTACGTTTTTATTTGTATTTATAGTGTATTTTCTGGCGACTCAAAATTGGATAATTTTGGGGGCGTCACAACTAATATTAATTGCCTTTTTTATTACTAATACTAATATTAATTACCTTTTTAGTAATATTAGTAATTGACTTTTTATTACTATTACTAATATTAATTGCCATTTTTAGTAATATTAGTAATTGCCTTTTTCGTATTAATATTAGAATTATCTTTTTATTATTATTACTAATATTAATTGCCTTTTTATTACTATTACTAATATTAATTGCCTTCTTATTAGTAATACTAATATTAATTGTCCTTTTAAAAAGGCAAGTAATAACACTATTACCTACAAGATGTAGCAACTTGTTTTTTTTTTTAATGTTTTAGTGTTGTCTTTAGTAATAAAAAAGGCAAGTAAAAACACTATTACCGACCGCTACAAGATGTAGCGGCTTGGTTTTTTTTTTATTACTTCCGTTGCAAGAAAATTAAGAGAAAAAAAGATAATATTAATTGTTTTTTTTTGCGTTTTTAATTCTCATTTAATTAATATTAGTATTAGTAATAAAAAGACAAGTAATAACACTTTTACTAATAAAGTGAGACAAATGATGGCACAAAAAAAATTATGACCAAACCCCTACAAGTTATAACGGTTGGTATATAAAAAAATAAATTTCTTTTTTATCATTCTATTTCTCAAAAATGGGCCCACGTTACAAAAAATTAATATTAAAACGAAGCCGCTACAAACTGTAGCGTTTGATATATAAAATAAATAAATTCATTTTATATCTTTCTATCTAGCAATATGAGCCCACATTAACACATTAACAAGCTAATTTAATTTTTATTAAAATAGAAGTCGCTAGAGTTTGTTACATGTAGCGGCTGGCAATATATTTTTTTCATCTCAGCCTTTTATTTAATTGATCTACAATTAACAAGTTAATTGTTAAAATAGTGTATATAACAACCGATTGCTATAAATGAAAATCCTAATTTATATATATCCATTCTAAGGCCAATCTTATATAAGAGGTCACTTAACAAAATTAAGTAATTTTATTCAGTTTAAGTGAATCAATTTATTTAGTTTATTATTATTGTTTAATTAAAACCCCTTCCAGACTTCCAGTACAATCCTTCCTACGCACCACTCCTCAGTTAAATTCTCTTTTAATGGATGGAGCACGAGTCTTGTAGTATCTCTGCATGCAAAATCTGTGGCATTCGGTTGTACCTGCTGACTGAATCGAGTTTCTCAAAAACTTTTAACATCGTATTTATTTATTCTCTCAGTAAAAAAAAAACAACGTGTTTTAGTTTTATTTCACAACAAGGAGTGGCTGGCTAAATGGAAGACATTTCATCCACTCAACTAAATCAATAATACCATTAACTTTGAACAGTCTCCATTCTTACCTACAATGAATTAAGTTAAGAGCAGTTATCACTGTGAGTTGTTGTAGCTTACTTGCATCCATATGTTCAGCCAATGAGAATGTAACCCTCGCCGTCTGTGAGAATGCCTGCAGGACGCGAAGACATTTTGGGGTGCGAAGTAGACTTCCGAACTTGTGCATGGGACTCTGCTTCGTGCTGAAACATCTTGACTAGCTCTTTCAGCTCTAGTTTTCTTACTTCAACCTGCTCTTCAGCAACTGGTTTTTTCAGTCCAAGGTAGAGTAACCCAATTGCAATCAGCACAACTCCTAACAGAACCAGAAGGCCAGAGAAGAGTGCAAATGCATATGGTGCCCCTTCATTTCCAGGGATTCCATCCACATTTATTCCAAATAGTCCAGTGATAATAGAAAGTACGAGACCACAGCCACCAAACACACCCAAATTATGTGTGATGCGTAGACTTTGGTCCTGCAAGTAATAGTTGTGGCAAAGTACGAAAGTCATGGAAAGGAATTAGAGCTCAAAAGTAATAATACTCTGATAATGACAGTAACGGGAAAGTAGTAGACCAGCACGAACTCCTCACCCATGTCCACCTGGTGGTGTTTTTTCTCACAACCCCAAATTTATCATGTGAAACTAAAATAAAGATAAGAATTTCATGTGTTCACATGTCAATTCAGTTGTCACATTTTTTTGGTGTTTGTGGCAAGAATAAGGCACACCGAGAGAAGAGACATTTAGATATTATCCTTTTGAGAAATTTACCAGAATTTCAAATCGGATCTTTTCGATTCAGAATTAACATTATATTGTGTGTGTAGAGAGTGGAGATGGTTGGCATCTTCCCTGATAGGGACGGGAACAGCCTTTGGGCTTTACCTGCTGCCAGAGAGCTACCCCACATCAGTATTTCTCTCTCAGAATTAATTAACCTATCATAGAAAGTAAAGATGGTGATACCACCAAGCTGGCATCTCACTGTGAACACTTCATATGTTACTACCGGAAACTGGTATTGATGAATACCACCTTTCCACTTGGGATTATAGTCCATCACCAAATAGCCTTAGAATAAAACATAGTCCATGGATTAAGTAAAGGACTAATCATGGGATAAAATAGTCCCTAAAGGCATTAAATTAGTATATATATTCCTATCCATGTCTCATTTTTGCAAACAAATGTAGCCTTAGAGCCTATATCCTGGCATCGTCCCTCTATCATCTTCATACTGAATCAAAACTCTTCATCAATGTGTGCATCTCCCAGTTATTCTCAATCAAACAAGTTAGGCTATAATCATATAAATATATAATATGTTGGCCATTATAAATGCAAGAAACTGAGCATTACTAAGGACAGTTACATGAATTGTTGGTAATTAATGAATGAATTATTTTTTTATTTAAGAAAAGGTTAAGAATCCATTGAAATCCTTGAATCCAAAGGCAACCTAAGTTTCTCTCCATCACATGTAAGAAGTACATGAGGATATGCCAAGTCTCAGGTGCTCGTGAATGTAGTAGGAATTACTCCCATTAGGTAACTCGACTTTGATTAGGGAATTTCTTATGGAGAACGGTAACCAGACATAAAGACCAATTACCCATTAATAAAAAATCAAATTCCTGAATTCATATTACAAGCATGATAGATGCACACAAATGATCTTCCATTACCTTACAGAGTAAATTAATCTTACTTACTACCAAGTAAAAAGTCAATTCAATGATAGCTATCTTACAGCTAAAATCTATAAATTCTCTGCACCTAACTCCAATCATAAAATCTTAAAGAATCACCGTCTCTCCAGAATAGAGATGATTCTTGTGTCTATCAAATTTTAAACCAGAAGCGACTTATCAACCATAACAAGACCTAACTAAATGCCATTATAATCATCCAAGTAAATTGTCTATCCAAATCATCATCTATTGCGAATAAATAGCCTACTCGTAAGAAAAGTTTGTGCCCATCATGAAGTTGAGAATACCTGTAACCATGCACGGACAGTGCTTTGCATGACATCTTGTATTGTAAACAAACGGCCTCGGACTGCTTCTTGCTCCTCAATCATTCCCCTAGTACTCCTTCTTATTCCTTCCAGTAAAGCCCTTGCAGCGTTCCCCCTCAAATGTTGGAGAAGTTCAAATACAATCTCCTCTCTTGCATGTAAAGACCATTTAACTCTAATAACCTAAAAGAAAAACGGTCATAAGTTGTCATTTTATTCACACAGAAGTAGTGCAGCAACAATATATCTTCTAGGATGGTTTTATGTTGAGAAATCAGGCTCACACAAATACAATAAAATAAATACAAACACACTACTGTATGAGATATAAAATAATAACACAAGAATTTTACGTGGAAACTCAACTGGAAAAAACCACGAAGAGAGATATCAGAAATTCACAATGAAAATAATATGGAGATTACAAACTCTCTACTAAGAAATAAACTAAACTGTTTATTTCTCTCTACACCCTCACTATCAAAATGCTATACTTGAGCTTCTCACTCTCTAACTCACTTTGCTTCTCAAAGCTTGTTGTTGTTGTGGTGTGTTGAAATGAGGAGCCAAAGCTCCCTTTTATAAGAGAAATCTAGAGAGGGTAACAAGAAATGGGGAAGACAAAATTCCACAGTCTGAGGGAAAGAGAATTCGGGAAAGGCTAAATTCTAAAGTCTGAAGGGAACATAATTTCGGGAAGGCTAATGCAAGACAACCTTTTTCAACAATATCCACCTTGGCTTGTGTGTCTGTGAATGTATCCATCTCCCTGGATACTCCATCACGAACTCAGTATTTAACGAAGTGAATTAAGTCTAAGCAGTGCTTGAACTTTTCTGCTGTAACTGACTTTGTGAGCATATCTACGGTATTCTCCTTTGTGTGAACTTTGCGAATTGCAATGTCACCATTGTTCAACCACTCACGAATCTTGTGATACCGAACATCTATATGTTTGGTTCTGGCATGGAACACTTGGTTTTTTGCTAAATGAATAGCACTTTGATTATCACATTGAATCTGGATACTGCTCTGGTTGAAACCTAGTTCTTTAACTAGTCTCTTAAGAAGCCACAAAGCCTCCTTGCTTGCCTCTGTCAATCCTTGTTGAGCCAATACATCTTTGACTTTACACTGCCAAATACTAAAATTTGACTTACCGTCAAATGGTTCAACTTCATACCTCGCACTTGTGCTTGCCATCTTCGTATTTGTGACCTGCCTAATTTCTCTTTAAACGGATCGTACTAGTTGGCAGATAAGTGTAAGTCGGGTGGGAGTCTCTCCGTGCTTTTGCAACGGTGACTAATTAAATAACTACCTTTCTTGAAGGCGCTACCTTTTAAACCATTTTTCTAGACACCAACAGAGTGAACCAAAAGCTTTGATACCAATTGTTGAGAAATCAAGCTCACACAAATACACTAAGATAAATACAAACACACTACTGTATAAGATATAAAATAATTACACAAGAATTTTACGTGGAAACCCAACTGGGAAAAACTAAGGGAGAGATCTCAAAAATTCACTATGAAAATAATATGGAGATTACAAACTTTCTCTCTACACCCTCACGCTCAGAATGCTCTAACTGAGCTTCTCACTCTCTAACTCACTTTGCTTCTCAAAACTTTTTGTTATTGTGGTGTGTTGAAATGAGGAGCCAAAGCTCCCTTTTATAGGAGAAATCTGGGGAGGGGAATAAGAAATGGGGAAGGCAAAATTCCATAGTATGAGGGAAAGAGAATTTGGGGAAGACTAAATTCTAAAGTCTGAAAGGAACATAATTTGGGGAAGGCTAATGCAAGGCAACCTTTTTCAACAAATTATTTTTCCGCGGTAGATAAAACATGATGGTGATCCACACTTGCTCAGGAACAAAGCTGGAGCTGCTAGACAAAGTCAAGCTCTCATACTCTCCCTCATGTGCAAACCTATTTCCCCTCAAGGACATGCAACATGTACATGAAAAGAAGTGCAATAGACAGCAGAATGGGGAAACAAAAGCAGGTGGTGAAACAAACAAAACTTTGATACCATATATAAAGATCAATAGACCAAGTACTTTAAATTTAAGGATACCAAACAACGAGCTCTCCTTGAACAGAAAATAACAGTTGCTCTTTTAACACTCTGATAAAAGTAAACCACACTAAATATAGGAGAAGTCATCAAGCACAAAAGTACTTTGTGAATATCTTCAAGTCAAGAACCTAAATTTGATGAGGATTAGTTGAACGAACTTTTACCTATTCCCACTGCCAGCCCTCCCAACCTTTCCCAAGCAGAAATAAAAAAACACAAATAAGTATCGAACAAAGAAAATATATAACCTACTATAACTGGAAAAAAGTAGACAATATTATTTTGCTAATCACAATAACTCTATGTTAAAATGTCTGATTTCATTATGCTCTCAGACCATGCCCCACCCTACCCCCAACAAATATGTGTGTTTGTCTGTGTAACACAAAAAAACAATCCTTCTCCGTTGTCAAATTTTTATTTTTTTTTATTTTTTTATACTTTTCCATTAACATCAAAAGTAAGATACCTGGGTTGATAGCCTTCTGATTTCTTGGTTTAGTATTACACTAAACAGATGCATATCCTCGTGGTTTCTCCTATTCAAAGTCGTAAATCATTTGAATTATATTGTGGTTAGGGAATAATAGAATGAGTACAACTTGTAAAAGTAATATTAGCTGCATACAGAAAAATGATTAGAAATGCACGCAAAACCTGTCCATAAACTTCAACTCAACTTCATCTGCTGCCCCAAATATGTACTTTCGAAATAACCTATAGAACAACATGATTGGAGACGTTTAAGGAGATGCACATGTAAAACTCACAAGGTGACTGCGATTTCAAAATTTAAAACCCACAACATATCTAATTTCTAGACATAAGATAGGAAACAGAACTCTTTTCCGGCAGCAAACCCAGAATAATTAATATCTGGAACCAAATACGATTCTCAAAAGTACAAATTGTCCGATAACAATTGAGCATCAATCCTCAGAATAAGAACTGTAAGTGATTCTGGTAAAAGAGTGGACAGAGGAAGCAGACACGATCAAACACAGCTAGGAAAGAAAAATTTCACGAAGCAAACAAAGCACCACAACCTAAGTAAAGAAAAACTATAATCACGTAGAGTATAAAGTGACCTCTATGAAAGATTGATACAAATCAACTCCAATCTAGACTATAAAATCAGCCTTGTTGGTCACATCCAAGCATCAATCTCTCCTGCAGGACTGGAACTAGAGATGTTCAAAATCTTTTGCATGCAATGGTTTCTCAAAGGTCTAAAAGAACATCCTCCAGCCAGTCTCCCTCACTATATACAAATTGAGAACTCAAAGCCAGTGTATTCCTAAAGCACCTAAGACAACAAGAATCTAACAAACAGCCTGAACAGATAGAAACATCAATAATTTTTATAAAAAAAATACTTCATTTTCATGTATGATAAACTTACCAGAACCTTTTTCTTTCTTTCTTTTTTGGAAAAAAATTGTAGCTTCTAGACTCAATGTAACGTATAGAAAGGATATTACAGTTAACACAATTAAAACACATATAGGAGTTTTACTCCTTTTAATGATGGAGCAACATAACACATTTAATAAATTCTATTAAAATACTAGGATGGACCTATTGGATCTGATTGCTCAGAGATAAGATACAAAAGATATCTTGCAATAATAAACTCTATACAAACCATACTTGTCAAATTGTGAATCGTATCGTGTATAGAAAACCCCATATCGTTTCATATTGATATCGTACGATACCAAAACGAAATGAAAAATGTGGTAATATATATTTAAACATATAAAACACACAATTTATTAGACAATCAAGCAAATTGACTATATAAAACTAGTCAAGTAAATATTATTATAGACTAAAAATAAATTTTAAAGTTAGATAGTAGTCAAAATACTCTAAATTGATTAATTAGATATTATTTCGGTATAATTTTTATAGAGTAACAAGAGAAAACGAAAATGCAGATTCACCTTTTATATGTAAAACAAAAGAGTAACATTCGATTAGTTTATTCTTCTTAGAATAGAATACTAATTTGTATATAAGATATGAATATACCTATATGCTGTGTGTAACCATTGTGAGAATCTGAATCTAATGACTCCCTATGCGAAAGCTCACTAATTTAAGGAGTAATTAATGAGACAAAGATATAGTATAGGAGTATATCTATATGTTATGTGGCGTGTATCTTTTTAATTGTTCTTCAAATTAGATAACTTGCTAACATATAGGATAAGGATATTATGTATCTGTTTATAGAAAGTGACGTGAGAAAAATAGAGCAACATTTTGAAGAAGATATAAATCTCTAAAAAGTGATTAAGGCTCATCAAGTAATATAGAATATGTTTATACTTTATACTAAAAAACCCCTTCATTTAAAATGATAAAAGGCTTAAAAGTTTGTTTTTACTCTTTTGGTTCTACATAAAAAAAAATTCAGTCGGTTGTTAACTTTAAAAAGAATTGTGCATTATATCATTTCATAAGCATATCGAATCGTAACTAAATCGTAGGATACAATGTCATTTTCTATTTACCCTGCAATACATATCTATTGTCTACGTATCGTATTAAATCGTAAGATACGTATCACGTATCGTAAGATTCTGACAACTATGATACAAACTCATTGATATATAAGAACATATGGATTACAAATAAGAGATAATGTAAAATGGCAAGCAAGATAATAGCAGGATGTATTAAAAATAAGTCCATTTCCCTGTTGAATATATCACACTTAATGAAAATGGAAAACAATCACCTGTCGTCCCATCTAGCAAGGCGGCATGCTAGGAGTGCTATGACCTCGTGAATAGTTTGTGGAACATTACCACCTCCAGCAGCAAGCAGCTCCTGATCAGTTCAATCCAAAATTATTAGATGAAAATCATGAAATTCAAATGGACCATCATTAAGCATGAAAATCACATTGTAATAACACTTATCTTTACAACAAAAAGACATAAAAATAATAAAATAAAATTAGTTGCTAAACTTTTGGCTGAGGATAGACAAACCTGTACTTCCACAATACCTAGCACATTAGTGTTTGATGCAGACCCTTTAACATGCAATACAGTTAACAAGAAGTTCTGTGCTTGCCATGATCGGAGAACTACAGGTATGTCATCTTCTTCAACAAATGGATCACCTGCTGACTGCCCTAAGAGTTCAAATAATAGTCCACAAGCAACTCTAACTGGAACCTGTATACATAAGAACAGTTCTTTAGCAATACTAACGAAATCAAATTCATGATTTTGACACTCTTCAGAAGATCTGACGTGTACCACACACTAATAACACGACTCGTGGGTGCTAAGCTCCAACTCTACTTTTTTCAGGGTGTAAAGAAGACCAAACAATGTAATAATTTGTTAGAATGATGCACAAGCATGTGCATGATCAAAAAATAATGTTAGTTGAAAGATATAAAATTCATATGCATTACCAAAATTATGCATACATCTAAGATTGAGAAGAGACAATCCACAAAATCTACCATGGTAGATACATTGCATAAATTACACAATCTACCCTTGCTGCTCCCTGGTGTTTTTCCCTCCCTCTACCACCTACCTTGCTGCTCCCCCGGTGTTCTACCCTCCCTCTACAACCTACCCTTGCTGCTTCCTAATGATCTTCCCTCCCTCTACAAACCCTTTATATGACTCCTTTATAAGTCCTAGTTGTTCGCCAAGGATTGCTTTATGTTCCCCATCTCACAGACCTCCTTGAAACAGCAAGGAATTTCTTCCTGCCCAAGGCAATCAACGAAAACTTTTCCGAGAAGTGAAATTCAGAATTCTAATTACAATATGAATTTGAAAGACCAAAAAGTCTTTAACTTCAAATTTGAAACTGGAAGTTGTTTATGCCCATCAGATAGAAAATCATTTGTCAGAAAAACTTGATAATCAAAAGGAAAAGGCAACAGAAACCAACCCTGACAGGTACCTTGTTCTAAGATTTTCATAACTATTTATCAGTACGAATTGATTCAATTTGATATGGTCTTCAGCTCAGTTTTGGGAAGAGACCTGTGTCCATTTCTGATTGCATCACCACCTAAACCCAATAACAAGCTTGTTACTGAATAGGAACCTTTTGGGCTCCTCTTGCCTCTAACATGTCTCGTGGGATCATTTTTTGGAGCTTATGATACCAAATTTGCCTTCCCAAATTATAGAAGTTTCAGGAAAAGAAGAATGGCAATATAGAAACTAGCAGACATTGGAAACATAAAAGTAGTATCATTGTTTTAACATCAGATTTATATGCTGCATTTGAATATACGCTACAAGTCAGTAAAGTCACTTGAAATAGGTTTGACAGAGTAATACCAACTTTACTTAGTTGCATCCTTACTTGATTGCAACCCAAATTACAACCCATCTAAGATCTTACCTTATTTATTTATTTATTCCTTGTAACAATGTTTTAAGAGATTGAAAAATATATACGGAATGCTATCTCTTTATTTTTTCAAATGCTGTCTTTCAAAAGAGAAATAAAAAATGGACAAAACCTAAAATCTTTTTAGTATATTTGGGTGGAGATTTTTTTTTAATTTTTTTGGGGGTGGGGGCGAGTGAATGGATTTTCTTTTCATTTTTGTGTATAGGTAGTTCAAAGAATTAGGATAAGGGCCAACGTTAAAGGCAACAAATGCAAATTTACTCAAAGGATTAGGATACAGTTCAATGTTGAAGGCAACAAATGCAAATTGTTGAGAAATAAGGCTTACACAAAAAAATACAAACACACTACTGTATGAGATATAAAATAATAACACCAGAAATTTACGTGGAAACCCAACTGGGAAAAATCACGGGGAGAGATCTCAGAAATTCACTATGAAAATAATATGAAGATTACAAACTCTCAACTGAGAAATAAACTAACTGTTTATTTCTCTTTACACCCTCACTCTCAGAATACTCTAACTGAGCTTCTCACTCTCTAACTCTCTTTTGCTTTGCTAAGCTTGTTGTTGTTTTTGGTGTCTCTTCTTCCTTCCATCTGCTGCTTTTTATAGCCAAAATTGGAGGGAGTAGCATTAATGAGAGTTTAATGAGAGAGTTGGTGATATGTTCCCTTGACCCATTAATGGGTGAGGACCATGGACCATTGACCAAAATAGGAGCCAATATTCAACAATCTCCACCTTGGCTCATATTTTCCAAACACTGTGATCTTCTTTGTGTCTGTTTGTGTCTGTGAATGTATCTCTCTCCCTGGATACTCCACTACGAACTACGAACTCAGCATTAGACGAAGTGAATTAAGTCCAAGCAGTGCTTGAACTTTTTTATTGTAACTGACTTAGCATATCTGCGGCATTCTCCTTTGTGTGAACTTTGCGAACTGCAATGTCACCATTGTTCAACCACTCACGAATCTTGTGATACCGACCATCTATATGTTTGGTTCTGGCATGGAACACCTGGTTCTTTGCTAAATGAATAGCACTTTGACTATCACACTGAATCTGGATACTGCCTTGCTTGAAACCTAGTTCTTCAACTAGTCCCTTAAGCCACAAAACCTCCTTGCTTGCCTCTGTCAATGCCATATACTCAGCCTCTGTTGTTGATAATGCTACCGTAGACTGCAACACTGACCTCCAAGATATACATCCTCCACAAAAGGTGTATACAAACCCTGTCGTAGATCTCCTTGCATCTAGGTCTCCAGCATAATCCGAATCAACGAACCCTGTAACCTCACTTCTTGCGGTATCACGATCAAACATAAGACCGTAATTGGTTGTACTTGCTAGATAACAGAAAATCCATTTTACAGCATTCCAATGCTCTTTTCCTGGATTTGCCATATACTTGCTAACCACACTGACTGCTTGTGATATATCTGGCCTTGTACATACCATGGTGTACATTAGACAACCCACCGCATTTGCATACGGTACTTTGGACATATACTCCACCTCTTCCTCTGTTTGTGGGCTCAACTGTGAAGATAACCTGAAATGTGCTGCCAACGGACTGCTAACTAGTTTAGCATTGTTCATGTTAAACCTCTTTAAGACCTTCTGCACATATCCTTTCTGAGTTAGCCACAACTTTCCTGCCTGACGATCCCTATGAATTTCCATACCTAGGATCTTCTTGGCTGACCCAAGATCCTTCATGTCAAATTCACTGCTGAAGAATATCTGACTTCCTCTTTACTGCTATCAACATGTCATCGACATATAAAGAGAGCCATCATCAAGGGATCTGAAATACACAGATGGATCATACTCCGAACGAGAGTAACCATGAGCCACCATGAAGTTGTCAAACTTCATGTACCACTGTCTTGGGGACTACTTCAAACCATAGAGAGACTTCTTCAAACTGCAAACTAAACCCTCTTTTCCTGGTTCAATAAACCCCTCAGGCTGCTTCATGTAGATCTTTTCTTCTAAATCACCATGGAGAAAAGCTGTTTTCACATCAAGTTGTTCTAACTCCATATCCTGTGATGCTACAATAGATAAGATCAACCGAATCGACGTGTGTTTCACAACTGGTGAGAAGATCTCATTGTAGTCGATTCCCTCTCTCTGAGAAAATCCCTTTGCCACTAACCTGGCCTTGAATCTTTCACATTCTTTATCAAACTGAGCTTCCTTTTTCCTGAACACCCACTTGCATCCTATAGCCTTCGATCCTTTTGGAAGTTGAACTAACTCCCAAGTCTGGTTCTTCCGTAAAGACTCCATCTCTTCTGCCATCGCTATCGCCCATTTATCATTATCCTCGGACTGAATAGCATCCTGATAGCTAATTGGATCTCCACTACCAGCAATCAAGGCAAAGGCAACCATGTCTTCAAACCCATATCTCTGCACTGGTTTACTAACTCGCATTTCCCGATCTCTAACAAGATTATAGGACCTCTCTTGGAGATCTGAAGGATGATCATCTTCAATCTCTTTAGGAAGCTCCACCTCTACTAGGTGTTTCTGCAACTCACCTGCTACAGATTCTTCATTCTTGGACTTGTTTAGCATGTGTTTCTCATTGAACACCACATCTCTGTTGACAACCTTCTTCTTCTTGGATACTGGATCCCATAACCTGTATCCCTTTACTCCATCTTCATATCCAAGGAAAATACACTCTTTTGACCTTGAATCAAGTTTGGACTGTCGTCTTTGACTGACAGATGAGCATAAGTTGGACAACCAAAGATTTTCATCACAGAAAAATCAACTAGTTTCCCACTCCATACCTCTTTGGGGATTTTGTAATCAATTCCAGCTGAAGGAGATCGATTTATCAGATAACACGCTGTGTTGATTGCCTCAGCCCAGAAACTCTTGGGCAATCCTGCATTAAACCTCATACATCTGGCACGTTTCAATAGAGTTCTGTTCATCCTCTCGGCAACACCATTTTGCTCTGGAGTTCTTTTGACTGAGAAGTGCCTGGTGATACCTTCATCCTGACAGAACTGTAGGAATGACTTGTCCTTGTATTCTGTGCCATTATCTGATCTAAAGTACTTCAGCTTCTTTCCGGTCTGGTTCTCTATTTTAGCTTTCCACTGCTTGAAGATTCTGAAAACCTCGGATTTCTACTTCATAAAATACACTCACACCTTTCTGGAGTAGTCATCAATAAATCTTACAAAATAATGGGCTCCACCCATTGACGTATGCTTGATCGGGCCCCACACATCCGAATGTACATAATCAAGTACATTCTTACTGGTATGTGCTCCTGCCTTGAAGCTGACCCTCCGTTGTTTGCCGTACACGCAAAACTTGCAAAATTCCAAACTGCACGTTTTGACACCTTTTAACAACTGTCTTTTGTGAAGTTCTTTCATTCCACCTTGTAGAGGATGCCCTTCTTCTGGCCCTTCATAATTACCATCGAACCCTTGGTAATTTTCATGACACCATCTCTGACTGAGATACTGCAACATATTGAGTCAAGTATTCCAACCGATAGCAAGCTCTTCTTCAATTCTGGAATATACCTTACATCACCCAATGTTCTAACAACCCCGTCAAACATTTTAATTTTGATGGTGTGTCTATCCCAGTAACTTTGCAGACTGCATTGTTACCCAATAAAACTGTACCACCATTGCAGGATGTAAAAGTATCAAACCAATCCCTATGAGGGAACATATGAAAAGAACAACCGGAATCCATGTACCAATCTGTAAGGCTGCCACTGTCTCTAACAGATAAGAGATCACCTTGTGAAGCTTCATTTTCTGTTACTATGTACAGCTCTCCGTCGCTGCACACATCTGCTTGCTCAGCAACATTAGCAGATTTTTCAATCTGCTTTCCTTTCTTCTTGTTATCCTTCTTCAACAATGGACACTGATTTTTGTAGTGGCCCTTCTCGTGGCAATGATAACACTCAACCTGAGATTTATCCTTCTTGCCTGGTCTAGCCTGAGACTTTTCTCGTTCCTTGCCGGAATACTTCTTTCGATTAGGACCTCTGTCACGCCCATCTGAAAAAGCAAGAAGACTGTCTCCTTGATCTCTGGAAGTAGTGCCCCTGAACTTATCCTGGTCCAGGACTGCTGACATCACATCGTCAACTGCAAGTTTTTCCTTCCCTACAAGGAGTGTAGTCTGGAGAGTTGAGAATGAATCTGGTAGAGAGACAAGAAGCAATAAGGCTTTACCTTCTTCGTCCAACTTCACATCAATACTGGTTAGTTGGGTCACCAATCTATTAAACTCATTAATATGATTGGCCAAATCTAACCCTTCTTCCATCCGAAGCTGATGCAATTCCTTCTTCAAATACAACCGATTTGACAGAAACTTTGATTTGTAAACTTTCTCAAGTTTCTCCCACAAGTCCTTCAAAGAAGTTTCTGTCAAACCCTGATATTTGATATGTGGCGCCAAACTCAATCTGATTGTTGCCACGGCCTTAGCTTCAAGTGCCGTCCATTTTTCATCTGTCATAGTCGCTGGTTTCTTCCCTTCTAGTGCCTTTGTCAATCCTTGTTGAGCCAATACATCTTTGACTGTACACTGCCAAATACTGAAATTTGACTTACCGTCAAATGGTTCAACTTCATACCTCGCACTTGTGCTTGCCATCTTCGTATTTGTGACCTGCCTAATTTCTCTTTAAACGGATCGTTGGCGTGAACCAATTTGATACCAATTGTTGAGAAATCAGGCTTACACAAATAAATACAAACACACTACTGTATGAGATATAAAATAATAACACCAGAAATTTACGTGGAAACCCAATTGGGAAAAACCACGGGGAGAGATCTCAGAAATTCACTATGAAAATAATATGGAGATTACAAACTCTCAACTGAGAAATAAACTAACTGTTTATTTCTCTCTACACCCTCACTCTCAGAATGTTCTAACTGAGCTTCTCACTCTCTAACTCTCTTTTGCTTTGCTAAGCTTGTTGTTTTTGGTGTCTCTTCTTCCTTCCATCTGCTGCCTTTTATAGCCAAAATTGGAGGGAGTAGCATTAATGAGAGTTTAATGAGAGAGTTGGTGATATGTTCCCTTGACCCATTAATGGGTGAGGACCATTGACCAAAATAGGAGCCAATATTCAACACAAATTTACTCAAAGGATTAGGATAAGGTTCAATTTTAATGGCAACAATTGCAAATTTACTAATTTCCGTATAGTGAGAACAATAAAAAGAACAAAAAAGGAGAACAAAACAGACTGAAGTAGCTGACATGTACAAAGAAAGAACAAAAATTATTACCTCATAGAAAAGGTGCTTCATACGTTCGCTTATCAACTTGCTTTCATCTCTTAAAGCAATACTGATAGCAGGATGTAGCCATTGAGCATTACTCAACCATGCATTGATAAATTGGTGGCCTGCAGTTATGTGGCACCACCAAGTGGGTCCCACAGGCCGTTCCCAGTAGGGAGCTGCAACCTCTGCAACAGTGAGATCGTCTTCTTTGTAGGTGAGCTCAACAGGCTTTGAGGCCCAGCCAGTATCAGCTTGCACAGTCTGGACAAGTTCAGAAATTCGAGACCAACCAATTGGTGTCCAATAACTTCCTGGATATTTTTCGTCGGGATAAATAAAGGATGAATAACAATCATTGTCACAACTACGGCCAAGCAATGGATTAATATCATTGCCAATTGATTCTGTTAAAGGTACAGATTCCAAAGCCCCACTACTGACTTCATGCGTTATAGAGTTAATTGTTACATTCGTAGACACTTGCTTATCTGATTCCTCTATAGTCTCTTGCTGTGCAGAATGGGTCTTTAGACCAGATTTTGAACCAACTCCCCTCCTATGGCCTTGAACAAATTCAAAAGCACAAATTAGTCCATCAGTCCACAAGTCATCTGCCAGTATGACATCTCTTTTGGATTGATGTTTTTGATTCTCTTTCTTCTTCTCCTCTATAGCTGAATTCTCACTTCCAGAACCACTCATTCTTGAATTCATTAATGCAAATAAAGTAAATTCATATCCGAAAAACTTAAAATTCGAGGATTGCAGCTTGGCAACCTGAAAAAGAAAAGGTAAATATGGAGAATTCTTATAGCAATTACTGAAAGGAGTCAAGCCACCTAGTCTCGCATCAAGAGATCTTGTCAAAAGGTAGTTATCAGAAAAAGAAAGGCAGAAAGCATATTAAGTTTAGCATTTTTTTTTTATAAAAAAAAAATTAGCTCTGTTGCTTGCTAGACATGTTTTATATCTTCAAGTTGCTTAATTAATGCTGAAAAAGTCCAAAGGGAATTACTTTGTAGGTTGTATGACAAAAATGAAATAACCTTTAACCATTTATTTATCGTCTCCGGATGTTATTATTCTCCAAGCAATGGAATACAGTGGAAAATAGACAGTTACAGTTAGGGGTGGGCAAATTTTTCGGTTTTTTCGGTTTTTGGACGAACCGGACCGGTCCGAACCGACCGGTTCGGTATAAATGTAAACCGGTCCGGTTCGGTATAAAAAAACCGGTATATACCGGTTATTCGGTACCGGTTTCGGTCCGCCACTTTTATAGTTCGGTATATACCGAACCGGACCGGTATATACCGGTTTTCTATTTTTTATTATTATTAATAATTTATTAATAAAAATAATAATAAAATATTGATAATAATAATAATAATATTAATAAAAATAATAATAATTATAATAATAATAAAATAATAATAAAAATAATAAAATAATAATAAAAATAATAATTATATTAATTTTCGGTAAAAACCGGTACCGAACCGGTACCGCCGGTTCGGTATACCGGTTCAACCGGTACCGGTATCGGTACCAAAATTTAAGTAATTTCGGTACCGGTTCGGTTCGGTACCGGTCCGGTTCGGACCGGTTTTTACCGGTTGCCCACCCCTAGTTACAGTCTTACAGAATAGATCATACCAAAGCATTATAACAGAACAACAAACCATACTTCTCTAAATCACCTTTGTTTTAAGGATTCCCTTAATAATGGGGGGAAAAACGTGTGCAAAGTCAACACACATATTTTATGAAATAATAAAACCATGAATAATCTTATTTCCAAACTCCATAACAGAAATTATTAGTTTCAAATATGAAGAATCTTTAAAAATTTGTAAGAATTAGGATATTCCCTTTGTTCCACAAAATAGAGTTGCTCTAACTTTTTGAAGTCAATTTGGTAAATCCAAAATTTTCAAAATTGACATGAACTCATTGAATTTTAGTTAATGCAATCGTAATTATTGCAAACTATATAAAAATTACTACTAATTATAAAATTTGTTGTAGTTTTTAAATCCTGCATGAATCATATCAATTTTAAAATTTAGGATTTCCCAAATTAACTTCAAACGGTCAAGATGGGAATCTTTTTGTGTTACTGAGGTAGTATCATTCAATCTTCTCCAACCAGCTCTTAGTCCACTTCCAATAATTACAGGTTCGCCTTACATCCACTAATAACTTTCTTTGTAATACATCACAATTCAGTTTGTAGTTGAAACAAATATAGCACTTTGTCAATAATTTAGAACCATCACTTGTATACAAGTTCAGAGAGTAAACACATTCAACAAGAAACTAATCAATACCCAGTTACAGAATCAGGAATTCATATTCAATTTTGAAATAAAAAAAGTCAGCCTGTGAATTCGGTAATCATTATAAATCATGAATAGTACTACAATCTTTTATAAAAAAAAATATACTAGAATTGACACTGGTCTGTCTACATAAATAACATCAAAACAACAAGTAAAACGGTATTTGCCAGAATACCACAATAAAAACTTGGAATTAAAGAAAATGGAAAATTGGGTAGAGCCTTTCAGAACTTACCAGCGGAGTACTGAAGTTTTATGGAGACCAAATAGATTAGATTGTATGTGTATATATTTGTTCAAAAGAATTGAAGATGTTAATGGGTCTCTGGAATTAGACGTAAATTATGCAGCTACGAAATGTAATCAAATCTCCGTTTGGATTGACGCTGATTTTGAGAGGAGAGAGAGCCGAGAAAGAAACAAAACAAGTGTTTGGAAGCAAATGCAGAAATACACTTGGCTCTTAGCCTCATAAGATGCGACTAAATTGCAAATATATCCCTCTTATTTGTTATGTTTTTGTAAAAGTGTTCCCTAAAGTTTTTATTAGCACAAGTCTCCCTCATAATAAATAGGCTTAAATATGATTTACTGCTCTAAACTATAAACCATATTCCACTTCGGGAATTCATTTTTCAATTTTGTCAATTAGATGATTAAACTATTGATTTTTTCCACTTCGGTCCAATTTAAGATTTAAGTTGCCACGTCATAAATTGATGACGTGACGCGCTGACTAAGCAAATTAATGCATATGTGTAATTAAAAAAATATTATTTTAATTATATTTTTTAAACATCAAGGGTAAATATGTCAAATCATCAATAAATAGAAGCAAACCTAAAATCAAGCTTAAATCCTAAATCATTAAACATTAAAACTAAATGATGAACAAGGTTCAAGTCCGTTTATCCAACTCTTTTTTGTCGGCAAAAATGATGAACAGGATAGAGAGAGACAAACATATATCAGTACGACCCCAACTTCTTCTTCTATTCCTCGTGAGGATTTGGAAGAGTTTGATTTCTCAGCTAGCTGGTATTCTACGACCCGACCCATGAGTTCCGCCGACGAGTTGTTTCTGAACGGGAAGATCTGACCGCATAAGCTGGCTCCGTTGCTCGATGTGGAAGAGAGTAGAAGTGAAGAGGAAGAGTATTCTGATGATAATGGTGGGAAAATCATTAGGGGAAGAAGAGAGATAAAATCGCGCAATAGATCGTTGCGCATGATCAAATATATGTCGCCGTTGAGGACCACATCCGAATCCTTTCCAAAAAACGAGGAAAAAATTGATGACATGATGGCGCGTGAAGAGGATGCGCCGCCGTCTGGTTCATCCTCGCGGTCGTCTTCGGTGGGACGGTACTGATTCTTCGTCTAAAACTCTACAATTTATGCTTTCTTCATGGGTGGATTCAGATGGGATTTTGTTTAATACAGTTGAAGAAATTGAGGAGACTGGTTTAGATTATTTTCCAAGAAAATTAAGTTTATTGGTTTGGCCAATTGGTCCAATACATTTATCGGTACATACCCGAGATAGATCTGGTAAAAAATATGGGATGAACTGGAGTTGGGCTTTACAGTTGTTAGCTAGGGTTTTTTGAAAGTGTTTTGTTCAAGAAAGCTAAAAAATATGATCTGCCAAAATGAGATTTATTCAGGATATATAGAGAGAGAGTGTAAACTTATTCATGATTATTTTTATTTGTTTGGAATGATTTTTTGGTGATAGATTTGGGTTTGGAATTTTTGGTGATAGATCTGGGATTTTGTTTGGAACAGATGTTTGATGATAGATCTGGGTTTAGAAGAAACATAAATGAATTTAGGGTGACCTTTTAAATCAGATTTGACCTTTTTATTGTAAGACCCCAACTTTTATGAATAAAGAATAATTTTCTCGAAATATATTTTTGAATATTATGGTGTGAATTTGATATAATGTTATAGTTGTGGGTAATATTTATAATTTTTATAAAGTAAACAAGTGGTTATATAATATTTGATTGGTCAGGGAATATTCGTTTTAACAGGGAATATTCGTACAACGGCACAATCATTGGTGGACCCCACAACGGAAGTATTGTCGTAGTTAGAAAACGACATAATTATCTTTTTATAAAAATAACGGCGGAAGTTTTACCGTTAAAACAGTTGAACTACACGGTAGTAAAAGTACAGTAATACGCGTGGTTGCATACTAGCACACGGTATTGATTATTGATGCTTACGTGAAAAGTCACTCAATTATACTCAATTATTACTACAGTAATTGCTGCATCATATCTTTCATATTATTGATTCGATTACTGTCACAGTATCATCTGCATTATATGATATATTATTAAATCAATAATTGAGACGAAAAAGTTATTCATATTATTAAATTACAATATTTATAATGTCTAGAAGTTCGGTCAATGAGAGATTTGTTCATCTAATTGCGCGCCAATAAGGAGAAATTCTTATCGGAAAGCCCCCTCTTTCTTGGGAACGACCTGATTGTTAAATATTGTGAGTTATAATATTAATGATGAATAAGTTCGTGTTGATTAATGATGAAATTGACAGTTCCATTGTGTTGAAATTATTAGTGTTAGTGGAAATCGACATTTATTTCGATATTAATTGATATCTGGAAGTTATACTGACCAGTCGAGTAATTAACCGGATAAATGAGCAATTAATTGCTATTAATTCACTTGATTATAACTATTTGTTCACATGTGGGTACTATTGATTCACATTCTTGTACTATTAGGGGAGTTGGTGCAAGATTGATAATACTTGGATGACTAAGTTAAAAATGGAGGTATAGATGGAGGTACTATACTATAATTCATATTTTCACATGATTATAACTATTGATTCACATGATTGAACTATTGATTCACATTATTAACTATTAGGGGAGGTGGTGCAAGTTTGATAATACTTGCAGGACTAAATTAAAAATGAAAGAAAAGTTGAAGGTATTGTACTGTAATATTTAGAGCCCCAAAACGTGCAATTATCGAAACTATATTTTATTATAAATAGAAGTTCATTCTTCCTTCATTTATCACCAATTCACTAAAGTTATAGAACAATTATTATAGAGAGAAATTATAGAGAGAAAGAAGAAGAGAAGTCTGCTACCTCTCTACTCCAGTATCCAGTTTTTTTCTAAGGTAAGGGGTATTATTTCTTTCGTATTCATGAAGAGAACTTCTGTTATTCCATTCTTTATTATTATTTATTATTATATTGGAATAACCTGTCTATGCGAAGTACCGCATACATGGTGAAATTCTTTTGTTATTCCATTCTTTATTATTCTGTTCGAATATCCTGTCTGTGCGGATTACGCTAGACCTTGTTCAATTCTTTATTATTTTGTTGAAATAACCTGTCTGTGTGGTCTATCGCATGCATGGTGAATTTTTTATTATTCCATTCTTCATTATTCTGTTGAAATATCCTGTCTGTGCGGATTACGCTAGACCTGGTTCCATTCTTTATTATTCTGTTGGAATAACCCGTCTGTGCGGTCTATCGCATGCATGGTGAATTCTTCTGTTATTCCATTCTTTATTATTCTGTTAAAATATCCTGTCTATGCGGATTACGCATGACCTAGTTACATTCTTTATTATTCTGTTGGAATAACCTGTCTATGTGGATTATCGCATGTATGGTGAATGATCTTTCGTATTCATTTCTTATTAAATTGTGGAAATGATCTGTCTACGTGGATTGCCGCATGGTGGGTGAAAATTCATTTGCAGTTTCATATTTTCTATGATACTCATTTGGTTAAAGTTTTGGCTTCTATACTCCATAAAATTAGTAGAATATCCTGGATATTTGCGCTTTATCCGGTATCTTTTCATGGAAATATTCTTCTGAGCATTCTTGAATTTTACTCCACAAAGCAGTATCATGTTGACAATTTGGACGTAATTGATTTCAAGATAAATTAACTTATAAATCTTTAAAATTTATTCTTGAACTTGTTTTATTGAATTATTATGTCATTGTCATCATCCTCATGCTTATATTGTGATGAAAGTCATCTTTAGCTTACGTGCATAGATGGACTTGATATGATTATGACCATGGATTATTCGATATAATCATGACCTGTAATGTTATAAATGATGTGGTAAAAGTTCTCAGTAGCCTGTAGTGCATTGATGGACAGTTTTTGGTATAATTATGACCAGAGATTATTCGATATAGTCATGACCATTGATGATTTAATGAATATCATTGGTCCGTAGTGCAGGGATGAGTCGATGATGTAGTTTATTTATTAAGCTGAGTCTCAGCGATAAAAATTGATAAAAATATTTTAAATCATAGAAAGTAGACAAGTATTGTCATCTAGATAATATCCACACTTAATTTAGTCCTCATTACATTTATTATCACATTATTTAACAGAATAGTGAGGACTACTAAGACACCATCTCGGACCATCACTCCGTTCCCCGACTAGTGTAAAACCCCAACTTATTATTAATGAAATTTAATTTTCTCTATTTATTATTTTGAAATAGTAAGGGTTGATTTGATTAATGTGGATAGTTATGGGTAAAATACGCAAATATTTCAAAATAAGCAAGTGGTTATAAAATATTCATTGTTGTCGGGGAATATTCGTTTGGTCGTGGAATATTCGTACTGTCGGGGAATATTCGTACGACGGCGCAACCATGTGTGGGCCCCATAGCAGAAAGCGATTGGATGAAGAAAACGACAAATATAAGTTGTTTAAAAATAACGGCGTAGTTGTTACCGTTAATACTGTTAAAATACTCAGTGGTTAAAACACAGTAGCACACGGTATTGCACCAATTATTGATTCTTACGTAATAAGGCACTACTTAATAATGGTTACAGTAATTACTATTCAGTATTTTATTTTATTGATTCAATAATTGCTGCATTGATATTTTATATTACTGTTGTTTCAATAAATTGTCATTACACAGTATTTTCTATTATCGAAGCAATAATTCATATTATCTGAATAATATTATTAAAAAATATTATTGGCAATGTCTAGAAAGTTCTGTCTAAGGAGAGTTTTGGTCACCTAATTGCGCGCCAGTAAGGAGAGATCCTTATTGGAAAGTCCCCTCTTTCCTAGGAACGGCCTGGTTGCCAGTACTGTGATTCTGTAATATTATTTATGAATAATTAATTATTGATTTATATGATGAGGAAAATATTAATTTTATGTGGATATAGATGGAGAAAATTTTTAATGTGACAATTGTTGAAAATTAATATTTTATCTTTTTCTGATAAAATAATTCATTTAAATATATTATTTTAATAATATATTAACGGTGATATTTTTATAATGAATGTGGGATATATGAGTATATGAGGAGGAAGAGTATTTTTGTGGCATTAAATGTTTAACACATATTTTGTGTGTTGGTGGACACAATTATTGACCGAAATTTGATTATAGCCTGTAAAAATCGTCCATTTGTGGATTTCGGTCAATTTTTGTTTGGAATTTAGAAAAACTTCCTTCTGTAAAGTTGTAGATAATGAAATTTCCTATGGAATGTCGTGAGTTTCGAATTTTTTTGACAAAAGGGCTATTTATTATGAATTATTGAAGTTTCGAAGCTTCGAAATAGTTGATTTTTGGAAGTTTAATTTTTTTTAAATAAGAAAAACGTTTTTATTACTTTTTGGGAGGTGGACTGCATGTGTGGATTATCTTGGATTAAGAAACATGTGCGTAGGAAGTTTTAGAAAATAATAATAAATATTTTAATAAATTTTCTACTTTGGTGTTCTAAGCATTTTCCTATAAATAGGGTGCTTAGGTTAGAATTGAAAATCACACCAAAAACTGAAGTTTTCTCTCTCTATATTATCGAGCGTATTCTTGTGAGTATTTTGAGTATATTTTGACTATCGCTATACGGTGCAAGTTCAAGTCATAGCCTATATCCGGTGTTTCAACTAGAAGTACTGATCTTTCGAGGTAAGGGATATTATTTTTTTAAAATGATATTATTTCTTCTAATATCATTATGCCGAAGTATTGGTCTGAACTTTTAATCAAATTTGGAAATTTTTGTGTCAGAGTTACTATTCACGTATACGATACTATTCACGAATACGACACTATTCATCGAAAAATAAAAAATTTTCTTTTTGTCTAAAATATCTATTGTGGATACTAGCTTTGATTGTATCCATGTTTTGATCATTCTTGAATTTTACACCACTGTGATTATTTTTGAGGTATTTTTGGACATGGTTAAAACAAAGTACGAATCTTTAATCCTTAATCCTTGTCATTTTGTTTCACTGGATTCGTTTTTTTAAAAATATTTTTCATCATTCTCAGTGTTAAATGATGATATTATTGAATATCTTTGGCCTGTAGTGCAAAGATGAATGATTTCTGATGAATATTTTTGGCCCGTAGTGCAAAGATGAACATGTGTTTAGATGAACATGACCAACTGATGAATATCTTTGGCCTGTAGTGCAAAGATGAATATTTGATTCCAGATATATATTGATTGATGTTACAGGGATAAAAGATAGACGATGAACTTTTAAATTCATACATAGAAGATAGTAGTTTACATTCTCTACTTAACTCTTCTAATGAATTATTATTTCCGCTGCAAATATTGATTTAAAACTTGTTGTCTATTGTATTCTATTAAATTTTTTTTCCTGTTGAAGATTAATGATAATTTGTTGTATATTATCTTAGTCATAATATTTTTTACTGAGCTAGTTGAGCTCACCCTTTTCTTTTTTGTTCCATTTTTCTTCTCAGGAGGCGAGAATATAGCGAGTACGAGTCGGGGTATGGAATGAAGGTTCTAGAGAGAGTGTTTAGTAGTTCTCACCAATTTTATAAAATAATGTATCAATAAATGTGGTGAGGATTTATTTGAGTATAGATATTGTCTAGAAGATAATGTTTGTATTCAAACTCACAATTTTACTGTTGTAATAATAAAGTTGTAGTTATTTCTGTACCATGTATTGACAACTCAGAATGAGTGATGTATACCTATTTTGGGGGCGTCACATGGTGGATAGGGGGTGAGTGGGTGGGTGGGTGGTGGGGTGAGTAGGTAGGTGGGGGGTAAGTGGGGTGGGGTGGGTGAGTAGGTAGGTGGGAGTGGAAGTGGGAGTTGGGAGTGGGGAGTGGGGGGTGGGGGTGGGGGGTATATACATAATCACATAATATTATTATTTTTGGTTGGGTTGGGTTGAGTTGGGGTGGAGTGGGTTGGGTTGGGTTGGGTTGGGGTGGGTGGGGTGGGTGGGGTGGGTGGGGTGGGGTGGGGTGGGGGTAAGGGGTATATACATAATATTTTTTTTTAGTGGTAGTGGGGGTTGGGGGGAGGGTGGGGGTGGTGGGGTGGTGGGGTGGTGGGGTGGTGGGGTGGGGGTAATATTTTCACATAATATTATTATTTTGGAGTGGAGTGGGGAGAGGTGGGGTGGGGTGGGGTGGGGTGGGGTGGGGTGGGGTGGGGTGGGGTGGGGGGTAAGGGGTAAATACATAATCACATAATATATTTTTTTAGTGGTAGTGGGGTTGGGTTGGATTGGGGTGGGGGTAAGGCGTATATACATAATCACATAATATTAGTGTCAAATCAGGTATTCATGAAACCTATAACCCATAACAATATTAAAATGGATAATATAATTTTTAACCATAACCATATGGTTCCAACCCACATTATCTATATTAAAAATGGTTAATATGGTTTTAGTTCTTAAATGAAACCATAACTATATTTTAAAAACCAAAACCAACCAATAACCATATTTTGTTAGGCATAATCTCAACTAACGTAGTAACATAGCATCTATAGTATACAATGGCAAGCGCAACAGAAAGCACTGCTGCTTTGTGGACCTATCTTCATAACTTGTTGTCAACAAGGTTCAAAAACCTCCAACTCTATATCAATAGAAGTGAGTCATATCATTCCAGTGACTTAAGTGGTCATACATATACCTGTTTGCAGTTATCTAATCTGTTAAATAATATTGGGGAAAGTGCATGAGGAAAAAATTGATTAATAAGATCATTAAATGAAAAACAAACTCATTTTACATGACCAAAACAAAATAATTATCCTACAACGCATCAAGTTAGGTTATCTTTAGTAACTCAACTCAATCCAAATGAATTGAAAGCATGTTTAAAAATTAATTTGTAGTTGGATTTGATAAACACACACTATTGTGATCCTTGATAAAGTTAGTAATTTGGATGTAAGAATATAAGACATAAAATCCTTTTAATCATTGTTTAAAATTTCAAATGACAAATTGTTATTAATTCAATTATCTAATATATAGCATGCACGTTTTCCATGCGAAATATGATCTACCTTTCGGTGCTTTGTAGAGAGGAATAATATATTCATTAGATAGACTAGTTAAAGGATTTGTCAATCAAAGAGAAGAGAACGAAACAAGCCATAAATCCAACTACCCTTAATTTTCTCCTGAATTCCTATGTGTCATGTTATTATTGGAGAATGTAAAACTCTAATTTTTTCGGCTATCCATAAATTATTTATTTTCATCTTAATAACTCAAGTTTTGTGTTCTTTGTTTATGAGAAATGGGGAAAAGTTTGAAAATTATTGAAGTTGAATTTTCAAGATTGATTCGTGTTTGCATGCAATTCAAAATAATAATTATGGAACTGAAAATTTTCCATAATATAATGTTTTGGGCGTGATTTGGATATTTATACCAAAAAATGTATGTACAGTCTGCACAGATTGTACAGACATATTTTGATATATGTATCCAAATTACGCCCAAAACACTGTATTATGTAAAAATCAATTTCCATAAAATTTTTTATTTTTTTTAGATGTATAAAAAAAGCAAAAAAAAGAAGGTCCAGACGCTACTAAAATGCGGGCGTCCAGACCGGAACCGGACTCATATATATAAGGAAAACCATGACAAGATTGTTGCAACAAAAAGGAGGAAAAATTAAAAGTAACTAAAAGGACATACCATGGCTTAGGGAGGCACTATGCAAGTAGTCATGGTCACATAACCACCCATCAAAAAAGAAAAAGGAAGGAGAATAAATCAAAGTTCTTGATTTAGGTCATGCCTGAGTTGTGGGGACCAAGTAGTTAGATAAAATTGCACAATCCTCTTATGCAATAGGATAAATTGTATTACCATCATTACACTGCACTCTTTTTGGAATTATGTGTTATCAACTCCAAAACAAAACAAAATCCTCATAGAGAAATTCTAATGGAGGATTCTGATTCCACTTTTTGGTGTTGTTGGTATTTGTTGCTACTTGCTAATCAATTTAGAATGCGAGTGTTATATATTTTGATCAGGCTCTTGACTAGCACTCGGTGTTAAATAATACAATAGCACTATAAAAGTATGGAACATATTATAAGGGAATTTATACAGTAGCACTCATGAGTTTAGTTTAGTGATTCGTTCAAGAGTTTGACGTCCACCAAGAGTAATAATCCGCTCAAGTCACTCTGTGGCTCAATATACAAAGAGTGTGTATAGGATTAAAAATATTTAGAGTTTATAATGTAGTCACGTGAGAGCTAAATGAAATACTTGAACAGATTGGGATTGATTTTTCCACGTTGAGGGAGCTAAATTACTTAAAAAGAGTGTGAATGATGAAGAACACGTTTGGCTGTTTAGGAAAATGACACAAAATGGGAGGACCACATTAGCAGTACTAAATAGTAAATATAGTCAATATCAGGAAATAGTAAAAGGTGAAGAAGCAAAAAAAAAAACAGAAGAATTGCACATAAATTCATCATCATTACTTGAATCACTTCTTCAGCCCACAAACCAAACTTAAAATTCCAAACTATTCCCTCTTTTCTTTTCTTTCATCTCTTTTCCCTGCCTTTTTCCACCTCCTCCCAGCCCCAGCCCCAGCCCCAGCCCCAGCCCCAGCCCATTCCCCTTTGTACCTTCTTTTTCTTGCACCCTTTTAACTCACCTTCCATACCTCCTTTCTCAAATTTCCTTTAAACCTTTATCTCTCCGAGATTTATTATTTATTTATACATATCATGAAGGACGATACAAGATCCTCTGCTTTTCAACCTGAACAAGTTTAAATTATCTTAACTTGTCTTTCTTTGTTTAAAACAATCAAGAAGCATAACTTGGTTGGGAAAGAAGAAGAAGAAGAATGATGGATAGATGGATTGCTTATTGTATAATTCTAATATTCATCCATTTGGGTGTTGCTTTATGTTCAGGTGATGATCATTCGCTTGGTATTCATAATCATATTGTTTTTTCATGTGTGGTTTTGGCTTTATTTTTTCTTTCCAAACATGGTATCCCATTCTTCGTTACATGGAACTGTGATTCCTTATGTTTTTCTACTTTTTTTTCTCTTTCTTTTAAAGATACTTCTGAATATATGCTCATGGAGCTCTTTTTCTTCTGTCCTAATGTTTATGAATCAGACACTTGTAAATCTGTTTTACCATCACAATCTCATTTCTTCTTATATGATATGTTCTAAATCAATTTGCACGTTTACAATTGCAACTCGAGTCCAATTGATCCTGTGTTTGGCTCTTCAAATATATAATAATGAATTCACTTTTTCTTTGTTAATCGGTTATTATGACCCACCCTTATTCTTAATAATCCTGTTTGGCCTTTGAAATTGTCCTCCTTCACTTTTTTGATTTGATACATAATAGTAGTATACTAGTGTTGTTCTGAACTCTGGAATTTCTGCAGAAATTTGAAACTCAAAAGTTCTTTCTTTTTCATAGACACATGTGTAAAGGCTCAAGCATAGCTTAGTACATTCCACAAAATTTCTTACACAAGTATAGAGAATAAACTCAAATCCAATATTCTACAAACTGAATTTAGCAGCGAAAGCAGCAATAGCTTCTGCAGAGTGCAGAGGAAGCAAATACTAACAAGCCTAAAACAGTTACCATCTCGGTCCTAAAAAGAGAAAAGAGAGTACCATAATCTAGTTCAATAAAAACAAAGTAGGACTTCTTTTATGGAATGAGGGAATACTATTTTGTTGCCTAACCTTCTTATTTTACTGACAATATTTTCAAATTTTGTTTACATTAATAAAGTTGCTTGGAATTGCATTCTTTTTTCAGGATGTTGGAAAAATTAAATTAAAATAGTAAGGAATTATATTTACCTTAGTCTGATTTATATTTCAGGTTCAGAGAAAGAAGTAAATAAACACAATGGAGAGAAACAACCTCCATTCCCCAAGTCAATTTCCACTAGGCAAATGGATGTTACAACTCCTATAACAACCATTCCAACATTAAATCCCACCCCATCAACAACTCCAGTGTTAAATCCAGCAATCTCAAACCCCGATTCACCCGCTGTCACCAACAATCCAACCACGACCCCAACCACCACAACATCCCCAGCATCATCTGCAACTAGAAGCTGGTGTGTTGCTAGTCAATCCGTGTCACAAACTGCGTTGCAGGTTGCACTGGACTATGCTTGTGGTTATGGTGGTGCTGACTGCAAGGCAATTCAGCCTAATGGTGGCTGCTATAATCCCAACACGCTTCGCGACCATGCTTCTTATGCATTCAACAGTTATTATCAGAAGAATCCAGTACCTACTAGCTGCACTTTTGGTGGCACTGCTGTTACTACTAGCACTGACCCAAGTAAGCAAACTCTTTGTTAATGAATATTCACCAATACTAGTTTGCTTTTGGGACGCGACACTTTTTATAAGTGTTTCTATTTTATAATGTGCAGGTTCTAGTACATGTCAATACCCATCCACAAGGTTATTATTTGAGGGTTTTTTTTTGGGTCCATTTTTGCTTTGTAAAAGAAATTAAATGACTAGTTCTATTTGCAGCACAAGCTCGTCGATTTTAAACATAAGCAATGCAAATGGGGGAACAGTTTTTGGTGCAGGACCTACCAACCCCTCAAGCTCAGCAGCCACCGTCCCAAGCAGAAGTTGGTTTTTCATCTATGCTACATTTCTTATCATGATGCTAGCAAGAGATTGCTGATAGTGCTCATTTTATAGATGTTCTACAGCGGTGTGAAGACGAAAGGAAGATGAATAATCTACTGAGTTTTTTGTGTTGGATTGTAAATCTTTCTAAATCCAAGACTACTAGCATACTTAAATTCTTTCAAGATCAAGTCTTTTTGAGGTTAGATGGTTTTGCGAGTGATGTAAATGAGAATCTTAGTTTAAAAGTAAGTGTAATTAAGATGTACATTCTTGTATTGCTCGGTTTTTTCTTGTATGTTATAAACGTAGTTTGTAGCTCAAATTTGCCTACTCTTAAATCATACTATTTGAATTTTGATTTATTTATTTATTTTGCTAAATTAACAATTCATTGTTCTTGTTCACCTTTGAATCAAGTAACCTGCAACTTGTAATTCCGTTCCAAAAGATTTAAAAAATAAATAAAGTTACAACCGTATAAAAGTACATTAAATTAAAAAAAATTGTATAAAAATATATATTTAAGGCATTTGTTATGAAAATAAAATAGTAATTTTCAAGACACCTCACTATTGATACAGAAAAGATCAAAAATACCACCGCGTCTTATCAAAACTATGTCGAAGGGTTTAATTTCAGCAAGTAGTACCAATTTTGTTGGTTAGGAATTAGATCGAAGGGTTTGGAAAGGAGATTTAAATATGGAATTATGGATCTATATTTTTAGTTTAAAATTAATTTTGAAAATATGAAAGTTTTTTTTATTACGGTTTAATTTTGAAATTAAGGCTTTTTTGTCCTCTTTTTTTTCATACTTCGTCAGCAAATAATATACACGTTTTAACCGAGTTAGTCTATTTGGCATGTTTGTCAATGGTAGGGGCACAGTCGATCAAAAAATTATAATATTAAGTATATTTTTGGACAAAAAAAATATTAAAAGCTTAATAGACATCAAGATAAAAGTCGGGGGATTTTTGAACCTTATCCCAAGTTTTAATTGTTGAAGCCTCGCAAGTTTGCAATTAACAAACAGAGCCATATGGAGAAGGCAAAGAAGAAGCAAGTTCTACTGTTTTACTGCGTGGAATCAGAAGATCTAGCTCGCAAAATCGGTGCTCAATCTGACCTTATTCAACTTCAATCCATCAACTGGAGGTTCTCTCTCTATTTCATCTCTCTCAGTATAAAAAATACTTCTTTGATTGTTTTTCTGCTGAAAAATTATTTCTTTGTGCTTTGGTGTTCAAACAGTTTCAAGCGTCCTCATAGATGTTTTGTTTACACTATATTATTGATTTTCTATAATGAAAATTCGAGCTGGGCATTCTTATTTTCATAATTCTATGTATATAGACAGAATAGTTCCACTTTTCAAAATACCCAAATTTGTACCCCTTTTTTTTGTACTTGAGTTTAGTTTGCAATTGTAATCATTTTGACTCAGAGACAAATAAAATGGAAAAACTGGTACTTTTTGTGAAATGAAGGTAGTATGTGTGTGAACAAGAGAGGAAAGGTCGTAGAAGCTTGCTTTTGGAGTACCTTTAAAACTGTGAACATATATGAGACAAATAAAATGGAAAAACTGGTACTTTTTGTGAATTGAAGGTACTGTGTGTGAACAACAGAGGAAAGGTCGTAGAAGCTTGCTTTTGGAGTAACTTTAAAATTGCAGAACATATTGCCAAATCCTCGCCAATCTGTTGGTATATTGTCAATTTTATAAGGAGACAGATTCGAGAAGTCATTATCATATATCATGTGATTTCTGGTGTAGGCCTCAGTAGAAAACATAAAAAACTAATGATGTAGAGAGCAATACTCAAAAGGGGAGAAAAGAAATTCTAATACTAAAACTATTGGGTAAAAATCACAAGAAAATAAAATTGTACATTATGCTTTATTAGATTGAAAGTTCAAACTAGAGCATGAGGATGTGTTTCACAGACATTGATGGTCCCTCTAGGTGGTAAAAGTGGGAGGACAAGAAAGAGAGAAACAGAAAAGCCGAGTAATGATAGATTTCCTTAGTCCAATGGATGAAAGAGGGGGGGAGCGAGAAAGTTGAGATAAGCTCCATGCCTACATATTTGTTCCCTCTTAAAAGTGTTAGGAAAAGAGAGGATTGGAAAAGAAAGGATTATAAATGGCTGCTATTGTATACTGCTTCACTCTTTTAAATTACGCTTCCTTTATGTGAGAAGATACTATTTAGAAATTTGGCCTGCATGTATAATTATGATCAGTAACTAATTTCCTAGCCAATTTATAAAGCAATTATTTCTAGGGTGAAGTAAAATTTAAATCCTCTATTGGCTTTATGCTTTTAATTAGTATTATTTTTCTTTACACTGCTTTGTTGCGACAGTTACCATGACTTCAATGATAATCAAGGTTCTAAAGTTCTGAAAACTTTTGTTTCTTTTCCAAAATAAGGATTGCTTTTATAATTTTAGAGTATAATTGTAAACTTTTTTCCATGTATTTAGGGTTCCTAGGATAAAAATCCTATTGATTTATTTTACTCGAGATATAACTCCTTTATTAACATGATTACGCTTAATTATTTTCTTCTTCTTCTTCTTCTTCTTCTTCTTCTTCTTCTTCTTCTTCTTTTCTGTACTTTTTTAAACAGTTATCATGGCCCTATAAAGAGCTGGGCTGCTAAAGTTTTCTTACTTATGTTTCGTTTAGGGAATGAACGTACTCATGTAGTTCCAGGAAATACTTTTTTTTTCTTTCATGTATCAGGAGTTTTGATGATGGATTCCCAAACCTATTTATAAACAATGCACATGAAATCCAAGGGGAGCATGTTGCCTTTCTAGCATCTTTCAGTTCCCCAGGGGTCATCTTTGAACAGCTGTCTGTCATATTTGCACTTCCCAGGCTATTTGCTGCTTCTTTCACATTGGTATTACCTTTTTTTCCAACTGGTTCGTTTGAGAGAATGGAAGAAGAGGGGGATGTCGCAACTGCATTTACCATGGCAAGAATATTATCAAATATTCCTATATCAAGGGGTGGCCCAACTAGTTTGGTCATATATGACATACATGCTTTGCAGGTTGGTCTTATTGCATTTCTGCATAAATTTCTTTTTTTGGTGTAAGTTGTTACTCTCAGTACTTAAAATATGATCTCTATATACACATGCATATTAATATTATTGTAATTTCATTTCAATCAATTTGTAGAAACAAAGACTCTAATTTTGGTGGAGTATATTAACAATATTGTGAATTATTCAGGAAAAAACAGGGGCACCTTAGATCCTAATTAACTTTATAGACATTACGATAGTGCATGCATTAAATACCACTTATAAGAATATAGGGGAAAGCACTAATGCACCTAAACATTCTGCAATAATTGTTGGGTTAGTTGAATATTATATAATGTCCTTTCATCCTCATAATGTATAATCTTTTTTTGTTCAGTCTTTTAAATCTCCCACTAGTCTGTTTCTTTTCTGTGATATCTTAATTTAAGCTTAAAATTTCCTCTCTTTTCTTTTTACTGTTTGGAATTTTTGTGTTTCTTGATAAGTAACTCGAAAACATTCTCTCAGGTAACTGAGTTGTTAATCTTGTTTTATATCTGTTCACTTTATAAGCTGTATTTCATCTTTTTATTCTTTAAATTCCTAACCATCAACAAATAGAAAAATACTATTAAAAAAAAAGAAACAAACTGAAACAGTTTACATGTCCAGTTTCACTCTTACCCTTTTTTGCATAAGCTCAAAGCATCTTCTGAAATCTTGCATTCTTCTATTATTACCTCTTTTTTTAATCTTGTACCCCAAGGTGATCTTTTTTTCTACCTTATGTTTTCATCTTTGCAGGAAAGATTTTATTTTGGGGACCATGTTTTACCTTGTTTTGAAACTGGTATTCCTTTGTTGAAGCAACGTCTTCACCAGCTCCCTGATGCAGATAATGCAAGTATTTTGTATACTCTCAGTGTTGGATTGCTATAATTGATTCATTAGTGCTTCACAATTATTTTACTGCAAATAGCGAAGGTATTTTGTCTAGTAGACTCGTTCATTTATCTGTGACTTATTTAGTTGTAATTTTCCAGATAGTTGTTGCATTTCCAGATGATGGAGCTTGGAAGCGATTTCACAAACAATTGGATCACTTTCCAATGGTTGGTTAACATCCTTGGAGCATTTGTACTCTCGATTTATGTACTCTTTCATCTTTTTCCATCTTTGATGTTGTCCAACGACAGGTAGTTTGTGCAAAGGTTCGTGAAGGCGATAAGCGTATAGTACGGCTGAAAGAGGGTAATCCTACTGGTTGTCATGTGGTTATTGTTGACGATCTGGTGCAATCAGGAGGTACCTTAATTGAGTGTCAGGTATTTCTTTTTTATTCTTCTTACAAATCATGTTTATAGTAGCACAAACTATTTTTCTATAAAGCATTTGTATGACAGCAAAAGCAGAAGATGAAAGTGGGCATCCTTCCTCCAAGGCCCCCCCGAGAGCAGATCTTCTTTTCCCAATTTCTCTGTCCCCTTGTGTCCCTCCACTTAAATTTTGACACCTAGTATCTTACTTAACACTACTTAATTCTAAAATTAAATAAAAGGACATGTGTCAAAATTTAAGTGGGGGTACATGAAATTTGGGGACAGGATCTGCTCTCCCCTACCCCAAATTTTTTTTTTTAATATATAAATAAATCTTGTGGCTAGTTGCAATAGGGTTCTTATGTTGTGGTACTTCTCTATTCCCTTTACTTTTGACTCATGTTTTATTCTGATTAGGTAAAAATATATGGATAAATGTTATATCATAAAAATATACTTCCGAAGCTTCTCTCATGTATATTCATTTGTAACTATATTTGTATCCATTTCATTTATCTCCATAAAATCACAATTGTAAATAATTTTTTGGACGACCATAGTTTGTTGGCTAGCCATCATCCAAAAAGGTGGGACAGATATAGGGCGCTGCCAACATGAACTCGGATGACAATTATTACTTTTGTTTCTTTCCCTTTGACTCCTAATCTCTATTTATATTACCAGAAAGTTTTGGCAGCCCATGGAGCAACCAAGGTGAGTGCCTATGTCACCCATGCCGTGTTTCCAAAGCGTTCGTGGGGGCGATTTGTTCACAAGAATAATGGTAATCACCTAGATAAGTTAATTCATATTGCCGTCTCCTATCCTCTATATACTTCTACATATATTTATATTTGAGACTTTTTCCTTCAACACTTTGTCATCAGAAAACTTGGAGAGGGCATTTGCCTACTTTTGGATCACTGATTCATGCCCCCAGACCGTGAAGGCTATAGCTAACCAAGCTCCTTTTGAAGTTTTGAGTCTAGCTGGATCTATTGCAGATGCTCTTCAAATCTGAAAATTTTCCACTCAGGGTCTTCATTTATGTTGAACGTTTGCAGCAGACAAGTAGCAAGAACAGCTTGTAGAAACAGGGTTATTGAGAATTGTAATGAATTTTTATTAGTAAAAACTTTTTTTGTGTGTGTGGAAGTGTGGGAACCGATTGCTATTAACAGCTAAATGTATTTTTAAGTTAAATGACATGTGTTAATATTTCACAAAAGCTAGGAAAAAGAAAAGGAGAGACTGATTACTTAAAACTGTAGTGTAGTGAAATTAACAGTTATAGGGGTGTAAACTGATTGAGTTGAGCTGAATATTAAGTTGTTCAAATTTGTTTCATAAAATTTGATTGAGGCTACCGAGTAAAGCACAATATGGAATTGTGTTCGGGCAGTTTAAATTTTTCAAATATATTTTGATCGAGTATCAATAAAAAATTATAATTTATTTATATTTGAATAATTTTTTCATATTTGAATCTTTTATATTTTAGTTTAAATGGAATCAAGATTTTAGTCAAATGAATTTCACAGCCAACTTGTAACGATAAATTTGTAATTAGCTAAGAGAACTTAACAGCCAACTCGCAAGGATAAAACTGTAATTACCTGAGAGAGTTAGTTAGGTTGTGTTTGATGAACTTGGAAATTAAAATCTGAATGATTATGATATCTTAATAAATTAGATCATCTGAATGATTATGAGGTGTGAATCTAAAAAATTGTTTGATAACTAAAAAGTAAGTTGTCACTTAATGACACTATTTTACTATTTTAAAGGGTAAAATTTTATTTAATAATTTTAAATATTCAATTTAATAAAAATGAGTGCATAATATTGTTGAATATATTTATATAAAAAAATATCAAAAAAATTTATTAAGAGACACCTCTTAATTATTAAGATTTCATTTTATGTCTTACTGATTAAGAGACATTCAGAGATAACAAAAAAATAAACAAACAACATCATGTCTGTTAACGAATAAGAGGCAGCCATTAAAAGACAATCAGATGTAAACAAACAGCACCTTAGGGTGGTTATGGTCCGTGTCTTTGCTCAAGTGAGTGATGTAAATAATCGCTGATTGTATTTATGTTCCCTAATAAGAAAGTTTTGTGCCCTAAGTGAATAATTATAAACCACATAAATTGCCTTCTAATTTTAAATATTAAATATTAAATATTTTAGTTCACCCCCAAATTTATTTATTTAAAAAAATATAAAAAGAGAGTACAATTTTACTTATGAATATGTTTATAATTCTTATATTTAAGAAAAAGAGGCTACTACGAAGAAATATCCTCCAACATTATTGAAGATCATGCAAATTTTTTTATTATTGATAAAGTAAGATATACTTTCTGCATTCCAAAGTATATGACCATTATTAATTTTTTAAAGTACGAGTCTTTTTCTACCTATCTATCTAATAAAATACAAATGATTTTGAATTTCCCGCTTACTTAATAAATCATCTGGGCCGTCCAAAGTTTGGGATAAATCCCACCGTTCATACATTTATCTAATAAAATACATCTATTTATCTAATAGTCTAATAATAATTTAATTTAATACAAATGACTTTAAATTTCCCGCTCACTCAATAAATTATTTTAGTCGTTCAAAGTTTGAGATAAATCACATTGTCCATACAGTGCCGGAGGCACGGGACGCAGCTAATCCTTAATATGGGATAATTTAGTCTTTTACAATATAAGTACTCTTTTGAAGGGGGAAAAGCTATTCAGTTGAAAAGTGAAGTTGGAATGCACCAGTATCAATACTCCATAACTATCAGTTTGAGTCCGTTAGTTAAGATTCAAGCCTCCATAACTGTCAGCCTGTCACTATCAGTACGTTACTGAATCCAAGATTCCAACTGTCATAACCATCAAATCTCTCCCTCATTCCCTCTACTCCTACTCTGTTGGTCCTATAAAAAGATCATCTTCCCTCATCATCTGAATAAACCAAAAGCCATCTCAAATCATAAACCAAAACCCATCTCAATCGTCTGAATTCTTATTCTCCACCCAAGAAACCCAAAAAACCATGGTCCAACCGCCAAGATCTTCACTTTCCCTCTTCTAATTACCGCTCTGTTTCTGAACATCTTTTCCATTGATTCTCCGTCCAAGAAAACCAATGCCCATGTCAAATTATAAACCAAAACCCGTCTCAAATCATCATCATCATCAAATCTCCCATTAAACCCTCGTCATATATAACTACCCTCCTTTCCCTCCTTACTCAAACCTCCAAGAACTGATCTTGTAACACCCCAGTCCCACATCGAAAGATAGGGAAAAATTTGTCTGCATATAAGGAATTAAGTAACTACCAATAGTACCTTCAAGTCATGACCTTTTGGGAGCCTGTGGTGGGCTAGATGACCCAAGAAGATACTATTGGGCCAGTAGTTTGAGGCCTTATTTGGATGGATTTGATTCGATTCGGACTTGGGATTTGACCCAAGATTTGTTCCGGACTCGGGATTTGACCCGGGTTGTTTCATATGGTATCAGAGCCGATTCTCGAAAGCTCGGGTCGGGTTATCCGATCGGGTTGCCGGAGGTGGGGACACGAAGGCTGGTGGTATTATCCCACAATGGAGAGATGAAGGTCCGGAGGTGGGGACACGAAGCCAGCCGGTGTCCGGAGGTGGGGACACGAAGCCAGCCGGTATTATCCCACAATGGCTAGAGAGACAGTGTGATCCGTTCTGACGGGGACGTGTTCTGACGGGGACGTCAGAAATTTAAGTGGGGGAGTTTGTAAGATAGGGAAAAATTTGTCTGCATATAAGGAATTAAGTAACTACCAATAGTACCTTCAAGTCATGACCTTTTGGGAGCCTGTGGTGGGCTAGATGACCCAAGAAGATACTATTGGGCCAGTAGTTTGAGGCCTTATTTGGATGGATTTAATTCGATTCGGACTTGGGATTTGACCCAAGATTTGTTCCGGACTCGGGATTTGACCCGGGTTGTTTCAGATCTCTCGGTCTCCAAGAACTCATCCAAGAAACCCTCCAACAATATTCTTCCTCTTTCATGTTTTTTCTAACAATGCTAGGTTCTTCTTCATACAATCTTAGGAGTAGAAAGAAAAATGTTGGTCCGTCTACTGCGGGGATTCCTCCCCCAAGCGCCCCTTAATCAACCTCATATTGAAGAGAGTATCGAGAATGCTGAGAATTTGAATCAACTTCAGATGGAAGAGAATATTGAAATTGAGGCAGGGATTAGGGAATGGTGGGAATGCGAATGAGATTGAAATTGTTGCTCTGAATACTGGTAATCAGCCGGAGATTGAAATTATTGCTGCCAATACTGGAAATGTTGCTGCTGCCGAGGATAATGGAACTCCACTTCTTGTCACCGGGAATCTACCCAACAACACCAAGAGGGCTATCTATATTAACAAAAATTTTGATGGTCATGGCTTATGCCTCAATGTTTTTGATGCTATTCTCCTTGAAACACACTTTTATGAAATAAGCTGAAATTTGAACACCCCAACTTTTTCGACTTATGTGAACTTTTGACTTTTGGGATGGGGTACGCCTTTGTTGTTTGTGGTTTGCACCGTTTGTCCAGAAAAATCAACTTTAGCCTTGGGCTAAAGCTATACATTTTCTGAGGTTTGGAATAGACGGTGGTATGCTGTACATGTGCGCCAAGTTGAATCATTTGCTGCACAATGACGTTTGGTGGTTCTTGGTAGTCTTCAATTTATCCCTCCTCGTAGTTGCAAATGTTTCGCACCATTTCATAAAGAACACCAGCAAGAGAATTGAGATAGGCACATCTGTGACTCATAACACATTTTGAACTTGTTCCGAGTACAATTAAACCAAATGGGATCCCATTTGTTTGGGGTTGTCGTATCTCAAAATCAGGGCTTTCTGATGCTAAGAGGCTCAACTCATCCAGAGGCATAATCACCACACACTCAACTTATCCAGAAGCAAAATAATCATACACTCAAGTTTGCTAAACATCAAACATATTTACAATAATGCTTTAGATTACATGTATCCTCCTTAGAGGTACATCAATTGCATGACAACAGGTAACACATCCCGGGTATGTTTGTGTCCCTTCTATACACTTCTGAAAACAGCACCTAGCTCTATATTACAGGAATGTACATACATGTATTATATTTCCCAACAAATTAATCATCCAGCACAAACTAAGCCATACATCTGGTAGCAGGGAGACTTGATGCCCTCAAATTATTATACCCCTTTGTTTATACACCTGTGAAACAGTTTACTCATAACATCACTTCTCAAGGAAGAAGATACAAGTCTAGTTCAGTGCATGTTAATTCTTCTGTGGCTGGTCCTCTGGGTTACTGGTTGGGCTTTCCAATGAATCCTCTGAATAAGACCCATCCGGATGACGAATACATATATTCAAGTTGTAGGGAAAAGGTTCCTGGATGATCAAAAAACATACCCACGAGATGTCAGCGGATTTATTAAGTATCAAGTTTGTGATTCTTAATTTGAAGAACTACTAAAAAAATAAAAAATAAAATTTACACATCCAGCTTCCACACATGACACAAGTTTAAGTTGACTTTTCAGTTATCAAGGTCAAAGAGGGTTTGAGGGAAAGTCCCTTCTCTATATAGACCTCAAAGTATCCTATTTTTAGTTGTAAGATGAGCACATAATGAAATCGTTGATATTTTCTGAAAAGTATCATATACTCGTGTTTTGGGGTCAACTTGTGATTATTTACTTCAAGTTGCATGTTATATTAGGTTTATTTTTTCATTTTTATATGGTATTATCCATTCGAAGGGTGATTAAAGATTATATTTTTTTAATATTTAGCTTGAGGTTATAATCAACACAAAATTAGCTTCTAAGACGAGGACAAAAATGAAGTGATATATAAACATAATATTTGGATAGAGAATCCAAGATAGGCAAAGTTACCGAGTGAAGAGATGAACATCAGAATAAGACATTTAATTTGTTTTACCTGGTAACCAATCCCATGGTCCTCTGACTGAAAGAGGATTGGCCTGCATCGTTTGTCTTCATTCATTAGGCTTGAATTCTGGAAATGAGTAACAAGGGCTTCCTTACCCTGGATACGGGCATATGCTAATGAAGCAACTTTTTCACTGTTAAACTTTTCCCACTTCTTGCCATTAAATGCCTACACCCATTTTAAAATAATAAGCATTTCTAATTTCAAAATAATAGCATATGGAAATTTCAAATTGGACCTTAATAGTCTAAAATGTGAAGACACGGAACTGGCTCTTGGTAACAGCATACCAATGCATGAACCAAAAGCTACACAAGTAATGTGGACAAAGTAATTTATTAATACACAACCTCTCAATAAACATAGCAAATGACAGGAAAGTGAACCTGATAGAAGGAGATAATGTGTGAAGGAGACACCATGTTGATGAAGGCATAACCTACATTGCACTTATTCTGCAGCCAAAGAAGAAAACATTCAAAAGTCATGATTCATGGCGAGGATATTTAGTATACTCCATAGTGTATCAAAAATTATAATTAAATTACCTTAAAATCAATTGGCAAGTACAGAAAATCATAAGTTCCCCTAAGATTTTCATCAATAGCTACCAGCAACATCTTTGAAGTGTACCTTACAGAAATAGCAGAGATGCACAAGTATCGGGTTTTAGAAATCCACATAAAGCATTACAAGTCTACACTGACATAACATGGATATTCTAGTTCATTCTTACTTGTTGGGGATGTTTTTTATCATTAAAGTAGTCCTAATATCTTCCCCAGTGATGATTTTATCCAAATCAAGCTGATACTGCTGCTTGTTTTCTATCTGGTTCCCTTCATACTCAACCCGTCGAGACCATCCTCGTTCAGTCAATCCCTCATTTATTGATCCTGTACCTTGATAGTAACCATTCCCAAAAAATAAAGGATTCCTTGACATTGACATCATCCTAGAACTAGGAGAACCACTTTCAATCATGTTTCCAAGGGGAGCAATGCCAACACTCACAGCCCCAAGGGGACCCAAATTTGTCACATAGCTTTTGTTATTTCGACTAAAACCCACACCTCCAAAAGCCACTGGGCTCAGGTAGGATTTTTCAGGTGACTCTGGTAAGTAGCTGAAATATCTGTCAAGAGGAATGCCAGAAGGAGCAGATCCCACATGAGGGTGATGGTGTGAAGCACGAACAGTGTCATGCTGATTGGGATAAAGATGATTTTGCCCATGTCCAGTGGAAGTAAATGGGAGCCCTGCGGACGGATTTGGCCAGGCAGAAGAATTGATGTGCTTGGAGTAAGCAGTGGGACTTCCCCAGAGAAACTCAGGACCAGATAGCGTACCAATGCCAGATGGACTAGAACTTGAGTCACCAAAAGATGACACAGGTCCAGGACTTGCACTTAACTTCTGATCAGGAAAGGAATGAGAATGCTGATAAGCCACCACTTGACCAGACCTTCCTTGATCTTTACCAATTGGTGCAATCTTCACAGGTTTTGAGACATGGGTTGGAAGAATGGAGGCCAACCCAGACATATGGGCCTGGCTGTTGCCCATGGGGCTGAGTGTTTCCAAACCTGGTGACCGACTAAAGCCTTGCATTGGACTGTATTCAACTGGACTGCTGAAGTGTGTCCAGTTACCTGTCATGATTACACCACCTTTTTTAGCTCATCATCGGAAAATAACAACATGAGCATAAAATTACCTGTACATTTGATGAAGATTACCTAGATACATACCTGGAGGAGAGTTCATTGGTGAACTAATTTGATTATGAAATGTCCAGGTTTCATCTTGTTCCAGCTCTAGACCTAATTGCTGCATCAAGCTGAACACAGAAGGCAAAAAAAATTAACATAATGAATCTAACCAAAATGGAAGAATCTGAGGAAGTGAAATGAAACACAATCCAGGCAAGTAAAGAAAACAACAAGATGAAAACAGCATAAATTTAATCCCTCCTTCCAAATTTTCAATCTCATTGTTCTAAAGAAAATCTGACTAGCAGTTCATTATACCAGCAAACAAATTTCATAAAGACTAAAAAACAACGTCTAATGGTACTAGAAACCCAATACCAACAAGAGTGCTTAAAGAATAATATATTAGTGATACATACTTTCGACGGGCACCACCAGGCCGGCTAGGTTCGAGCTTTATCCGTTTCCCAGCTATATCGCTCCAATTTAATGCTTTTAGGGCAGCCTCAGCAGCTCTAACATCATAAAATTCTATAAACCTGTGGTGTCGCTTGTGTGGTGTTTCCCTAATCTGTATGTCATGAACAAGGAGTTGACAGATACATTATGAAAGCACAGGAGGTGTTCATCTACAATTGGTCAAAAAATTAACAGCCGTAAAATATTATTAGAGGATAATAGCACCTCTTTGACTTCCCCATAATCCCCAAAAATTTGACGAAGTTCATCATTTGATACAGATACATCCAAATTGAACACTACAAGAGTTCCCTGATTAATATCCTTTTCTGATGGGTTATCCTGTGCATAGCAAGGAATATTATACATAATATAGATGCTAGTCTAATCAATAATACCAAACTAACTATGGAAAAATAAAACTAACTCTTAGTTCAAACCTTGGGAATTGAAAAATGAATGTCAAGTTTTCTTCGTCTCAAGGGCTTATTATGAAGTGCACGCATTGCAGTTCTAGCAGCTCTGATATCATAATAAGATATCATCACAAAACCCCTGTGCTTGCATGCAGTATATAAGGATCTTATATCTCCATATTGCTGCAAAGAAAAATCAATTCCACGAGCATTCATGATTCATATTCTAATATCATAAAAACCGAGACACGTGTCCGTTTAGACAGATATATGGCCTTTCTCGTCCCGAATCAGGTAATTGATGTTCTGGTCAATCATCAAAACCTCTCGATCTTTCATAAAGTAGAATTTACTTTAATGCATGGACCATTGTTCCTTTGTGGTTGTGTTGATGCCTTATTACCAAACCAGTAATATCTAAGATTAATAATTTATTTATGAAATTTGACTATTCGTCAATCCTCTAAAAATAATAAGTATTTGACCAGTGCTGCAAAGGAATGGGATTGCAGTCTGTTATCGCAACGCCAGGAATAACATTGGCTAAAAAACAAAACGTTGTATATTTAAATCAAACTCGAGATGGTATTCTATAATGGAGTGGGTTTGGGTGGGGCGTTCATACTTGACACTTTATATTAGGACTTGGAATGACAAACTTTTGACAGTGTTACAACTATTAGAATTTTTTTGCACTTTCACAAGATTGATTAAACATTCTGGCCACTTTTTCAATAAATCGTAATGGGACCACTCCTCCCTCCTCCTCCTACTCCGCTTAAATGCATAGCAGTAGCACAAGAGGATGGATCCTTTTTTTTATGGAATAAACAGAACTCCTAAAATTGAATTTCGAGTACAAAACTTACAAACTTACCATAACATGGTCAAATAAAAAAAACTCCGCAAGCATATAATGTGTGAATAATAATTAAGCCGCAGAACGTTGAAAGACAGATAGATGTGATTTAATGGATCTGAATTGTGTGAAATACCTCAAAGAGGTATCTCAACTCAGAATCCTCAACATTACTATTGATATTACGAACAAATAGTGTCCTTGAAGGATGTTCTCCATATGGATGTTCTCCAGTAACTGTTCCTCCGCCATTTATAAGACCATGGTTATCAATGCCACTGGGAACAGTATCAGACATGCTCAACTTTGAGACACTGATTAGTAGGCTCTCTTGGAGGTCAAAATCCATTTCCATTCCCCCTCCACTGTCAAAAAGATCATCTTCCAAATCCTCCAGTTGAGTAGGCAAACCACTAAGGTCAAAATCATCCATTACACCAGCTAACAGATCATCTTCATTTCCAGGAAGTAAGAGTCCAATGGCATTTGACTCGATATCTAGAACTGAATTTTTACCTTCATTAGCTTGATGAATCTTACTTAAGGGAGGAAAGTCATCATCAGTATATTGACCTGAATGCCCCGCTACAGGTAAAACAAGTTTGAAAATCATTTCAATGACAGTATGCAAAACATGTCAGCAATGAAACTCAAACATACACTTTTCGTGTGGAAGGACAGGCAACGAGCTAGAAAACAAGCTAGCATCAGTTGATGCATAATATGCATCAGTACTACGTGGAATATTCCATGCATTTCCAACTTTTCTTGAAATATCGACCAAGTGAATTCCCGATGGACCTACAAACAAAGATAAAAACATAAGAATTTGAGAATGTAAAAGTGATGCGTTTAAGCTTTGGGCTGTTTTGGGGGGGGGGGGAGGGGAGGAAATCTTTACAATTACCTGAAATAGAATTTTTTAAATTCCTCTCCATTCAGTCCTTTCCTGGAAACACAAGTGAAAGGGATTACAGGTTATACTATTACAAAATTCTGAACTCCAGATTTTTGTTAAGCGTGTCCATAAAATAAAACTTTGAAAAAAAAACATAGTAAATATTGACCTCCACATCAAATATCACAGACAGAAGAAAGTCCAATTATACAAAACCTCCGCCCTATTCCACAGGACCACAAGTAAAGAGAAATTTGGTTTGGCCAATAAAGAATGCAGAATGGAAATAAAATAGAAAAGGTACATCAGGAAGAATAGATATACTAGGTTCCCTGAGCGGGTTGATGGATGAGCCTAGACCTAAAGCCTACATTCCAGCTCAACTTATAAGGGGAAGAAATTAAGTGGGGAAATCTTTCAGCAATAGAAGTTGACTGCCCACTATAACACCAAACCAAATATGGAAGTGAAAACTTAGACGAGATATTAAAAATGATATCTTGACAATAAACTCAATGAATCTTTAATTTTATTTAGCCTAAATAAAAATAAAATCAAAACTTGTATATCTAATTTTGGAACATAGGGAGTATAAACTAAATTCACCAACTATTATACTTTCCTGTATGAAACATCAAAGCCCCCAAGTCTTGCCAATAGAAATTGATGATTGCAGGTACAATTTAATAATACTAGGACTTATTAAACTTCAACAACCCCACAGAATTCTGTGGATGGATCATTTTGTTAACTCAATTTCGCTCTGTTGACTTGAACTAGAAATAACCCCACATGAAAAATCAAACAAATTTAAACATCATTCTAAACGTACACAGCTAAAAAAACAAAAACACTCCCAAATATCCTGGTCAACATTGATCGAAGCTAAAAGAAAGTCGCATAAATTCAACGGGACAAAACCCCGATTCCAACGAGAAGAAGGCAAAAAAAAAAAGAAGCTGATAACAAGTAAAGTCTACATAAATTCAACACTTTTTCCCCTTTTCATCAACAAAAAAAAATAACTCAAATAAAAATCGCAACTTTATACCAAGCCAAGAAACAAAACACATAATTAGCAAGATAATTTGAATACCCACAAAAGTTTTAGACAGAGAGAAAGTACCTCAAAGACGTATATTGAACAGCAAAAACAACAAGAAAAACAGTTTCGTAGAAGCATAGAAACTAATTTCTTCTACTTCCCTATCTGCCGCCGGGAAACTAGAGAGAGAAACTCAGAAACACCAAGTGGAAAGTGGAAAACGTAGAGAGAGAAAGTGAAACCCATTAATCCATGACTGGAGGGAAAGGAACATCAAAAGTATTCAATAGTTGCTCCTCCTGTCTGAGCTCTATTATGTTTCTCTCTCCAGAATTATTTGGGTGCGTCTGAATTTGCTTTGGCGTCCGTTGACACGACTTGTCCCACGGAGATACAGAGATACTGCTGCGAGAAAATGTGTTTTGAATTAGTCTTGAAGTTCATCAGAACTACGGCACTTGCCACTACTCTTCTGCATGAGACAAAGTATACTACCCTGTCAGTGCTTTAGATGGATTCTGACAGGAGTTTTATCTCTTTTATTTATTTATTCTTCCTTTTGCTTCTTCTATGTTTTTAAGATTATTTAATATCATATCTAATTACATATTATAATTTTTATTATTAAAAATTAAAAATTTATAAATAAAATTAACATTTAACTTTATTTAAAAAGATTCATATATCTTTATCTTATCTATTTATTCTTATTTGTTAATAATATTAAGAGTATTTAGTAGTGATGATATGTTAATTCAAACCGTAAATTTTTATCTAATCATTTAAATAATTCTGAATAAAACAAACATAACATAAAATTATTTTAAGTTATTCCATGAATAAGTTCATAAAAAATAAGCATTTGACTATTATTATTTAATTTTAAAATTAATAGTTTTAAAATTATAATTTATAAGAATATAACCCCAAATTATAATACTTATAAATTGTACCTACTTGGAGGAAATCCGGATTGTACCTACTTGGAGGAAATCCACCCACCACCCACTGTTCCAGATTGTACCTACTTGGAGGAAATCCGGATTTTTGGGAGGTGCATGCCTCTTGGGATTGGCCTGAGAAAGAGTCAAGTGAGTGTTGCTCAATCTAATCTGGTTTCGCAATGCTATTCGTCAGGCCTCTGTCTGTACAAACTAGTAAATGTTGATGGGGCTTCCCAAAATAATCCGGCCGACCCCAGCTTGTTCGTGATTGTGTATTTGTCTTGATCGATGGCATGCATGTGGGTTTTATGGTTGATATTGACACATTCAGTTGCACAACTTTGGGCAATTTCGCAAGGGCTTGATGAAGGTGGAATTGGAATCTGATTCACAACTGGCTCTTAATTTAATTTAATTTGTGCTGCCTGCTACTAATGAACATCCGAATTTTTCATTGATTTGGAGAATTGTGACTTGTTTAATAGATAGAGTGGGAGTGTACAGTGTACTTGTTGCATTGTTCGCCAGAAGGTTTATATTGGTGTGTGTTGATTTCTTGGTCAAATATTCATGTACAAATGTTAAATTTTAACAATTCTAAAACTAGTCAATTGATCGTAATATAATAATATTCACGGTGTCAATTAGTTAAGGAAGTTGGAATTTTTATCCCATTGAACTCCACTCATTTATCTTAGAAACCCAGCAGAGCTGCATAAGTTTTGCCCAATATATAACCTCTTGACAAAATAATTTTGATATAAAAAGCATCATCACTAAATCAATTGTCCAACATGCAAGCCCATGCACGAAAACTTTTTCAACCGTTTATTTGCTTGTCCCACCTCAAAAAAAATAAGGGTGTAAATTAATCGAGTATTAAGTTGCTTGGATTTGGTTCACAAAATTTATAACTATAAAATAAGATATGATTACGGCTCATTTAGCTACCGAGTTGATCACGAACTCGAATCGAGTCCGAACAATTTGAACGAATATGATCCGAGTATGAATAAAAAATTAAAATTTGAGGAGGTTCGAGTAATTTATCGAATTTTAAAATTTACTCATATTTGAATTATAGATATTTTTAATCGAACTCAAATCAAACTTTTAATCGATCAAGTACGAATCAAATTTGAGACTGTTTGTTAATTTTACGTCTTACTCAAAAATGTCTTGTGCAATCTCTCTCTTCTAATAAAGTAAGCAAAATTCCAAATTGGTCAGGATGTGGGACAGAGGATGTGGATATTCTTGTGATGAACGTATGGATATCCCTTTTTCTTCATAATGCAGTATACAACATTGTTTTTAAGTTGCAATTCTAATTACTTTATTTGTCTCAAAATTAAATATGCACATTTTGATTTTTTTTAATCAATTTATACTTTTTTTAAAAAATAAATAAACACAAAATAAATGAACTCCAGTGAAACTCAAAATAAATGAACTCAAATCAATAATACGAGTAATCACTATACAGAATGAAATATATTGCGTGCAATTTATATTAATGAGCAAATTAACCGTGTGACTATTGAAAATAAAATATAGTACAATTAATACAAAAACTAAATAAATCAGAATTGAGTCCAAACATGACCATCCAATATAAGGAAATGATATTTCCACAAGTAAAATTTAATATTTCGACAAATTCTCACCCCCGTGAGTGTGGGGTTCACTTACTATTCATACCAGAGGGAACTTATGAAAAATGAAAATATTTTGTGAAAATATCAAATTTATCTTATAAAAATAATAATAATTCCTTTTATTTTTATGATTATCTAAAATGACACAAAGTCTACAATCTTTCTCCACAATTTTGTTATCATAAATTGTTGCTAAATTAAATTGTCAATAATATGTTTGTAAACGGAACCCTCTTTATATAAATAATTATAAAAAATTTATCTGCTTGAGATCCAGTAAAAATTTCGGATATTTCAAATTCGTTTCGAATATAAATATTATGAACTCATCCATAAACAACTATCTTATAAATAAAAGTTATTTGACACTATTTTGACTTATAAGTCAAAAATTAAATTAAAATAAAATGTAAGAATATTTGACTAAAATGACTTATAAGTTAAAAGCAAGATGTAAATACTACTAAAATAAGTTCAGAAGAGTCTTTATATTTGGAAATAACTTATAAATCATATTTTGAGAAGTAAAAATTTATTATTTCCCAAAAGCAACTTATAAGTTATAAATAAATTACAATCAAACACTTGAATGATAAAAAATATAGTAACTTATAAGTCATTTTGACGGACTTATAAATTATGAATAGATAAATTATACTGTCCCAATTATTCACGGGAGATTCAATTTTTCTGTCCAAATCCCCTGTCCGCGTAAAATAACTCCAAAGTGAAATCAATGCTCTCAAATTCCTTGATTCTTCCACTTCGTATCTATTTATCTCCCTTTTAATACTTTTTAAAAAAAAAAATAAATAATACTTTTATTAAACTTTTTTTAAAAATTAATATTAAAAGAATTTATTGTCATCAAATTTGAGTTTTAAAAATATATTAAATTAATTAAATGACTTTAATATTATAAAATAGATGAAGTATAACTGTATAAACTTCATTCATATTTTAAGAATAACTGCCAATAATAACAGTGTTACTAGTTGCGCACCAGCACAAAAGAAAATGAATACTAAAGAAAAAGAATACCATATACTTATTCTGTTCCGAATTAATATAATTAATATTGATAATTTTGTTAATTTAGAATTTTTTTAAAATTTTAAATTAATATAATTTATTTAAATTAAAAAATATCCATAAATAAAAATTACTCCCTCCGTCCCAAATTAACTGCTCAGTTTTGACTTTTTTAAGTCAAATTGACTATTTTTAGAATTAATAATTAAGCATATATAAATATATTTCTAAAATTATAAAAATTAGGATTAGTAATAAATTGTATATACTTTCTTTTGGTTATAATATCTTCACCTATATTTTAGCAAAAATAGTAAAAAGATTAGTTTTAAAAATGGTCAATTTGACTTTAAAAAGTCAAAACTGAGCAGTTAATTTGGGACGGAGGGAGTAATATTTTTACAAAATCAATTTCTTATTCATCATCATTGTAATTGTATGGGCTTAAATTAAATAAATTAATGCTAATTATGGAGTTCTGTTCGTAGTAACCGTCTATTAATTAAAATTTTAATCACATAGTATTTTTAATAGAAAAAAAATAATAATAATAAAATATTCCACCCGCCTCGTAACCTAGACAAAGATTCATGCGTTGTACGCGCACTTTTTCCTTCCTCACTCATACGCTTTAATCTCTTTATCTATCTGTCTTCTGTCGGTGTTCAGATCTTCTTCCGTTTCTGTGCGCCTTTATCCTTTTGCCAGTTAGGGTTTGTTCAGATCCAGAAACTCCGCTGATAAACACAGAGATATAATTCATACGCAAACAATAAGAATAATATTCTAGTTTTTCTTTTCTAAATTTGGAACTAGGATGCAAGAGCTTGATGAGAGCCGAGTAATGTTGTTGATGTTTCTGTGATTATTGCTGGTGGGGCGAAGAAGGAATACGCCGTCGTTTCAGTGAACAAAGAGCAGAACAAGTGTATGAGTGATTATTTGGTTAGGTTTAATTCTTTAGGCTTCTTTGTGAAAGGTTCGAGGAGAGAGACGAATAAGGTGGGATTGTTCTTTTGTTATCCGAAGTCGAGGTCTATGGGGCAAATGTGGTTAAATCATTTTTAAGATTAATTAATTAATTCAGTATCTCTTTTTATTGATTAGTCTGAGAAATCTTTAATTCGACTGCTTGAAATCAGTTTCTGCTGAATTGGCTGCCAAATTACACTAAACAATGCAGCAAGATCACCGAAAGAAAGTGAGTTTTTGATTTATTGCCCTTCTAATTTATGTTTTTATGTTCATAATCTTATTTGGGCAGTGAACTGTTAGTTTTGCTTCTAAATATTCATTTCTTAATATACTAACCAAATTTGCAAATTTTAAAATTAAAAGTTACTAAAATCTATATATTCAGCCACATATTTAACATTTGACTGCCAAATATACAATCTACATTCAACTTTTGAATGCGAAAAAGAGATGGTTATGTTTTTAGGGACAACTCATAAGAAATTTGGTCTTTTCTTTGCTGCTCTGAGATTTGTTATTCTGGGAAATTGGTGAACCCAAAAATTAATAGCTTTACTTGTTTGTTTATGTTGTATATATATAAAGTTCATAAGCATTATGAGTTATTTGTTCTCTTTAACTCTTAATCATCTTTATTGCCATCAGTATGGATTATTTTGTTTACTTCTTTAGTAGAATAGGATTTGGTTCTGTGAAGTAGTTTTCAACCCCTTAAATATATGTTTTTGCCCTGTACTCATTGTTTTTATTTTCAATATGAACTTATTTTCCATTTGAAATCTATGTTTTAAAAAATTTGTATTTTATAAGTTTTATATAATCTGTATATCGTTTATCCTTCAGAAAATTTTTTGTTCTTTATTGTCAGCCATATTATTTTTAATTTGACCTTATCATGTGTGCATGGCTATAAGAGGATCCAATTTCAATGGCATGATTAAATTTGGCCTTTTGTTTCTTCCACGTTGGTCCTATGCTTTTGATATTTTAGTTATTTGCTCCTACAGTAAGTATTGTTATCTGTTAGCATACAGTTGGAAATATGATGTATCCTATGGACTGTTGTATGGAAAAAGTTTTTTTAGATGTATTAGCTTCACAATATAAGGAGATAACTGATTAAGGATAAGGGGAAGAAATTACTTTCATGTGGTATTTGCTGGAGATTGGTTATGTTCATATTCTTAATCAATAAATAACTTGACTTGGTGCTCCTATGTTGCAGAGTTCCACGGAGATGGATTTTTTCTCAGAATATGGTGATGCCAGCCGATACAAAATTCAGGAGGTTATCGGGAAGGGAAGTTACGGTGTTGTTTGCTCAGCCATTGATACCCATACCGGTGAGAAAGTAGCAATAAAGAAAATACATGATATTTTTGAACATCTCTCTGATGCTGCTAGAATTCTTCGCGAGATAAAGCTGCTCAGGCTGTTACGACATCCAGACATTGTGGAGATTAAGCACATTATGCTTCCTCCATCCAGAAGAGATTTTAAAGATATTTATGTTGTTTTCGAGCTCATGGAGTCAGACCTTCACCAAGTCATTAAAGCCAATGACGATTTGACGAAAGAGCACTATCAGTTCTTTCTTTACCAGTTACTTCGTGCTCTAAAGTATATTCACACAGGTAATTGTCACTAGTCATTGGTCTTTGAATTGAAGTTGACATTGTTGATGGATCAGTAGCACTATGAGTTTCATATCTATTTGTATGTTAGAAGTTGCTGTCAAATATTTTAATATGAGCATCATGCGTAACTGTGATTCTGTTCAGTTTTATGGTTGGAAGTTATTAATCTGATGGTTAACAATTTTGATGCAGCAAATGTCTACCACCGAGATTTGAAACCAAAAAATATTTTGGCAAATGCAAATTGTAAACTTAAAATTTGTGATTTTGGCTTGGCGAGAGTTGCATTCAATGATACACCTACTACTATATTTTGGACGGTATGTGATTTAGAACCATGATACATGAATTTTCAACTTTCACTCGTTCACTTTTATACATATGTTTTTGAATTATACTGTATGGACTATATGAGTCATTATTAACTTTTACAGTAATGTTTTATAGGATTATGTTGCTACAAGATGGTATAGAGCTCCAGAATTATGTGGTTCTTTTTTCTCTAAGGTGTGATTTACGTACTGTCTGGATATTTATGTTATCAGTTCTTATGTTGAGCTGTAGAGATTAATACAAAACACCTTGTGGTTTAACCCTTTTTAGCTTATAAACCCTGTGGAATTCTTTTTAACACATTGGACCATACATCAATTTAGTTGAACTGCCAAGTGAAAATCAAGTTCAAGATTGATGAGATATTTTATAAAGTTAAATGTTGAGGTGGTTAATTTATGTTACTCTTTCCATATATCGACTCGCAGTTATCAGCTAAATAGTCAATACTAGTGCTACCCAGTTCTTTGTTGGACAATAAATAATGTTTCGTGGCAGTTATGCATATATACTTTGTTGGAGAATAAATAATGTGTCAAGAGCAACACTGTAAATTTTGCTATATAAGTTATTGTCTCATGAACTAGAACTTTTAAATTTCTTGCACCTTTCAAAAACATGTTTGTAGTTCCTTTTTGTTGAGATAAATATAAAAATCTCATACTTGTGCTAATGATTTGATTTTGCGATGAATTTGGATGCAGTATACACCTGCAATTGATATATGGAGTATAGGCTGCATTTTTGCGGAGGTTTTAACGGGGAAGCCACTATTTCCTGGAAAAAATGTCGTTCACCAGCTGGATTTGATGACAGATCTGCTAGGGACACCTTCAATTGACACCATTTCTAGGGTATGTTTCTTACCCCTTAACTTTCTTTTTGATCATATTGCTAAAGTCTATAATTATCCTCCCAACCTCTGCAAACTTGCTTGGGTATCAACTTTCTTGTTTATTCATTCAGGTTCGAAATGAAAAGGCCAGGAGATACCTTACTACCATGAGGAAGAAGCAACCTGTTCCTTTGGGGCAGAAGTTTCATAATGCAGATCCTTTGGCATTGCGACTATTAGAAAGGCTACTTGCTTTTGATCCAAAAGATCGGCCAACTGCTGAAGAGGTTTGACATGGCATACTAGATACATCGGTCCTTTAGCCATATGTACAAGTACCGAGAGTCATTATCATTTCTGATACTCTTCTATACTCTAATATTTTCTGGATTGTAGTTGGATAAGTGTTCAACATTATATTCTGTCCTTTATGTAATCAGGCACTGGCGGATCCTTACTTCAAGGGACTTGCCAAAGCTGATAGAGAACCGTCTTGCCAGCAAATTTCAAAGGTGGAGTTTGAATTTGAGAGGCGAAGGGTTACAAAGGAAGACATTCGGGAATTAATTTTCCGTGAGATACTTGAATACCATCCTCAATTGCTCAAAGATTACGTTAATGGAACAGAAAGAACCAATTTTCTCTACCCAAGGTTATGATGCTTTTAGTTATTTCTCATGGATAAATTCTCTCATCTCATCGTTTAATTATCTGTATGCTAACTTCTCCTTATTTGTTTTGTATTATTGTATATATTTATGTAGTGCTGTGGACCAGTTCAGGAAACAGTTTGCTCATCTTGAAGAAAGTAGTGGTAAAAGTGGGCCGGTGATTCCGCTAGAAAGAAAGCATGCATCTCTCCCTAGGTAGATCTAAATCTCTACCTTTTTCTTTTTTTAGGTGAAGTGGAGTGAAGGTGCTGGTTGATGTCCAGGTTTTGGGTTGAATTCCTTTGATGGTACACGTTTTAAATCAGTTTATTTTACAAGGCAATGAAAGGACTGAACGTAAATAGTGCACGGCAGATTGGTAGTCCATGATGGGTGCATAGATGGTGAACAGTTTAGTCTTGACTATTGAGTCCCTTAAAAAAAAGAGATTGTGGGTCTGAGTGACATAAGCTGCCGTTTTTTTGACCCATATTAATCCACAAATTAGTAAATTTTGTGCTCATCTCGCTAATTAGCAAGTTAAGTGCGGTTCACTGACTTTTGTACTGAATTTGGTCACCATTGTTGAATGTATGATAGAGTGGTGGATCAGATTATGGTGGCAAAATCGTCCAGTCAAACTATACACATTTGTTCCTAGTTCGTCTTAAAAGCTTTTGCTTTCAGAGAATAGCAACTAAAACTTCTACTTATACGTACTATGGTGTGAATCAAGAGATATGGCACTTAGTTTCATAGGGAAAAAAATGATGTAAAGCTATAGTCGTCTGATCTTTCTCATTGGTCTATTTTTCAGAGTTTAGCCTACTTTTTTGACAGACTAGTAGCCTTTTTGTTTGTTTTGTTCTTTTTCAGTAATGAAATTTCCGTTTTCATTAGCTTTTGACTATTGAGTTCTTGTTCCTGGTGATTTTCTGATTAATTTTGTTCCATTTACCTTTGCAGGTCTACAATTGTACATTCAAATATGATCCCTCCTAAAGAGCAGGCGCATGCTGCCACATTGAAAGATTGGCAACTTACAGAAGATGCATGCAATAAGCACTCCAGAGATGGAGATGGAATTCCTGGCTGTCTGTCCAGAGCCTCACAGGCACCACAACGGATTACACTGGGTATTCTAAACTTCTTTTAAAAGTAATTATGGTTTGTGCTGTTGAAGTTGTTAATTTTAGCTAAATGTACACAGTTGTTTGCTATTCAGCTAAACCAGGAAGAGTTGTGGGGCCACTCCCACCTTATGAGAATGGAAATCTCATTAAACAAGTATATGATCCTAGAACGCTGGTGAGAAATGCAGTCATCCCTCCGCAGGTTGTTCGTCCGGCATGCTGCCACCGACGGAACGGCACAGTTAAGCAAGAAAGATCTATGGAGATGGAGAGGGACTCGTCTTCACAAGCTAAACAAGTCCCTCAATTTGGCATGGCTGCCAAACTTGGCCCGGATATAGCCATAAACATAGACACAAATCCATTTTACATGACGCGGGAAGGAGTGACAAAGATGGATCATGTTGATGAAAGGATTGCACTTGACACAATCCTGTTGCAGGCAAGAAGTGAATATGGTGGAATCGGTGCAGCTGCAGCTGCTCACAGAAAAGTTGGGGCTGTTCAGTTTGGTATGTCGAGAATGTACTAGAAAAGGCCTATTGTCTTGGATCCATGTGTACATACATACATAAATGGGAGGGAAGGAGGGAGGGAGGGAGGGAGGGAGGGAGGGAGGGCGGATGTTTTGTGGATCAAAGCTGTAGAGTAAAAGTGTTGTAGATCGTCATGCTATACATATCAGTGAGAGTTTACTTCAAGTTTCACATATTTAAATCCTCCCTGTTGGTGCGTGTATATGGGATGGGATGGGATGGGATCTTGGGTGTAGGTCTTGGGGGAGAGTTTTAATACACTCGAAAAGGAACTCTGAAGTGTATCGAGATGAATCAGTTCTGGAGTGAAACCACCTCCCTCTTTAGTTTTGTTCTTTCCTCTTTAGTCTTACTGATAGGATTTGAGCCTAACCACTATAATTGAAAAAAAGTGAATAAATTCTGAATGTCTTGCGTCATGATGTTGTACTTGTATATCTGGTAGGATGTTGTACCCTTTGTTTTTATTTGGGTTTGGATGATGTTTGTCTTTGAAACCAAACAGTCCACATGGTTATTACTGTAAATGTCTTTTTCTTTCCTCTTTGTGATGGAATAGATCAGGTAGTAGAAGATGAACACGTGGGGTCACATAAATAAAGTAGGCTATCATATCAGCCAAGGCCAAACAATCATTTCATTAACCAGTGTGCCGTACAATGGTATCCGACTCTCACACGTACACGCCATCCACTTATTTACCCATGAACATTGCTTAATTATCTACTGCAGGTCACACGTGAAACCCACCAAGAATATGACCAATTAGGTCCTTACCACTAACTATTCCGAGTCTTAAATTTATATTACTAGTAAAGTTGAATCTAGAAAAAGATTTTCACTTGTACTAAAATTTATATAGATACATGTTTACCCCTAAGTTGTAAATTTAATAGTGTTACTAATAAAATTATTATACAAATTTAAAGATATCTTCTCATTTTATAATATTATTAATAAAAATGATTCTTTTTATAATTTTTTTTGTTGAACAGAGCGAGTATGAACGACTCTACTCTTAGTATATTTGGATATTGTGTCATTTTTGTTAGTCAATACAAAATTCATGGTATCTTCCGCCAAGATTTGAACTCAAATTCTCAACCTCATAATAACTTTAAGTAACTATCTAACTAAGCTACATAATGTATATGTATTTGAAACAACATAAATTGACTGCGTGCAATTAACGTTATTATTGCAATTAAAAAAGAAAAGGTTAATATTGAATATTTTAAGTAATGGCCAAAAATAACACTTTATTTCTATAATAATTAAGATGTTTTAATAAAATTGCGTCAAATAGTATTCTCCCACTTGATGAATAAAATGTATAAACTAAACTAGTAAATAAGTTAAAATTTGCGTTATAAGAATCTACAACATAATATATAAAATTTTGAAGCAGTTGAATTAAGACAAAGACCTCTAGCTATATATCACCTTTAATATTAAGAAATTCTTTGTGTCAAAAGAAATACATATTATTAGTATAATTCTTAATCAATAAATAAATTAGATAAATATAAATATGGTTGATGCGTCCCTAGTTTTAGTATGTATAAGAAATATCAAAATATACAGCTCATTATAGTATTTAATAAATGCAATTATTTTTTTTAAAAAAATCTTATGATTATCAAAATAAACTTAAAACTCTCCTTATAAATTAATAACAGACAAAATTTATTTACCAACTTATTTATCTTTTTTTTGATTTAAATGGAGAAACTTATATAAATAAAATTTATATTGTTTCATTTATAATTAGAGCATGTAACTTGGTTGAATAATTTCTTAGTTATGAGATTGAGGTTAAATTTTGATGGAAAGCTAATTTTTACACAGGAGTTCAAATCTTACGCGAATTTTTACGCAGGATAGTCAATGCCCAGTTGTCACATAAAAGTTTGTTATCCAATTTTTTTTATAGTAGAGAGTTCGTTTTGTATTGACCAACAAAAAAAGACACAATATCCAAATATACTAAGAATACACTAATAATTTTGAATTTTACTCTATCCATAACCTAATACATTTATTACATTATTCTTCTTATTATTATATAGTACTAACACATTATTTATTATCATATAGTTCACTTTAAAAAAAAATTAAAGATACATTTTAATTTTTAAGTTAATTTATGAAATCTTTAAAATGTAAATTAATATGAGTATATATATATATATATATATATATATATATATATATATATATATATATATATATATATATATATATATATATATATACAGACAGGATCAGGTAAGGGCTCCCTTACTTTGTTAAAATGCGGACTTTTTTTTTTTTTTTTGGTTTTTTTTTTTAAAACAACTAAAAAAAATATTTAATATTTTATGGAACTGAAATTTTTCCATAATATAATGTTTTGGGCGTGTTTTGAATACCTATACCAAAAAGTGGTGGTACAGTCTGCCCAGACTGTACATACATATTTTTGTTATACGTACCCAAATCACATCCAAAACACTGTATTATGAAAAAATTTCAGTTCCATAAAATATTAAATATTTTTTTTTTAGTTGTTTTAAAAAAAAAAACCAAAAAAAATCAAAAAAAAAAAGTCCGCATTTTAACAAAGTAAGGGAGTCCTTACCTGATCCTGACCCTATATATATATATATATATATATATGAAAATGATCCATAGCATGTGTAAGATCCCAACTTTTTATAAATAAAATTGAATTTTTCTTATATTCATTATTCTAAATAAATATGGTATTAATTTCATATAATGCTTTGGTTATGGGTGAAATGTGCAAATTTTACAAAATAAGCAAGTGGTTATAAAATATTCATTTTTGTCGGGGAATATTCTTTTAGCCGTGGAATATTCGTACGATGTCGCAGCCATTCGTGGGGCTCATAACAGAATAACTGTCGGATAAAAAAAACGACAAAGTTTGAGTTTTATAAATAACGGCGTAATTGTTACCGTTAACACTATTGAAATAACTTGTGGTTAAAATACAGTAATACGCGTGGTGGCACAGTAGCACACGGTATTGCACAGTATTGTTGAATTATTGATTCGTACGTAAGAAGTCACTATTTAATAATTGTTACAGTAGTTACTGTTCAATATTTTATTTTATTGATTCAATAATTGTTGTGTTGATACTTTATATTATTGTTGTTTCAATAATTGTCACTGCTCAATATTTCTCATTATCAGATCAATAATTCATAATATTTGAATAATATTATTAGATAACATTATTGGCAATGTCTAGAAAGTTCTGTCTAAGGAGAGGTTTGGTCACCTAATTGCGCACCAGTAAGGAGAAATTCTTATTAAAAAGCCTCCTCTTTCCTGGGAACTGCGTGATTGTCAGAATTGTGATTCTGTAATATTATTTGTGAATAATTAATTATTGATAAGGAAATATTTATTTGATGAAGATATAAATGATGGATTTATTTATTTTATGTGGTTATAAATAAAGAAATTAATACTGAGGTATTTTATCAGTATTTTGTCTGATTGGAGGTATTAAAAATCATCCGTTTGTAGATTTCAGATATTTTTAGTTTGGAATTTGGAAAAACTTTCTTCTGCAAAGTTGTAGAGAATTCGATTTCGTGTGGAATGGACATAAAATTCATATTTTTCTGATAAACATGCTATTTTCTATGAATTACTGAAGTTTTAGAAAATAAAATAATTTTTATTAAATTATGGGTGGGACCCACTTTTTGGTTGGTGTTGAATGCACATGGGCTGCTGAAAATTTTCAGAATTGGTGGCTAACTTGCTTGCGTAGAATAAAGAATAAGAAATAATAATATTCTATTATTTTAGTCTCCTTTGGCGTTCTAACATTTTCCTATAAATAGGCGCTTATGTTAGAATTGAAAATCACACCAGAAACAAGTTTTCTTTCTCTCTAGATTATCGAGCATATTTTGTGAGTATTTTGATACTTTGAGAGTTGTTATCCCGTTCAAGTTTCTGTCGGCTTTATATCCGAAATTCAGTTAGAAGTACGGTTATTTTGAGGTAAAGGATGTTATTTTTTTCTCAAATGATATTATTTTCTTCAATATCATTATGCCGAAATATTGGTGAACTTTTAATCAAATTTGGAACTTTTTATGTCGGGTTTACTATTCACGTATACGGAACTATTCACGTATACAACACTATTCACGAATACGGCACTATTCACTGAAAAATAAAAATTTTCCTTTTTATCCAAGATGTCTATTTTGTCTACTATCTTTGATTGTATCCATGTTTTGATCGTTATTTTTGAATTCTGCTTCACAATTGGTTATTATGAAGTATTATTGATCTTGGAAAAACTTTTATACGAATCCCTAATATTTGTCCTTCTGTCTCACTGGATTTGTTTTCTTTAAAATATTTTTTATCATCCTCAGTCTTAAATGATGATATTACTGAATATCTTTGGCCTGTAGTGCAAAGATGAATGATTAACTGATGAATATCTTTGACCCATAGTGCAAAGATGAACAAGTGTTGAGATGAACATGACCAACTGGTGATACAAATGAATATCTTTGGCCTGTAGTGAAAAGATGAATATTTGATTAAAGATGTATATTGATTGTTGTTACAGGGATAAAATATTGATGATGAACTTTTAAATCTTAGAAGATAGTAGAATTCATTTTCTACGTGACTCTTCTAAAGGATTGCTATTTTCGCTGCAGTTGTTGATCTAAAATTTGTTGTCTATTGTATTCTATCAGATTTTTTCCTGTTGAAGACTAATGATAATTTGTTGTATATTATCTTAGTCATAATATTCTTTACTGAGCTAGTTGAGCTTACCTTTTTTCTTTTTGTTCAATTTTTCTTCTCAGGAGGTAAGAACATAGCAGGATCGAGTCGGGGTATGGAGCGATGGTTCTAGAAAGATATTTTAGCAGTCATCACTATTTCTGTAAAATAGTGTATGAATAATTGTAATGATGACTTATTTGAGTGTTGATATTGTCTAGAAGACAATATTTGTATTTAAACTCACAGTATGTGTTGTCGTATTTTGCACGACAATTGTATTATTGAAGTTGTAGTTTGTTTTCTGTACCATGTATTTGACGGCTCAGAATGAGTGTTGTATACCTATTTTGGAGGCGTCACAACATGAATTTGATATAGATAAAAATGGACAAATAATATCTCTACCTTCTGTTACAGTGGTGAACGGCTTGAATTAAAATTTTGGGCGCGTCATCAGCTGCAACTTCTAGCGGATGGAATAAAAAAAAATTTAGACAAATTTTCCCCTTTTAGCCCAAACAGACAAAGCAAAAAATAGCAATTTATACCCACTCCTCCTCTTTGTTTCTCTCTCTAAAAGCAATATGAACTCCGACAAAGATGTGTGGCGGTGCAATCATTTCCGACTTCGATCCTCCTAACAGGAGTAGCCGGAAAGTGACTTCACAAGATCATAAAGACCATGGGTCTTCTCAGGCACCTGAGAGGGGCTTCTCGGGCACCTGAGACATTGACGATCGCACCACCACCTTGAGTTTGGGAGCTCGGCCGGGTCTGTCAGATTGCCAAATATGGTGCCTTTCTGGACCCAACCCACCTCGTAATCTCGTCTCATAGAATCTATTCTCTTATAACACACAACAAGAGGTTTTGGTTTTTATTTTGGCCCTGACACCAACTCCGCTTAAAACAATGAGTTGAGGGTTGAATAGAGGCTTAAGTTTAGTTACTGAAGGGAGCACCAATGATCAGTGGCGGAACCAGGACGATTTCATAGGGGGGCAAAATAATTTGATCAGAAAAAATAATTTGATCCAATTGAAACTTTACAACTCTGTATTTTAAGAAAAAATTTGATCGTGTTATAAATAATTAAATAACATTTTTACGATAAATAATTCTGCATACCTGTTAACAAAATTAAAATTTCTTATTTTTTTAAAAAATATAAGGTCGACATATTTTTTTTATTAAATAGTATCGAAAAAGTAATAATTTTGCATGCAATATAGAATTATTGTTTTTTAATAATAATTTATAAATAAAACTTTTTTTATAAATGGGGAGAAATGCATCAATCAGTGTTCAAAAACAATAATCTAAAGGAGTACAAAAAATTACAGGAGCTCAACCTTACATAATTAAGACAACTTGTCAAATGTCCATTGGCCAAATAGCCCAAATAGACAAAAAGACAAAAGTTCTTTAACTTTTTAGACCCTAAAACTAGAACTACACATGCATGACAGCTCCTCCCTTTACTCTACTTCTCCAAATCCGATATCCCTCACCATTTGAACCTTGAAATTGGTCAAACAATTACTTTAGTTAAATAACTAACCACGGTTAAATATTTGCAGCCTTTGCTTACACCTGTGTTGCAGACTCGCCGGAAGCCGAAAGTCAGAAGCCGGAGCAGTGGCTGACCGTCGCCCCCCCCGCCCAACCCATTCGCCCTGCCGCCCCACCCGGCCTCGACTGGACTGCAGCTGCTACCGGGGGCAGACGCCCCTGCCCCCTAGTTCCGCCACTGCCAATGATGATGAGGAACTGTTTTTTCCTACTTGAATAACTGAATTCGAAGCGACTGTCATTATAAATTACTACTATTCCACAGACCAATTTTTAACAAATATGAATTCCTTTTTCTTATAATTTTAATTCTTACATTAACACACAATACAAATCAGATCTTTTTCAATAGCAAACCAGCCTTGGGAGAATCAAATGTCAGATCTGGATACCAAATTAATTGATCGATTAATTGTTTGATGATTCAGTTCAATCTAGATCAGGGAGAAAGAAATCGGTTACAGAATGTTAAAAGAGAGAGATAAATTGATGGATATATAGAAACTTGTTTTGGTCAATGACGTCCGCTAGAATAAGTAGAGATAAACTTGTTTTGTTTAGGCTAAAAGGGGCATATTTGTCTAAATTTTTTTATTCCATCCGCTAGAAGGACTAGGCGGATGACCAAATCGTTTATCATTGTAACAGAAAGTAGATCCATAGTAAATAGATACTATCTTTGTTCTTAAAAAATTGTTGTTTAAAGTTTTGACGTATGGATTAAAAAAGTACTCATTTACCAAGTAAAATTTGTTTGAAATTCCATCACTACCTCTTTATAGGAAATTGAAAACTATTAATACAAGAGAGAGAATTTCTTGAGACAATGAGAGAAGGTAGGGGTAATATAGGAAAGTAAATAATTTATTCTCTTTGAAAGTTATAAATGACAAACATTTCAAAATAATTTTTTTCTTTTAAAACGACAATCTTTTAGAAACGGAGAGAGTATTATATATCATTCGCCATATATATGGGAGCCCTTCCATAGCAACCGGTTGCCGTGAGAACTGTGCGACAACCCCTTTTTGGACCGTTGATAAACTTATTGGAAGGCTGAGATGAAACATAAATATACCAAGCCGGCACAACTTGTACCGGCTTTTATTTTAATATGAGGACCCCACATAGTCAACATGTTGTCAGTTTGTTAAAATAAAATGAATTTTTAATATTAAATAATGTCCGATCGGCACAGCTTGTATTCTTTTATTTTTATTTTTAAGCATTTCTCCATTAATAGTCATGACTCAGCACATTGCGTAAACTTAAAAAAATATAAAATACTCCCGGCCGCTACAAGCTCTTACGGCTGTTAAAAAAAAAAAAACCAACCGGGACAAGCTCTTCCGGCTTGCAATTCACATCCTTACAAATATATGCTATTTTATATAAAGAATTATAATATATCCTATTATAAAATAACAAATATTTTTATAATTCTTTATTTGTTATTTTTATAAAAATATTTTTTATTTTTTATTTGTTATTTTATAATAGGATATAAAATAGGTTATAAAATATTTGCTATTTTTATATAAAGAATAATATAACCTATTTTATATCCTATTTCATTAAGAAGATAAATAGCAAATATACATTTATTAAGAAGATAAATATTTTATAATATACATTTATTAAGAAGATAAATAACAAATATTTTATAACCTATTTTATATAAAATATTTTTATAAAAATAGCAAATAAAGAATTATAAAAATATTTGTTATTTTATAATAGGATATTTTTATAATAGAATATTTGCTATATTTTTATATATAGCAAATAAAGAATTATAAATATTTTTATATATACACCACGGATCAAGTCAGGACTCCCGGACCTGATCAAATTCGGACCCTAGTTTTTATTTTTTATTTTTACTTTTTTTTAAAACAACTAATTTTTTTTAATATTTTATAGAATTGAATTTTTTTCATAATATAATGTTTTGGGCGTGATTTGGATACATATACCAAAAAATATATGTACAGTCTGCACAAATTGTACAGACCTGTTTTGTTATACGTATCCAAATCACATCTAAATCACTGTATTATATAAAAATTCCAGTTTCATAAAATATTATTTTTTTTAGTTGTTTTAAAAAAAAACAAAAAAAAATCTTATTTTAAGAAAGTTAGAGAGTCCGAATAAGAACCAGACTCTCTCTCTATATATATATATATATCCAAAAGTGAGAAACAAACATGGAAAGGGTCACAGATCCAAGAACTTTAGTACAAGCTGTTGAAACTCCTGCTATAAATTAGTAGTAATAAATCAATAAAATGTTTCTCTGTTATTTGGTTCTAGGTAAGGCGGTAAAATAAACAAACAATTAATTCGGGCTCGATTCGTACTCGTTCGACTAAAAGTTCGATTCAAGCTCGACTCGAAATATAAATGAGTCAAATATGAGCACATTTTAAAGTTCGATAAATTACTCGAACCTCCTCAAATTATAATTTTCTATTGATACTCGGATCATATTCGTTGGAAAAGTCCAAACTACTCGGGCTCGATTCAGAATTGTGTTCGACTCGGTAACTAAATGAGCCTTAATCAAATTTTATTTTATACTCGATAAATTATGCGAACCAAATCTGAGCAACTCAATACTCGGATCGACTCGGTTCGTTTACACCCTTAGTTCCAGGTCTTATTTATTAGTAGAATATTATTTTCTTTTCACATAAAAGTGAAACTTGTTGAAGGATTAAGTAAAAATATCAAAAATACATATAAAAATATTAATTTATTATGGATGGATGGAGTATGTAGTGCGTGGAAGAAACAGAAGATTTGATATCTCTGATCACGGAGTTGTGGACTCCCAAATGCCCAACACTGCCACCAAATCACAAATCTCAAAATCATCATTTAAATAGCGCCAACACAATAATAATTACTCCATATACTACTTGAACAAATATATACTACTCACTACTACTACTATTTATTATTCGCTGAGATTCCATTTCTCTCACACAGTATTACACACACAAAATCACAGAAAATACAAAGAATCCAAACCACCGACTGGTTTCCTTCTTGGAAACATCACCCCACCACCCCACCACCCCACCCTTATAGTGGAGTAAGTTCGTAGCTCCATCACCACCACCATCAATGGCTCTTGTGGGGCTCTAGGTCGGACCCCTCTTCCCCCCTCCAAATTAGCAGTAACATGCACGTGGCTGACAATTTTAATTTAAATTATATACAGATCGACAACACCAATTAAGTTTCTTAGATGGAGTACTAAAATATAGTATATCTTTTCTCATCAACTCTTATATAAAAGAAACTGATATATATTTCTCCATATATGCACGAGTTTAGGTCATTACAGGGATAAACATGGCGTACGTCCACACCATCTGCTTCACTTCAGTCGATTTTTTAGAACAACTTTTGGTAATCTTTTGAATTAATACTAGTATGAAACTAAATATGATTAATGTTCCGAGTTCTTAAGCTGTAATTTAATGGGTGTCGACATTGAATTAATTGTATTGTGGATTAATATTTGGAGGGTATAAATCGAGAACATTTATTTACTACATAATTTTAGGCCAATTTGTCCAACGATAATATCGAGGCTGGCTCAGAATTGTGATGCCAAAACCAACTTGGCTCTATCCTTTCTAGAGTAGTACTAGTAATCTAGTATATTACTACTACCTAGCAATTTTTAGTATTTATTTATTTTAAATGTAGATTTTTGTTATCTCAAGGCCCAGCATTGGTAATCTGATGTTGGCATGTAGTAATTTTTTGTTTGGCCCCTCTTATTATTTTTTACATATACTATTGTCAATGTGTACATTATGCTCTCTTTATATAATTGCTGAATTTTTTTTTGTTGGAATTTCTTCTAGCCTATTTTTAACCCCCACACACTGAGAGGCATAAACTTTACGTAGTGGGTGTGATTGAGTAAAAATGGGGGCAAATTAGATATAAAAATCTCTAGCTGTGTAAATAATTTCACATTTATTTACAACTTTATATTTATAAATAATCTATTGAATCAAAAAGAAATTTATGTCAAGTAAATTAAATATATATATATATGTATATATATATATATGATGAATGGTATCTAAAATTATTTTTAATTGTTACAAAAATGATAACTAATTTTTCAAAAGAAAAGAGAATTAGTAAAAAGGGTTTATAAATGTCGGTTTAAAAAAGTGTTTTTGTTTTTTAATATTTGTTGTTATAGAATTTTAAGTAAGTATTAATTATTTAATTTTTAATAATATTATCTCAAGTATTAAATATAACTTTGATTCTCATTATTTTTTAATCCACTAAATAACACATTTTTTTAATATAAAAATAATACAGATAATTAATTTTATATTTGATATTATACAATATAACTCTAAAACCACATTTATTTATTTATTGGGAGGCCGTAGGTTCAAGAAAATCATGTGATCGCATGTGCCTTTTTCCGTTTGTTTTTCAAGTGTGGCACCCACTTGCATTGCACCACTATCTTTTCCTGCGTCCTCCCACACTTGATCCCATTGCTACTACACCATACCCACCCACCCACCCACCCACCCACCCACCCACCATAGTCCTTTGCCGCGTGAAACTTAGTTTAGATTTAGACTCCAAACAAACGAACCAACATAAACGCATGAAACATTAGTGAAAATGTGGAGAAAATTAAGGTAGTAGTGATGTGGATGCACTCTCTTAGGTAGCGAGTTGGTTGGTAATATAGTAGTATTGGTAGTACGTAATACTCCCTCCGTCCCAAATTATCTGCTGTTTTAGCAAAAAAAATTTATCCCACAATATCTGTTTTTTTAAGATTTCAATGTATTTTTTTCATTTGTTTTCCAAATTTACCCCTTTATCTTAATTGTTGATAATCATTACTCTCATTAATGCCTCTCCTCTTTTTTAAACATCTACATTCATGCCCCTCTCTCTCTCTTCAATTAATAATTGTTTCTCTCTATCTCTCTCTTCAATTAATGTGCTGCTTTCTCTCTCTTCAATGTTTCTCTCTCCAATTAATTAGCTGCTTTTTCTTTCTCTTCAATTAATAAAAAAGTCAGCACAAAGGGTATTTTAGTATTTTTATCATACATATTGGTATCTGTGTAAAACTCTAGAACAGTAGATAATTTGGGAAGGAGGGAGTAGTATTTACCACCTCTCTCATCAATCCATATACATATTTATTCTCAGCCCTCAGGGGATTGGGAAGCCAAAACTAGGTAGGCCCCAGCTTCGTTGGCATTTGACATTTCTTTCATCTATCAATCTATATTCTTAACAACAATAATTTGACACCATCACTACTACCCCCATTCAGCTAGAGAAGATCGAATATGAGCAGCAGCAGCAGCAGCAGAAGCAGGATGAAGGGTGAGATGATGGGTAATGCTGCACTAGTTAATGAAGAATGTTTGTCAAGCTCTATTGGGATACGGCGGCCGCTGGAGACGAAGCACCGGAAAAGAAAAAGAAGAATTAATAAAGATGATGAAGAATTACTTGCTTTAAGGGAGGAGGAGGATCAAGTAGTTATAGGTAGTAGTAGTGATGAGAAGGAAGAGGTAGAGAAAAAGATTATGGCATTGCAGCAGATTGTTCCAGGAGGTGAGTCACTTGACAATGTTGACAATCTTTTCGAAACCACTGCTGCTTACATTTTGGATTTGCAAAACCAAGTCAAAGCCATGAAACTCCTTGCTAACTTTTTTGACCTCCTTCAAAAACACAAGACCGACCAAGTTTGGAGGTAATTGATTACTAGACTAGTACTATATAATTCTCTCTACTACTCCGATCCGATCCGATCCATTAATGGGTACTGCAGGGTGCATTTACTTAATATATATTTTGTTTCCATCATGCATAAACTCCACCCCACCCCATGGGATGGTAATGTCACCGGTTTCAAATTTTTTATCACAAAATAATGTGTTCATCTTAGTAGCATTAACAACTACGTTCGTTCTTATTCAATGACACATTATTTGAAATAAAAAATTTAAGACTACTTTATCTTACCCGAATCTCTCTCCTTCCTCTGATATTGGGACGACTTGACTAGCTAGCTAGGAAGATTATTTTTTTTTTCCATTTCTTGATGTTGTTAATTTTTCATTTTTATCTTAATTAGTTTCCAAGAAGTATATATAGAGGGGTTTCAGTTTTATTTCTGGTAATGATTTTCCAGCTATGATATATATATATATATATATATATATATATATATATATATATATATATATATATATATATATATGGTGATGCATGTTGTTATAAATTAATTAGTCCATATATTTTTAGCTTAGGCGATGAATCAAAATTAGTCTCATGTAGTATATTTTTACATGGAATGGAATGGAAGGACGATAGATAGATAAATGTATGCCTACATAACAAATTGACTATATATATATATATATATATATATATATATATATATATATATATATATATATATACATTTTCTTCTTAGAAGTTGCAAATTCTGCAGAATTCATGATAAGTTGATTTTGTTTGGTTTAGACACAAGTTGCAATTGAGTTAATTAATTGGTCCACATAATAAATAAATGGTAATTTGTCTGTTGTACGTGGAAGCAATGTACTGAAATAGGTACTACAATTTGTTTTCCAAACTAATTACTACAATATATATATATATACACATATATACATGACAACAATATATTGAAAAAGAAAAAAAAAGGGTGAAAAATCTTTAAAAGAGATCTTCCATCTTACTACCTTTTACTTTGGAAACGATCATTTGGGCCATGGGGAAAAAGGGGTCAAGCACATGACTTGTCTTTGAACGGATTTGATGGGATTTGGGAGGGAGGAAGGATATGTGGGTACTGCTTTGAGTTCATCACATGATTCTGCACAAAAGATGATCTTCTTGTGGGTACAAAAAATAATGTTTCCAAATTTAGTATATATATATATATATATACAGAATTGATCAGGTCCGGACTCCCAGACCTGATCAAATCCGGACCCTTAATTTTTTTTATTTTTTTATTTTTTTTTTGTAGAACAGCTAAAAAAAAAAAAAATTATGGAACTGAAATTTTTCCATAATACAATGTTTTGGGCGTGTTTTTAATACCTACACCAACCAATGTATATACAGTCTGCCCAGACTGTACAGACATATTTCGTTATAGGCATCCAAATCACGCCCAAAACACTGTATTATGGAAAAATTTTAATTCCATAATTTTTTTTTTTTTTTTAGTTGTTTCAAAAAAAAAAAGCAAAAAAAAAAAAAAAAAAAAAGGTCCGTATTTTAGTAGAGTCCGGGATCCCGGATTGGATCCGGACTCATATATATATATATATATATATATATATATATTAAGCTCTATCATTTAAAACTAATTGACAGAAGAAGAAGAGTTGACCTTAATTATTATATACCACACATTCTTTCCTAAAATATTTGATTTTATCCTTTTTACTGTGGATTTTTAAGAAATGCAAGTTCAGAGTTTTCAACATGTTTTTATTTGAAAGATTAACACTCCTGAGTGAAACTTTGAAAATTAACAAACTAAATGAAACTTGGAATATATTAATATTTTTATGCTACTAAATAAGCTGGTAAGGCACAAGCTTATATATAAGTTAAATAAATTCTTTTTTCTATCCCCTTCAAAATCAATTTTGAATTTGACTAGGTTGTCGCGTGAAAATTAGGGCTATGTTTGTTTGTATTTATTATAATTTCGGGATTATAATAATTCCAATACTATTAATTTTAGGATTAAATAGTCCTAGTAATATGTTTGTTTTTTATGGGATTATTCACGGGATAACTTAAAATAATCTCATTTTATATTTGTTTTTTTCAGGAATAATTAAAAGATTGGATAAAAAAATATCTTTTGAACTATTATACCCTTATCAATAATAATATAATTTAAACTATAATTTATACATCAAAAAAAACAATGAATGATTAATTAGGTTATATACATAAAATAAAAATTATTTTATAAAAAACAATATCATCATCATAAAAATCATCCAAAAACGGAGGAGGGGATATCAACTATAGTCATTCATGTAATTTGCAACAAAAGAATTTGACATATAGTCCCATTTTCATTATGTTAATACTATTGTCCAAGTTTAACTAAGGCTACATAATTCTATTTACGGAATATTCATATTCAATTCTAAATGAGAGATGACATAAATGTCAATAAATATGTGATAAAATTAGATTATGATTAACGTATAAATTTACATGATAAGATAAAATAAATTACTAAGATAATTATATTTTTATTTAATTTTTACTATTTCAGTGCTCGAAATATATATATACGAGAACACATTCTAAATTCAGTAAATACTAGTCGCAAGTTGAGGAATAATTTGCCATCCCCACAGTGAGCTATTGAAGATGTAGTTGGACCTCCTCCACAATGGAATGGGCCTTACCATCAGCTTTCCCGATTAAAAGCCCACTATCAGAGGGTGTCACGTAAACAGATCTCGCTAGTTGTCGCCCACAGCATTTTCCTGCCAATCCTTAACCGTCCGTTTGGCACAAGCCAAATGAAATCCCTCTGTTGGATGAAATTCTGACCCACTAATTCCAAACCCTAATCGAATCAATTCATCATCAAAATATTGTTCTCCCAAATACAAAGGTGGAGATTCTTTTGTCTGTATCTCGCAAACGCAGAAGAAAAACCTCATTCAATCGCTTAGGGTTCTTTGCTGTCCTAACAGGTACATTTACTAGCGTTTCTAAACACCCAAACAGTGAATACAGTTTCCCAAATTTATTTAAAAGTTTTGATTATAGCCCACTCAATTTGTTTGTTTTTTGCAGGATTTCACGATGGCAGATTCGACGATCATCAACGGCGAATCGTACGATGATCGAACGGTTGAAGTTGAAGATAAAGGCGCCAACGATTCAAAAGTTCCAGCCTTGATGCAGAAGATCGCCGCACTGGAGCAAGAGAAAACCGAATTGGTGCACGAAAACGAAGTCATCAACCAAAGGATGAAGAAACTAAAAGGGGAGATCGAAGCATCGGAGTCTGAGAAAGAAAAATTGAAGAGCGACACCAAGGCCTTGGACTCGATTGCCGCCAGAGCAGCCGAACTCGAAACGGAGGTGTGTAGACTTCAGCACGATCTAATTTCCTCAGCCAATGAGGCGGAAGAAGTTAATGCTGAATTAGTGGAAACAAAAACAGCGGTGGCGGAATTGCGGGAGAGTGATTTAAATAAGGGTTTGAAGTTGGAAGCTATCGAGAAAGAGAGGAATTTGTTGCTGGAAAAGATTACTAAGGATAGTGAGGGTGTTAAGGAATCGAACAGTCGAATCAGTGATTTGGAGAAGATAATTGAGGCATTGGAGTTAAGAGATAGTAGCTATAAGAGTGAAAAAGTTAGGGTTGAAGAGGAAATGAGAGTGAAGATTGAGGAGAGGGAAGGGAAGATAAGAAATTTGCAGAATTTGGTTGAGGAGCTACAAGCAGTGATGGAGAAGTCAAACAAGGAGCGAGAAGAATTGGAGATTGTGAAGAATGAGTTGGAAGCGCTTTTGAAGAAATCTGAGAGGAAGGTTAAGGAAATGGAGAATAAGATGGGGTTATTGCACAAGGAGTTGGAAGGGTCTGAGAAAATGATTAGTGGGCTAAAGGAGAAGGCAAGCGAGGATATTAATGGGAAAGATGTGGGTTTAGAGAGGGGAATTGATGATGATGACGAGAAAGGGTTGATGGGATTAAATCTGGAGTGGCCAGTGGTGGCAGTATCGGCTAGTACTATTGCTCTGGTTGCGGCTGTGTACCTTTGCTACCTGAGGCAAAGGTAAATTTATTAATAGGGGAGTAAGGATGATGAATGTGTTTCAATTTTGGGAGGCTGTGTTTTGTATTTGTGTTGCCTAGGGTTCTAGTCTTTACTATAAATTCCAAGTGTTTGATCTTTGGTTGGCACTTGGGAAATATGCGTTTCTATGAAAAACTGCAAACATGATTAATCTTAATTATGCAGTGACTTCTAATTTGAGGTACCATAGTGTTGAATATGATTGATATTGTTGGATGGACATGATAGTCTGGTGTCTTATATGTTTATACACAAATATGTTCGATTGGATTATCGTGTTCAAGTATGGAGTATAAATTTTGTGTTGATCAGAATGTCATTATACCTTGCAATCCATTTGTAGATTATTGTTGGCTTAACTGTTAGAAGGCTATCTAGCATGGTCATTCATATTATATCGCATTGTGAGGCCACTTTATAGTTTAGAGACGGCCTGAAGCCAACTGATGTTGATGGTAACCAACTAAATTGGTTCTCTGTTTTTTCCCCCAGAGTTTTATTACATTTTGATGATTTGGTTTGGATGCTTATTCTAGTTAGAGTTTATTTATTCGTCATTATTATTATTATTATTATTATTATTTTTCTTTCTTATTTTAATTCCAATAATAGATGGGTTGAATTGGAGATAATATACATTTTGTAAAATACACTTGGTAAAATCTATTCCACATTGAAAGATATAGGAAAAATTTGTAAATTACTAACAATGGTAACTTTAAGTCGAGACTTTTTGGGTGAGTCTATGGTGGACTATGATGACCCAAGAAGATACTATTGGGCCAGTGGTTTAAGACTTTATTTAAATAGATTTAGGGGGTGTTTGATAAAAATTAAATGAATCTGAATCCGAATCTGAATGAGCTGAATCTGAATGAAAAAAACTGTTTGATAACTGACATATCTTAAAGATCTGAATGACATATTTTTAATATTTTACCCCTCTGAAAAAATTCAAAGTTGTTGTAAATTTATTTAATATTACATAATATAATAGTTAATATTTTTTTATTATTTTTATTATTATTTTTAATTTTTTTTACTTCATTCAGCCAACCATTCAGCCATTCAGACCAAAAATTCGGACTTAATCATTCAGCCAACGCATCTGACCGATTCAGCCATTCAGACGATTTTTTTTCAAAACAAACGCACTTAATGATTCAGCCACTTACCGATTCAGCCATTCAGACCCATTAAGTCCTAAACAAACAGCCACTTAGTTCAATTCGGACTTGAGATTTGACCCGAGATTTGTTCCGGACTTTGGATTTGACTCGGGAGTCTAGCTTGATGGCAATGCGACATGTAAGGCAGCCAAGCAGGTATGACTAATTTATAGTAGATGAACGATGTTAGTGCATAGTTTTCAAAAGATATTTTAGGGAAACAATGAAGCTGCTGTCCAGCCTAAACTAGTGGCTAGTTGTGTGAACTTTGAACGATATTTCTTTAATTTATAACCAAAAGATTCTGGTACTGCAAGCAGTGATAAACCGGATAAATAACGGTCATTTATTTTCAATTTTTTATTGATGCACACAAGTATCCAAAATACAAACAAATAAAGAATCTCATGAACTTTGAATTACAATAAATTAGTTATCATCATATTGGCAGAATCCTAGAGGAACCTTGAACGCTTGCATTCTACAGGAAGACCAACGTTGTGAATCATTAGTGACCATCAGTTTCTCCTAGAGGTAGTGCGGTAAATAAACAAAGTAAATGAATTTATTATCATTGCTTTTTTGCTTTTGCTTGCCAATACAAATATCAATACAAATAATAAAGAATAAAGAATTTAAGTGAACCGTGGAGAATTACAAATATATTGGTGAAAATGACCAAAGGCATCTCAGTCTCTTAGAGGAACCTAGAACGCCTGCATTCTGCAGGAACGCCTTTAGGAAAGCGTCGTAAATCAGTGCAGTAGTTGTAGACCATGTGCTTCGATTGCACCCACCGCATCCTATTGCGCTCAGCAGCATCAAGCTCATGAGTCCGCCAGGCCTCGGAATTTTCAGAATTTGTAGAGGTAGTAGTAGTAGAACCACAAGATGATCCGGATGACTTGGCACACCCATTAGCATTGAAATTCCTATAGTAGGCGGTGAATGGAGCTTTTGTCCAATCCGTCTTCACGCGCCCACCTTGTGTTGCCCAATCATCGGCATTCCAGACACTAGCATACACCCTCATGTGTTGGCTCTTGGGAAATGGTACGCCAATCGCTTCGTGGTTGTTGAACACTCTGATTGGATTGTTATCCACCAAGAAACTGAATCACAAAAAAAATTGTTAATCGGAAGGTAAACATGGACAATGAGACTCATAATTAATTACTTATACTTGGTTGAAGAAATTAAACATAAATTTTGTAAGAGACTAAATATGAATAGTTCAATATGCGAGGGAAAATAGTACATGCAAGTGAATGTACCTACTATTTTTTCTGTGTTACTTAATCGTTAGTACATATAGAAATGATCATTAAATAATAATTACGTACATGATTCGTTGAGGGTTCCAAAGGATGGAGTAGGTGTGGAATGAAGTAGTTGGGTCGAACCAAAGTTGGAATTGTTGTTCTTTGTCACCTTTGCCTTGAGAATAAACATTGGTGTGAATGGTGTATGGATTCCCAGAAGAGTTTCCGAGGAACTCGAAATCAATTTCATCATGTCCTGCTCCTTGAGAAGATAGCTGCATGATCACCACAAGCAGACATATAAACTTGAAGCATAAATATATATAATTCTACGTACGTGCATATATTAACAGTTGTGCACTTACATAGGAAACTAAGAAAAGAAATAAAAAGTGGGACTTACATAAAAAGTGGTGACAGTGCCAGCAGAGTTGCCGGGGACAAGCTTGAGTTGCATGTCAAACCTTCCGAACAAATACTCATTCTTGGACTGGAATCCTGCTCCGGAGGTTTGGTCTAGTGATAAGGTGAGAACCTGACCACCGTTCAAAATCTTAGCGCGCTGGTCACCGCCCCAGGTGATGTCTACGTCTCTGTAGAAATTGGGAGCAGCCATTAATGGAGATGTGGTCATGATGAGTATGGAGAGCACAAGAAGCATTAGAGCTGAAAATCTATTATAATGTAAGAAGGATGACATTTTCAGTGCTAATATATTGGCTAATTGCTGCAATGAGAATAGAAAGAGAAAGGATTAGGAGGGAGAGAAATTATCTTATGATGCTTGAGGTAGGTAGGATAGGAATATATGTGAAGAAGAGGTCATGTGTATATATAGGTAACAGGTGGGTGGTAACCCAGAGCTCGTTGACCATGCCTCAAAAAGGAAGCATCCAAGACAGACAGAGAGCTAGTTAGAGAGAACAGATAATGTACAGCTTGTAAACATAATTAAGTTCACTTTAGTCCATTTTGTGATGATCTTTTTGCTTCATAAAAATAGTTATTTCACTTTTAATGATTTTAGTATAAAGTAATACTACTACAATTTTCTCAAATTTATTATCATAATGACATCACTATTAAACTAATCACTTGATAGTTTTAAAAATATATATGAAACAAATGTGTGTTTAATATTTTTAAATTTTATAAATAAAATTATATATTGTGGAAGGATAAGAATAGTACTATTTCAGCATAAATAACTCTATGCGAACAGGTAAATTAGACATGATAATGATAATTGGATTGAAAGAACAAAAAAAATTTATTCCAACAAACAATTGAACAGTACAATCCATTTGTTCGCCGGAACAAATTTCTTTTATTCTTTCAGTCAAATTATCCAGTCCAATTTACAAACTCTTTCAACATATAATTAGTGACAGAAAAAGCGTAGGAACAGGAAAAAAGGATGAAGCTTCCTTTAGTTGGTGCTAGCTCACCTCTTGTACATGCCTAACAAGAACAGCTAAGTTCTCTGTTTATTCAAGAATGCCCAACCGGCCAACCCAACCATCTTTCACGCGTTAACCTTTATTTTATAGGAACAATTATATTTTATATTACATTTAAAAACATAATTACAATAAAAGTATACTCATTAAATATTTACATAACTAATACACTTTCATATTTATTTTCATATTCTAGTGTAATTAGGATTCCTTAATTTAGGGAATTATAATTCAATTAGAATTCCTTAATTTAGGAATTAGTTATACTCATGTTTCTTCTCTCTCTCCTCATCTATAACAACTGCAGTTAGTCATCACCCTTTTTTTTCTTCAACGTATTCTTTATATATATATACAGAACGGATCAGGTAAGGACTCCCTTACTTTGTTAAAATGCGGACTTTTTTTTTTGTTTTTTTTTTAGTTTTTTTTTAAACAGCTAAAAAAATATATTTAATATTTTATGGAACTGAAATTTTTTCATAATATAATGTTTTGGGCGTGTTTTGAATACCTATACCAAAAAGTGGTGGTACAGTCTGCCCAGACTGTACATACATATTTTGTTATACGTACCCAAATCACATCCAAAACACTGTATTATGAAAAAATTTCAGTTCCATAAAATATTAAATATTTTTTTTTAGTTGTTTAAAAAAAACCAAAAAAAAACAAACAAAAAAAAAATCCGCATTTTAACAAAGTAAGGGAGCCCTCACCTGATCCGGACCGTATATATATATATATATATAGAAGACTTAGAAACTATAAATGGGTAGAGTCAACAACTTGGATGGCCCAAGATTATTAAAATATCATCACAGCCTCTTTTACGGTAATTTAGTCTAGTCCGTCTGATGGATGCGTGGGGACCCATTTTCTTCCCTGCTCGGAGCCCAACGATCACTCCGCCACCCCCTCTTCCCCCTCCCTCCACCCCTCTCCTCCTCCCCCCCTCCATCCGCTACCCCCACCCCTCCCTCCGCCACCCCCTCCTCTTCCCCCCTCCCTCCTCCCCCTCCCTCCGCCACCCCCTCCTCCTCCTCCCACTGCCCACGCCCCACCCCCTCCCTCTGCCATCGTCGCTCTGTTTCTGCAGTTTTTTTATAATGCAGTTGGTAGCCAAACCTTTATATCAAGGTAACTAATTATGTTTTATTAAGTTTCCAATTTATTTTGCATGTAATACAGTTGGTAGCCAAACCTTCGTGCAGTTGGTTGCCAAACTTTCAAATCAAGGTAACTAATTCATACTGCAGGTGTGAAGGTAGATTGATTATCTTGGTATAAAAATTTGATTACCTTGGTATAAAAGTTTGGTTACCTTGGTATAAAGTTTTGGTTATCTTTGGTATAAATATGCAGTGTTCTATTTTTTATTTACCAACATGAAATTGGTTGTCAAACTTTTAGACCAAGGTAACCAATTCAGTTGTATTTGTTTACCAATTTTATTTTAAATGTGATGCAGTTACTAGTCAATTTTTGTGGCGGCGGCGGCGGCGATGTGGCGGCGGCAGCGGTGGCGGTGAGAGAAGAGGATGATGAACATTAACTCCTTCATAATTTTTTATTTTTAATTTTCTCATTTTGATTTGAATTTTGAAATATGGATTTGAAATTGTTGTTAGAGACAAGATTTGAATTTGAATTTGAATTATTAGTTATCCTTGATTTTAGGTTTCTTTATTAATGTGAATTGTATTATTTTTGTAATATGAATCTTAATTACACTCTTTTTGTAATTATTTAGTTGATGCACTTTTCTTGTAATTACTTTCTATTTGTAATTATTTGTTGTATACTTTTTTATATTATATGCTTATTATGCTCATAGCTACCAAAATTGGATGACAGCCCAATAAAAGGCAGAAGTAACAAACATCGACATAAAGAGATACTTTCTCGGTATTAATTTTTAAAAGTTCATTTGATATATTTTTAAATTTAAAATTAAGATGATTAATTAAAGATTAGAAAAAAATAAATCTTACAAGAAATAATATTTTTAAGATAGTTTGTAATATTCATCATTATATTGACTAAAATTAAAAGAATTCATGTTAATTTTAAATTAAAAAAATATTTTTATTAAATTTTTAAAAGTCAATAATGATCTTATTTTTTGAAACGAAGGAAATACGATAAAAAAAGATATCGACTTGTTGCTTGTGAGTTGTGACCTACAAAATGTATTATTTGTGACTATTTATATTAAAGAAAGAGATCTTACTATTTGATTCTCTTTTGATCTTGCTACAAAGAATTTTGTTATTCTTATGTACTTGTGAACATGCATTTAAATGGTAAAAGAGATGCTATGCATAAAATTTGAATGAAATAATAGACTATATGTATATTATTGTTAGAAATCATGTTTTACATTTTTATACAAAAAATATGTACGTCTCCAAAAAATATTTTCTCTTGCTATATATTACATGATAGTATAATACATAAAATTAATAGAATAATATTAGAGACACAAGTTATTCTACAACTATTTTACAATTTATTGATATGACATGTTCTACCTTAGTTTTTGTGTGGGATCGAAGACTATATTAAAGCAATTTGTTCATCAATATGCTGAGGTGGAGTATGTCACATCAGCAAATTATAAAATAGTTGTAGAATAAATTGTATCTCTAACTGTTAACGCCAAGTTTCGCCGGCGCGTCCAATCACAGAATCCACGCGCTAGAACCTGCACAATAACAGATCACACAGAAGCTTGACGGCTTGTGCCGCAGGGGGATAGCTCCGGTGTGAGAATAAGTACAGGCCGTTCACAAGGTTTAACAATGGAGGCTAAGTTTTTAGTGCTCAAAAGTAGGTATTACCTGTTAATTGTAACCTTGGCCTTATATTTATAGTGCTCTCTCCACCTTAGAATCATTCCCCGAGTCGGATTAGGACTCCTAGTCATGCTAGTTACAATAACTTGGGTCCAACACAATCTCCTTAAAAGGTGCAAAATAGAATCTAATCCAATCACTACCTTTGGAGTTACCTTGTTTAATTACGATTAGGATCCCGGACTCTGCACGCAGGAGAGCCCACTGTGTAGGCCCAAACAATCCCACCATCAGATCTGGGTCACGGCCCAAAGGACTCGAAGACCCGACCCCGAACTCCACGCGATAGGACACGGTTCCGGCCCTAAGGACTCGAAAGCCGAACCCGAAAGACAACCACTAAGATGAGGCTCCGGCCTAGAAGGACTCGGACGCCGACCCGAATACCTCCAACTTTACCATGGGTTTGGGCCCAGTGGACACATAAAGCCCTTCTAATGTCAGGTCTTCGGCCCACACGAAGGTCGGCAAAACGCCCCCGAACATTGCCCTCCAGTCTCTGATTATAATATATTTACAATTAGAGACTTGAAAGGTCAGGTATACGAAAGGTCACGACAGCTAATGATGAGTTGTCTGGGAAAGCCAAACGGTTTATCCTCGTTTCTCAAAACGCTGCACGCCTTCCCATTCTTGGCCCCACCTTGAGCATTTAATAGCCGCTCTTGGGTAACGTGCACCTACACCTATAAAAACCCCCTTTCCCCCCTCATTATGACTTTTCCAGATTTTTTCTCATCCCAAAATCTCTGTTCAAATTTTTTCGGCAAGGGCGATTTCCGGCGAGCATCCCGTTCTTCATTTCTCTGTGATTTTGGTCACTCTACACCTGTTTGAACTTCATTCTTGTTCACCTTCTTCTTAAAACTTCGAATTTGCGTCTCATTTTCCTCGGTCAAATGGTTGATCTAAGCATTCCTCCGGCTGCCGAGCAAGTTCCTCCATCTGTCACCACCGGCGACCTAATCCCGGTCGATTTGCCGGTGGCTCCTGTCGATACTGCCACCCCCTCGGGACTTCTTACTCTGATTAGTACTGAGGCCAAAATCCGAAATGCCTACCACTCCGAGGCGGACTTTTCCCATATCAACACCATATCGACCATTTTCCCTCCCAAATTTCTGATATCCGAACCCTCTTCAACATTCCCAAAGAGTATGAGCTTCGGGTTCCCACCTCCAGCGAAAGAATGTTTTGGAGACCCGAAGGCGAATGGATAGTCGTTCCTCTGTACGTTCTAAAGTATGGGATTCAATTCCCTTTACATGAATTCATCTCTTCTTTCTTATGCTTCGTAGGAATCGGGTTCGCACAACTCGCGTCGAACTCGTATATTCACCTCTTAGAAACATTCGCGTCATTCTCTCTTTATTACCAACCAAATGAGACGCAAACCGGGATAACTCTACATACTTGGCTTCGTACTGCGATACGGTCATGTTGTTTTGTTCCAGCTTGATGAACTCTACCTCTTTCATGTGACGAATACTTTCGGGAAAGTACTTGTCGTTGAACAGTTCTTGGAACTTCTCCCAAGACATCTTCAGTGCGGCAGGTTGAGAACGCTTTACAGATTCCCACCAGTAATCTGCCTCTGCCCGCAACATGAAGGTGGAAAAGGGAACCTTTTGCTCCTCGGAGCATCCCAAGACATCAAATATATTGTTGATCTGCTTAATCCATGTCTCTGCCTTAAGTGGTTTTGGCTCTCCAAAAAACTCTGGTGGTCCCAGTTCCTTAAACTGCTTGGCGGTGACCGTCCGAGAGTTGTCAGTATTTCCACCTGCATTTTGTACAAGAGCCGTTATTGCCTGATGTTGCATGAATTGAATAGAGCATCTGAACATTCCATCGTTTATCATTTGGTCAGTGTTGTTGTTTTCCTGAGGAATGTCGCCTTTCTGATGCACATTATCCTGATTATTGATCTGTGGAGACTTAACGGTCTCCTGTGCTCCATTGATGTTCTCAGTATTCTCGGATGCCATTTTCAAACACTGCCATAAAACAAGGGTTAATTATGATATCATATATTATTCCTATACTCTGACCGACCAATTAAATATCAAATTAACTTAGGTAGGTCATACTAGCGAAGAAATTCCCCGTCTCTCCCCTCCTAGTTCTTGTCTCACATCTTAGCCAAGGATCATATCCCTAAGCTTTGATACCAACTGTGACACCCCCAAAATAGGTATACATCACCTATTCTGAGTCGCCAAATATATGGTACAAAATATAAATACAATCTTTAAAATACAACAAGAGATCTGTGAGTTTTAATACAAATACTGTCTTCTAGACAATATTCACTCTCAGAATAAGTACTCATTACATTTATTGTCGCACTATTTAACATAATAGTGAGGACTACTAATACACCATCTAGGACCATCACTCCATTCCCCGACTCGTCCTAGCTACGTTCTCATTTCCTTAAGAGAACAGTGAAAGAAAGGGTGAGCTCAACTAGTCTAGTAAGAAATATTATGACTAAGATAATACAGAATAAATTATCATTAGCCTTAAACAGTGTTAAACTGATACAATATAATAAACATCAAGTTTAACTGCAGCGGATCAAGCAATCCATTAAAAGAGTCAAGTAGAGAATAAAATCTACTATCTTTTATGATTTAAAAAGTTTTTCATCACTTTTATCGCTGAGACTCAGCTTAATAAATAATCCACATCATCGAATCACCCCTGCATTACGGCCAAGGATATTCCTTAATATCACGACCACAAATTATCCATGCACTACAGGCCAAGGATATTTGTATATTCATCAATGGTCATGAGCATGTCAACAACTGTCTATCAATGCACTACGGGCCAATGAGGACTTTTATCACATCATTTGTAACATTACGGTCATGATTACACTGAATAATCCCTGGTCATAATCATACCAAGTCCATCTATACACTACAGGCCACAGATGACTTTCAAAAAAAATATAAACATGAGGATGATGACAATGATATAAGAATTCAATAAAACAAGTTCATGAATTAATTTATTCAGGAACTAATAACGTCCAAATTGTCAACATGATACTGCTTTTTAGAGTAAAATTAAAAAATGCTCAGAAAAATATTTCCATGAAAGATACTGGATGTGACGCCCCCAAAATAGGTATACATCACCCATCTTGAGTCGCCAAATACATGGTACATAAATCAAATACAACATAATTATACAACTGTCGTGTAAAATACGACAAAACATAAACTGAGAGTTTAAACAAGAATATTGCCTTCTAGACAATATCCATTCTCAATGGAGTCCTCATAGACAATATCCAAACTCAAATTCAGTCCTCATTACATTTATTGTCACACTATTTAACAGAATAGTGAGGGCTACTAATGTTATCATCTGAACTGTCAATCTGTTCCCCGACTCGTCCCAGCTATATTCTCATTTTCTGAAGAGAACAGTGAAGGAAAGGGTAAGCTCAACTAGCCCAGTAAGAAATATTATGACTAAGATAATGCAGGATAAATTATCATTAGCCTTCAACAATGTTAAACTGATAAAATACAATAGACATCAAGTTTAACTGCAGTGGAATAAGCAATCAATTAAAAGAGTCAAGTAGAGAATAAAATCTACTATCTTTTATGATTTAAAAGGTTTTTCATCACTTTTATCGCTTGGACTCAGCTTAATAAATAATCCACATCATCCTTGCACTACGGCCAAGGATATTCATTAGTATCACGACCACAAATTATCCATGCACTACGGGCCAAGGATATTCGTGTATTTATCAATTGTCATGATCATGCCAACAACTGTCCATCACTGCACTACGGCCAATGATGACTTTTACCACATCATTTGTAACATTACGATCATGATTACACCGAATAATCCCTAGTCATAATCATACCAAGTCCATCTATGCACAACAGGCCACATATGACTTTCAAAAAATATAAACATGAGGATAATGACAATGATATAAGAATTCAATAAAATAAGTTCAAGAATTAATTTGTCCAGGAACCAATAACCTCCAAATTGTCAACATGATACTTCTTTGTAGAGTAAAATTCAAGAATGCTCAGAAGAATATTTCTATGAAAAGATACTGGATGAAGCGCAAATATCAAGGATATTCTACTAATTTCATGGAGTATAGAAGTCAAAACTTTAACCAACTGAGTATAATAAAGAATGGAATAACAAAAGAAATCACCATGCATGCGGTACTTCGCATAGACAGGTTATTCCAACAGAATAATAAAGACGGAACCAGGTCCGGTGTAAAACACACAGACAGGATATTCCAACAGAATAATAAAGACAAAATAATAAAGACGGAACCAGGTCCGTTGTAAAACACACAGACAAGATATTCCAACAGAATAATAAATGCGGAATAATAAATATAGAACCAGGTCAGGTGAAATTCACACCGACAGGATATTCCGACAGAATAATAAAGAACGGAATAATAAAAGAATTTCACCAAGTATGCGGTACTTCGCATAAACAGGTTATTCCAACATAATAATAAATAATGGAATAACAGAAGAATTTCACCAAGTATTGGGTTCTGAGGTCCACCAAAGGAAAAATGACAACATGGAGTCTTGATCAGCTCATATGAGATTCAAACTGCTGGAAAATTTGCTCAGACAGCAAGCTAGTTGTTGGGTCATGATATTTCTCCTATTGGGCCGAATGGATTGGGCCTATTTATTCAGGTAGTCCATTGGGTCTTCACTTTTAGGTGTTGTCATTATTGGGCCTAGTTACTTTATATTTTTTGTTAAGTCCTTATAGTATCAGATCAAATCCGTGGGCTGACCCATTAGACATTTTAATATCTATTATCTTTGACTTGTGATGATGAAAAAGCATTATAGTTGACCAAAGTTCCTGCCATGCATTAATGGGGATGGGATCATAGTCGGCCGGCGGGACAAAACAGTGACCAAAAGCAGTAGATAAACCCCATGCAGTCGTCAGAACCCATCAGGTCAGGGAGGTGTCAGATAGTAGTGGTTGACACGGTAATTCAGGCAGGGACGGTGTTTCTTAAAAAAGAAGTTTTCTCCAACAGGTACGTTCTCATACCTTTCAATATATTCATATGCTCTCACCCATACACACGATCAAGCATTGTCATATCTCTCAATACACTAGACATTATATTCCTCCATTGTTAACCTTGTGAACACATACTAATTCTCACGCCTGAGCTATCCCCCGACGGAACCGCCGTCAAGCTTGTGGTGTTCATCGTGTTTACTGTGCAGGATCAGGACGTCTTACGTGATTGGGACGTGGCAAAAGATCTTGGCGTTAACATTGGCGCTAGAAGGAGGGCTTTTGAGTTCTAGTGTCATTAAAACTTTCAATCACAATCATTTAACTTGCTTCGGAAGATGATGAGGAGTAGAGAGGGTACACCAGAAGGGCAGGCGATGGCTGTTAGTTCTTCACTGCCCCGTATTTCGGTGAAGGATCGTTTGGGTCCTTCTAAAAGTGCTCACGAGAGCACAGCTTCTAAGCATAATTCAGGAGATCTCCGTCCGAAGATCCACGGTGGAGCCAGACGAAGATTAGTTTTCGGTACGGATAAGGAGCCAGATCATGATCAAAGACAGACAGAACGCTCCCCTACCAGGACGAATCATAGAAGTGGTCAGAATGATAAAGCTGCCAAGCTGGCGAAGATGGCTGACGAAGCGGATAAAGCTTTGGAGGTTCTATTAAAGCAGAGAGAGGATATAGCCGAGCAGATGCTTCGGGTAGCAGAATTAAGGGACGAGGCGTCCAGCCAAGTTCGGTCCGAAAGGCGAAGTAGACATAAGGAGATATCGCGGCGGGACGGCAAGGAACATGAGCATTCTGCACATGTTTCTAGAGAACATTCCCGAAGTAGGAGGAAGTCGAGGAGCAGAACCCCTGTGGCCTCGAAGAAGGCATTGATAGTTATTGGTTCTCGGCGTCGAGACAGTGATAGACGAAGAAGTAGATCGAGAGAGGTCATACTCGAGACTGGAGCAAGAGATTATCAACAGGACCATTCTCACAATAAGAACAGAACTGTATATAGGAGTAGATCGAGAAGTCCCCTTAGGGCAGTAAGATCGATGGGGGTAGGTCGATCTTCTCAAAAGCAGTATGTTGATCCTGAGAAGGAAGTCTCCCCACGGCCTGAAGGCGTTGATTTTCTGGTGAGGGAGTTGAAAGAGATCCGTAAGCAATTGACTGAGGTCCAGCAGATGAAAGACGCTCCGGGAAAGAAGGCGTCCCCTTTTTCTTCGGATATCCTCAAGGAAAAGGCGGATATTACTAAAAAACTTCCTCGTATGGAAAGTTACGATGGGACAGGAGATCCTTATGACCATAGTCAAGCGTTCGATCGTCTGATGGACTATTATGACTTTACCGATGCTGCCAAATGCCATACTTTTGTTACAACATTGAGGAAAGATGCCAGACAGTGGTTAGGAACTCTACCTTCAGATTCAATATCCTCGTGGACCGAACTTTGTGATAAGTTTCATGCCCGTTTCGGAAGTAACCGAAGAAGGGGAAAACCCACAGGTTCTCTGGCACAGGTCCGACAGTATGCCAGTGAATCCTTGGGACAGTATGTTAAGAGGTTTCGAGAAGCAGTCGGGCAAGTATCTGACCTTAATGATCTCCAAGCAGTGGGATTGTTCCAGAATGGACTGGATCTGGTTAAATCCGAGAAGTTAGTGAAAAAATTGATGTTCCACCATCCGAAGAGTTTGGCCGAAGCCTTTGATAAGGCAGAAGGCTACATCGTTGTGGAAGAAGCCATGAACAGCCTTAAACATCCTCCCTCGGATCAATTGAAAGAGACCGTGACTCCTAAGGTTGAAGTTGATCAGAGAAGGACAGGGGGGTATAATGACAGATCGGAAGGCAATTCGAAGAAGAATAATAATTCTTGGCGACCGGGAAACAGTCGGCCCCCTGTTGCAGCCCCAAAGATAAATAAGATCTATACCAAGTTAAACACTGATAGATCAATAATTCTGGACCAGATACGAAATCAGCCTTTCTTCGAACCACCCCGTGATAATTACCGAACAGGACAAGGTAATCCTCGTAAGTATTGTGGGTATCACCAAGCTGCAGGCCATGATACTAACGAGTGTTGTAATTTGAAAGATTTCGTAGAAAGGAAGATTAACGATGGCTTATTGGTACAATATGTGGCCGTGAATAACCCACCAAATGTCAACCGTACTGTCCAGATGGTTCCCACGGTTCCAGTACCACCTCCCAGGCATGTTGTTGATGTTATCACTGGTGGATCTGGGGGGAAGTTGATAGGAAAGAAGAGAAGGGCTTACTTGGACTCGGTCATGACTGTGACGGATGCTCCCCCAAAAATTGATAGGCCATTTCCAGGAACAGTCATATCTTTCACTGATGCTGATTATCCTTCAGAACCCATTGATCCTCATGAAGGGGCTTTGGTGATCACGGCACAAGTGGGTTCTGTAGACATGAAGCGTATGATGATAGATAATGGGTCTTCGGTAGATATTTTATACGCCCATGCTTATCAAAGGATGCATCTCGATGGGCAGAAGATGGAAGTTGGGCAGGAAGCTCCTTTATATGGCTTCAGTAATGATCCGGTTAAAGTTGCGGGCACAATCGAGCTTCCGGTTATCTTCGGCACAGCACTTCAACAGGTAGAAATAATGTGCAAATTTTATGTTGTGCACGTAGATTCAGCCTATAATGCTATCCTGGGAAGACCTACATTGACGGCTCTCCAAGCAGTGACCTCTATCCCTCATTTTAAGATCAAGTTCCCCACGTCGCATGGAGTTGGAGAGGTGGTTGGGGACTTGGATCTGGCTCGTCGGTGTTACCGGAATGCCGTCATTTCCTCTGGAGTGGGAGTCAGCAAGCAAAAACAGACTATGGCGATTGAGATTGAGCCCTTTACTGAAAGTAGTTCGGAGCCGATGGTCATTCCTGAAGGAAGTACAGAAGAGGTCGAGTTGATTGTCGGAAAGGCAGATAAAACCGTAAAAATCGGTTCGGGATTACCAGAACCTCTTCGGACAAATCTTATTGAGCTCTTACAATGTTATGCTGATATCTTCGCATGGGAGCCGAAGGATATGCCTGGGGTAAGCCGTAAAATTGCTGAGCATAGTTTGAATGTGGATCCTTCTAAGAAGCCAGTTCGGCAAAAAAGGCGGATCTTTGCACCTGAGCGACAGAAGATTATTGATGAAGAAATTGCAAAGTTGTTAGCGGCCGATTTCATTTATGAGATTGATTATCCTGAATGGATGGCGAATGTAGTTTTGGTGCAGAAGCAAAACGGAAAGTGGCGAGTTTGCATCGACTACACAGACCTTAACAGAGCTTGCCCTAAAGATTTTTATCCTCTGCCCCATATCGATCAACTCATTGATGCTACTTCGGGGTATGCTTTACTAAGCTTTATGGATGCTTTTTCAGGTTATCATCAAATATCCATGCATAAGGAGGACATCCCGAAGACGGCGTTCATTACACACCGTTCGGTGTATGCCTATAAGAAGATGACTTTTGGTCTTATAAATGCCGGAGCCACTTATCAAAGAATGATGAACTTCATCTTCAACAGGCAGCTGGGAAGGAACATGGAGGTTTACGTCGATGATATGATAGTAAAGAGCATGCAAGTTCATAAACATTTGGACGATCTAGAGGAATGCTTTCAAACTGTTCGTCATCGTCAATTGAGACTTAATCCATCAAAATGTACTTTTGGCCTCGGTGCGGGAAAGTTTTTGGGTTATTTGGTCAGTCAAAGAGGCATTGAGGCAAATCCGGAGAAGATCCAGGCTATTCTTGATATGAAGACTCCTCAGTCGTTCAAAGACGTTCAACGTCTGACTGGCAGGATTGCAGCTTTGAGGAGATTTGTCGCCAAGTCTGCAGAAAGGTGCCTTCCTTTCTTTGGTACGTTGAAGGGGCCGAAAAATGCGAAGACATTCCAATGGACTTCGGAGTGCGAGGATGCTTTCCAAGGCATAAAAGAGTATCTTTCCTCTGCTCCTTTATTAGTAAAGCCCGTTCCAGCAGAAACTTTATATCTATATCTTGCAGCAAGTTCATTGGCGGTTGGAGCGGTGTTAGTTCGAGAGATCAGTGGAAAACAGCACCCGGTTTACTATGTCAGTCATGTTTTGAGAGATGCTGAGACCCGATATCCAAATATTGAGAAGTTTGCTTTTGCGTTAATTATTGCCAGCAGAAAGCTTCGACAATATTTTCAAGGTCGGCTACTGATTGTCTATACGGACCAGCCATTGAAGAAGGTAATGGGAAGACCCGAAGTTTCAGGAAGGTTAGCGGCGTGGACTATGGAGCTGTCCCAGTTTTTCATTGAATATCATCCTCGAACAGCTATTAAGGGTCAAGCCTTAGTTGATTTTATTGTTGAGTGTACGTTCACTGAAGCCGATGTAGAACTGCCAGAACCTGAATCTTCTGATCGAGCAGTGGCGGCCCTTCAACAAGGACAGAGTGCCTGGACTCTATATGTGGATGGATCTTCCACTTTGACTATTAGCGGAGCTGGAGTCATCTTAACAAGCCCGGACGGATTTAAAGTTCAACAAGCCATTAGATTCGGGTTTAAAGCGACAAACAACGAAGCTGAGTACGAAGCCGTATTGGCAGGTGTTCGATTGGCTAGGAGTCTAGAGGTTCAGAAAATCATCATTTACAGTGACTCACAGTTGGTCGTCAAGCAGCTGTCCGGAGATTATGAGGCTCGTGGAACTAGAATGATCAAATATTTGGCGGAGTTAAAAGACCGACTTCAGTATTTCGCTTCCTATGAATTTCAAGCCATAGAGCGAAGTGGCAATACTATCGCCGATGCACTGTCTAAGTTGGCTGCTACAGATATTGATGTTTTCAATGGATCAGTTTACTTGGAGATTTTGCAGCAACCGAGCGTTCTTCATCAGACAGTAATGGGTATCGAGCGATCTAACTGTTGGATGACTCCCTACATCGAGTATTTGGCAGATGGCGTCTTACCCTCGGATAAAATGCTGGCGAAAACGATCAAGTATAAAAGTGCCAATTTTGTCCTCATTGATGGCGATTTATATCGATTGGCCTTTTCATCCCCTTTGTTAAAATGTCTGGTCCCGTCCGAAGCGGAATATGCTCTTCGGGAAGTTCACGGGGGTATTTGCGGAGATCATATGGCTGCTAAGTCTCTAGCTTACAAAGTGCTTCGACAAGGATACTACTGGCCTACGATTTTTAAAGAAGCAACGAAATATGTTAAGAAATGCGAGAAATGCCAACTTAATAGCCCAATCCCACATCAGCCACCTGAAGAGTTATACTCGATTTTATCTCCTATACCCTTCGCTGTCTGGGGGGTAGATATATTGGGTCCGTTGCCTAAAGCTAAAGGGCAGGTTAGCTTTGTCATAGTTGCCATTGATTACATGACCAAGTGGGTAGAAGCGAAACCACTTCGGTCAATAACGGAACAAGAATGCCTAAAGTTCGTAAAAGAATCCGTAGTGTTTCGCTTCGGAATCCCTAGAATTTTGATATCGGACAACGGACGCCAGTTTGTGGGATCAAAGTTCGAGGCATTTTTGAAGGAGCTGGGAATTCAGCATAAGAAGACTTCGGTGGCTCACCCTCAGTCAAATGGGCAAGTTGAGGTGACCAATAGGACGCTGCTGAATGGGATCAAACGCAGGCTGGATGAAGCTAAAGGAAGATGGCCAGAAGAACTACTCAGCGTGTTATGGGCTTACCGGACTACTCCAAGGACCACTACTGGAGATTCCCCTTTTCGACTAGCCTATGGTACTGATGCTTTAGTCCCCGTCGAAATTGGATCTCCTAGTCTTCGGGTAAGCCAGTATAAAGAGATCTACAATGATGAAGGCTTGAAGGCCAATTTGGATCTACTGGATGAGGTCAGAGAGGTTGCCCTACTCAAGTTAGCTGCTTATCAACGAAGAGTAGCTAAACACTATAACAAGGGAGTCAAACTTCGCAGATTCGAGGTTGGAGACTTCGTCCTTAGAGAAGCCGAAGCTTCTACACCTCAAAATACGGGAAAATTAATGCCAAATTGGGAAGGACCGTACGAAGTGATTGAGGTGTTGAAACCAGGTACTTACCGATTGAGGTCATTGGATGGTTCCGAGATCAAAAATACATGGCATGCTGATAGACTTCGGAAATACTTCCAATAGAGATCAAGTCAAGTCATCGGAAGTCTGTATATTATTTTTCATTATCAATAAAAAGTCATTTTTTCACTATTGATCCTAGTCCTATTTGTCCTATGGTCACTATGTTGTAAGGAGGTATGGTAGGACTCGCTGGCCATTCGATGGCAGCCTATTTGTTTGTCTACCCCGAGTGGTAGGCAAAGGATCCTATATTGATTTTATCAGGGTGGTAAATCAATGGTCACTATTGATCCTAGTCCTATTTGTCCTATGGTCACTATGTTGTAAGGAGGTATGGTAGGACTCGCTGGCCATTCGATGGCAGCCTATTTGTTTGTCTACCCCGAGTGGTAGGCAAAGGATCCTATATTGATTTTATCAGGGTGGTAAATCAATGGTCACTATTGGTCCTGGTCCTATTTGTCCTATGGTCACTATGTTGTAAGGAGGTATGGTAGGACTCGCTGGCCATTCGATGACAGCCTATTTGTTTGTCTACCCCGAGTGGTAGACAAAGGATCCTATATTGATCTTACCAGGGTGGTAAGTCAATGGTCACAATTGGTCCTTACATCTTGATCCTTATATCTTGGTCCTTACATCTTGATCCTTATATCTTGGTCCTTACATCTTGATCCTTATATCTTGATCCTTATGTTTTACTTCGACTGGTAAACAAACAATGATCTTACACTTCGGAACCAATAAGTATGTATTACTTTATTTTGTTTAAGTGTTGAGTTCAGTTCATTCAGATCGGTTAAGTTTTTTCCATAGGATTTAATTCATCTTGTCTCATACATTAATCATTATATGTGTTAACTGGTTCACTATATGAGTCCGTTCCTGTTAATGTTCAATTATCACATATCCATCCTCGGGAAAATTAAATACACCAATTAAGAAACATTAACAATCTTTATAAATAAAATTTCATATATATTCCCAAAAATATAAACGGTCTAAACATAGCATAAGTCTGAATAAAAATGAGAAAGACATTTAAGCACCGCCTTCGCCATCGGAGTTGAGTAAAGCAGGATCCAGTTGGGCAGCAGACAGCTTTTCTTTGCCTCGTTCTCGGCAATCTTCATAGCCTTCTGCATAAACCTTCATGATGTCCACATCGAGTTCGTCTGAATCCCTGTATTCCTCCTGGATCTGCTTTTTCAATTCTTCAGTTAAAATTGGGCCTCTTCCTTCTAGATCCTTTATTTTTTGACGAAGCTTATGACGTTTATGTTTATGTTTTCGCTCTTCATCTTTGGCCTTTGATTGAGCTTCGCTGACTTTTGATTGAGCTTCGCCAAGTTGTATAGCCAGACTTCGGTTGGCTGAAGAAAATTCTTCATTTTTAGTCTTCAGCAGCATATTCTCTTCAACCAAGCCGGTGTTCATTTCAGTTAAGATTTGTTGACTGGCTTCCGAAGCGGCTAAAATATCTCTTGTAGCCCTTAGCTCATCGTCAGAAGTCTTCAAATCCATGTTGGCCCGGTCGAGATCTCGTTGGAGGCCATCGATGGTGTGAAGGGCATTTTCTCTATCTTCTCTTTCTCGGGCCAAGGTCGATCTCAGCATGTTAATCTCTTGACGCATGAAATCTTCCTCGGCCTCTCCATTTATGTGCCTTGGACGTAAACGTCCGAAGACAGCATTAGCCTGTATATGAGCAAACATCACTCAAGTCAGTGTTCAGATACCCAATTAAAAAATATATAAAGAAATGCAGAAACGATCATTTACCTTGGCTATATAACTCATTCCCTCATCGAGTAAGTTTCCATCCGTGTGATCGCTAAACCGATGATCGTCCGAATTCCTCACAAAGGCTCCGAAGAGGTCGAAAGGAAAGTTAGCATTAAACTTAGGCCACAGAGTCGGAGACCCTGTGGCTTCGGCGTGATAACTTTGACCTGAAGGACCGGGTTGTTTTGGAGAGGATCTTGGCCTTTCTGGGGAGTGAATTGTTCGATCAACAGGACTAGGTTCAGGATCGGCATATATGATTTCGGGAGTTGAGGATTTACCCGGACTATGTATTTGGACAGGAGCGGCAGATGCCGAACTCGGGTGACTGTCCGGCGTTCTCTTCCTCTTCCTGGATAGAGTTGGGAGGACTTCATCTTGATCTCCATCTTCGTTTATCTGTATTTCTACAGGCGGTACGAAGGGAGGAATGGTGGAAGAGGGAGGTACCCTGAGTTCTTCGGCCGTCAGAGGTGTTATTTTATTCTTTAATTTTTTCATTCGAAGGACGTCTCTTCGATCAGGACGATCTAACAAGCCGCTTCTTCGAGGTACGGATTGGGTTGTTGGTTCATCTGTTGCGGTGGCTTCGGGAGGGGTTGGAATGGGTATTGATCGGGGTTTTCTGACTGCCCTCCTCTTCTGGCGAGGATGAAGATTCTCTTCTGGCACTGGAGCCTCATCAGTTTCCGGTTCGTTAGTTCCGAACTCGTCTGTATGTGTTTCTGGGACTGGTTCGGCTTCGGGAGTATCTTCTACTGCCGTTGTTTCAACAGTTTCTGAAGGCCTCCCAGACAAAAAATCTTCGAGCTCTTTTGTCTCTAAAGAGCTCGGTTTGATCAATGATACTGCATAACCAAAACAATTCTGTTAGAATCGATATTATAGAAGCACTTTCGAAAAATTTGTATACCTATAAAATGATCCTATACTTACATTTATGGTCATATAACCATGATTGTTTCGAGAGAAGTCCGTATTTCCACTCCTCTTTGGGGAAATTATCAAAAAATTCCATCATTTCAACTTCCCTTTCTTCGGAAATATCTCCGAAGTCAGCAGAGATCTTCTCATCAGTAGCCCAATCAGGGAGGGAAGATATTTCAGGACCCTTGACATAGAACCACTTCTCATGCCATCCCCTGTTGCTCGAAGGGGTGTTTACCAGCGAACGCCTCTCGAATTTTTCACCAGATTTTGGGGTTTGTTTGCTGAGGGCCTTGAATCCCTTCTCTCTGGATTGGATTATCTTATAAATGGTAAAGAAGAAATCCAAAGAGGGCTCTACACCTAATTCGTGACAGAATGCCACGAAGGCTAAGATATGAATGTACGAGTTCGGCACCAATTGGGAGAACCCTATCCCCAAGAATCCCAATAAGGTCACTATGAAAACATGCAAAGGAAAACGAACCCCTTTTTCCATCAATGTTACCGGAACGGCCGTCCAACCTTCTGGCCGTTGATACATCTTCTCTCCGGATCGGGGAACCCTAATCGCATGGGTATCCGGAATGTGGTACCTGGATCGTATCTTTGTAGTTCAGCCTCAGTCATTTTGGAGGCAGTATTAGCATGCGAGAACCGCTCAGTGCTCCTGTAGTATTCAGAGGTAGTTTTGAGATTCTTTGGAGGAGGGTTTTTATCAGATTTCTTTCCCTTTGGGTCCGAGTGAGATGACCCTTCGCGAGCACTTACAGAGCTCGGTGGAACGACGGTTAATGGAGTAACAAGTATGGGAGAGCTCGAATCAGGAATCTGAGAGGCCATTGTTGACGGTTTTCAGAAGGAAGAAGGAAGTGCAGAGGAGAAGAAAGTTCAGAAGGCGCTCAAATTTCAAATGAACAGGTAAAGTTGTCAAAATTGGTAAAGTTGCCTTTTGTACTGGCGGTTACACGTTACCCAAAGGCCGGCTCATTAAATGATAGTCATGATTCATAATTTGAATAGTAAAGGTCCGGTTCCGGGTTCATGTACCTATTAAATTGGGCCTTGCCGGGTTGGGCTTCCTTCTATTCTTCCTTTTATCTCATATACTTTTATTATCTCCTAGCCTAAGCCTTTATTAAAATATCTTAGACCACATATAATTTTTCATTAAACATTCTGTTTAATAAAAAACTAGGGGGCAATGTTGGGTCATGATATTTCTCCTATTGGGCCGAATGGATTGGGCCTATTTATTCAGGTAGTCCATTGGGTCTTCACTTTTAGGTGTTGTCATTATTGGGCCTAGTTACTTTATATTTTTTGTTAAGTCCTTATAGTATCAGATCAAATCCGTGGGCTGACCCATTAGACATTTTAATATCTATTATCTTTGACTTGTGATGATGAAAAAGCATTATAGTTGACCAAAGTTCCTGCCATGCATTAATGGGGATGGGATCATAGTCGGCCGGCGGGACAAAACAGTGACCAAAAGCAGTAGATAAACCCCATGCAGTCGTCAGAACCCATCAGGTCAGGGAGGTGTCAGATAGTAGTGGTTGACACGGTAATTCAGGCAGGGACGGTGTTTCTTAAAAAAGAAGCTTTCTCCAACAGGTACGTTCTCATACCTTTCAATATATTCATATGCTCTCACCCATACACACGATCAAGCATTGTCATATCTCTCAATACACTAGACATTATATTCCTCCATTGTTAACCTTGTGAACACATACTAATTCTCACGCCTGAGCTATCCCCCGACGGAACCGCCGTCAAGCTTGTGGTGTTCATCGTGTTTACTGTGCAGGATCAGGACGTCTTACGTGATTGGGACGTGGCAAAAGATCTTGGCGTTAACACTAGTAATTTCATGATATGCAAAAGCTAGATTCAGTTCCTCCTGAATGGGATTGACTAAACTCTTATCCGGCAAAAGGAAATTTCTCCCCCTGAGAGCTGCTTGCCAAAGTGTTGCACGCCCATCATTCCTTATATAACCATTCTTGTCAGTGAAGCCCTTCTCCTGGAAGAGTCTAAACAACTCCACAGAAATGGTCCAATCAAGGCCTAGAATCCTGTTTGCTAGGAAATTAGGCGACAATTGGAACTCCATGCATTTAATCTCTGCAACATCAATACCTTTCTCCCTTAGAATTTTCATATTTTCATCAATGCTCAGTTTCCTAGCTTTGTCTTTGGGCATGTGCACAAAAAGGGTAGGCGGATAGTCCTTTGAAATATCCATCCGACTAAACAACCCTTCAGCAATCATTATTGTGATACTATTCAACCTCAAATCAGTGACTAGTGCAGAAACAAGTACCCACCAGAGGAAGCCCCCAAAGCTACTAGAGGTAGCTTCTCAAGCTTTTGTCTGATGATTCCCACATTGAGCAACCTTTCTTCCCCAAATGACCAGCATCTACCCACACTTGATACCGTGAGAACAGCAAACTTCTGGGCAAGAGCATGAAGGACAATTAGCCTTTCTTCAGGCTAACCAACACATTTTGGGCAGTTAAGAGTTTTATCCCAAAAATTAGCTGCTCTGCCATCACACCCATGAGCTAAAAAGAGAACTGCCTTGGGCGAATCAGGTATTTGCCATATCAAATCCGTTCCATTCCTGAACTCCACCGTGGGTTGAAACTGAACCAAGGAACCAAAGCTATTCCATTTTTCAGTTGCAAGGGTAGCTACAGAATTATTATGTTTCTCTCTATCTTCACCAAATAACAGTATCAAAGTTAGAAAGACCAGAATCAGAAATGTAACTATAACTGCCACTCGACTATTCATAAAACCATTCCATGTCTTTGACAATCTGTTTCCGCGCTTAAACATTGCAAAGGAATACGATTGCACTTCCTCTCTGAATGACCTCGCAACAAAATTTAAAAAGGGCACATTAGATGCAGTTCTCAAGTAGCTAATGGGTTAAACTGCAAATGGCACAGGTGTTGATGAATTTTTTAACAAACAGCCAAAGGATATAAAAGCATTTTATTCATCAGAAATTTGATAAAATCAACCCATGGAAAGAAAGCAAAATCACCCACCAGATGTTAATTTGCAGCCTATTAGCTGGGATGATCATAATGTTGTATTAATCACAAATAAAACCACCCACTTAATTAATATTTTTAATCACTAGCATCTCATTAAACAACATATTCCATGTAGTATAGCATATGTATACTTGTATTTTGTGTGCGTAACTGTGGATAATTGTTGTAGATGAAAGAGCCAGAATACCTGGAGATTTCAGGAGATAGAAACTGAGATCTGTAAACCCTGTCTATCTATATATTAAAAGTTAGATTCCACTCAAAATATAAATAAATTTTAAAATTCGATTCAGAATTGTTTATATTCAATAAATTTTATAAATTAAATTTAAATAACTCAATACTCATCCGTTCTTTTACACCATTAATAACAAAATTCTGGGTGTCTTTTAATTGATCAGAATTTAGATATTCCTAAAAATTAACTCAAACATTATGTTATTTTCGCAAAATATATCGACTCAGTGGTCCAATTTTAAAGATTCGGCTTGGTATTTGCTTATTTATCAGACATGGAAACGAATTTTGGAGAGTGAAATAAGGAAGATGGATGTAAACAGACGTGTAAACAAGGAAATTAAATTAAAAACAGAAAAGGTAAATACAAAAAGAGAAGGGCAATTTTGTCTATATCTTTTTAACAAATAATTTGCAGCACACGTATATATATTCCTAATAATAATGGGAGCTTTGCTTTGATGCCAAACATAAAACACCCCAAACTAAAAGACTACACAGTTTGAACAGCCCAACCCAATAATTGAGTCCGTCCAGCCCAACAATTGGAAAAATTCAACTATAATAATTGTTTTAATACTAGTCAAGAATTTATTTGTATCAAAATCCCAAACCAACCAACCAACTAACTTAATTAATTCCACTTTGACTTTGGATTTGCCTTAAATTCTATTGCTCATACGAACTACATACATGTGTGGAAGACAATGGACATTTGGATTTCAGCAGCCAGCAATGTTTTGTTTGATGCTTTCACATCACATGCTTGCTTGCTACAACCGCAGCATAACAATTTTTTTTAATTTATTTAAAAAAAATAATTTTAAGAATTTAAGACCATTTATATTCGGAACCCAAAAGTATTTTGCCGTCTTGAGCCCATTGTTACTTCACTCTTTCATTATTTCTCTAATACAAGACACATATTCACTTGTGACCATAAGTTTTCTATTTTTTAATTTATTTTTTTCATTCATTCTAGAATTTATTGTCGTTATACAGAAATAACATGTTAAGTTATGAAGTCATTTGATTTATACATAACTTGGTCTTCTAGGTGGTTGTTGTCATTGAATAGGATATGCCTTGCCTTATAGAGAGTTGAACACTTGAACCAATGTGTGGTAACATTCTTAAAGAAACCCCAATTCATCAAATAACCATTTATCACAAAACTCACACCCCATGACAAGTCTCTGTTAGAAAAAAAAATGAATTGACAAGGGATATATATAATTATTTTTGTGAATCAGAGTTACAATATATAAATTTAATATGTTTATATACTATGTTCTTAACATAATTATATCCTCCTTATTAATGCTTAGAGTTAATGACACTCGTGTGTTATAACAGCACTACAAATAACACACAACGAACAAAAAAATTAAATATAAAAAACTTAAGAAATGATAAAAGACTTGAATGACTAGAATATTTGATACTTGGATGATTTGAATGAATCAAATATGACCGACCCTAAATTATTTATAGGAGGACTTAGTGACCCATCAGATAGGACACAACATAACCCCTTGAAAAGGTTTGGACACTTGTGAAAATAATAGAGTAAGTTTGAACAAAAAATTGTAAAAAAAAGTATATTTTTTATTGAAAAAATACTATAAATTTTAAAAAAAAAATAACACTGCACCGGACGGTACCGGTCATTAACGTGTACCGGACGGTACCGGTCATTAACGTGTACCGGACGCCCCCCAATTTTATAGGCTAAGGCATTATCCTATGAGTCATTCTACAACGATATTCTTGTAGCGATATTTTAACGATTTTTTTTTTGATTTTTTTAGTAACTCTCAAAAAAATATATAGTATTTATTTCAATTAATTTTTTTATAAAAAATAATATTTTATGTGTAATTTAGATACATACAAAAAATAAAGTTATCAAACTGTACAGACCCTATTTTTGAATATATTTAAATTACACGTAAAACAATATTTTTTATAAAAATTTTAATTAAAATAAATACTATATATTTTTTAGAAAATATTAAATAAAATAAAAAAATAAAAATCATTATAAATATCACTAGAACAATATAATGTCCCCTAGACTTATTGTTATCCTAATCATTATTGCAGTCCATGCTTAACTGCTGTTGTGCTTGGCCTTAATTTTACTACAGTAGTATTTCTCATTGATAACATGGCAGAATATTATTGGTACATGGAACTGATTTTCAAAACTAATCATATAGTGTTACTGGTCTTCTAATACTTGAAAGAAAGTGACAACATGTGTGGCCAAGTGTCGGTGATAAAGATGAGGAGAGAAAGGTAAATTTGCATCCGAAGAAGGAATGAATATATATATAATTTTATGATGCTAAGGGGCTGTTTGAAACCATAAAAAACATTGTAACCCCCCCCCCCCCCCCCCCCCCCTGACCTTGTCCTTGCCCTTTTTTCCTCACAACTAAAATACTAGTGTTTTTTTTTATAAAAAATAATTGATCTTACTTATAAATTAATTGAGCAAATAAATAAAATACAAGCCCAATTTATTTTAGACATCACATAATTATGACATTTTTTTAAAGTATTAGAAGCAATGTATAAAGTTTCTTTTTAAGTGTTTTTTACACAATAATATTAATTAGATAAGTCTATAAAATTCTTGAGCTAATTTTATTTATTAAAAAAATATTAAGCATGAAATATTTTATGATTAATTTAATTTGTTTACAATTTTAAAATTAGCACACACACTCCTTACATCCAAAGTAAGAATATCCATTGTTGTGATAAAATATTGTTTGCTTAAAAAAATGCCAATTTAAATTAAATTCCAAAAATTTATATATATACACACACAATAATAGTATATTAAATAAAAGTAAGTTTAATAATTTAATCGATTTTGAATTTAGAAGATAACCAAACAGGCTTAGTAAGTAAGTGGAGTGTATTTATATACGGCTGGCCATCTATTTCCCGCGGACTTTGGTTTTTGGCTTTTTCGCCCCTCCACAAAACCCCAACTCTTAACAGACTGAGCACCCATAGTTTGTGCTTACAGAGCTTGATCACATTCCATTACATATACATATATACATTTATCCATCCAAATCTTACTTCTGTCATACTCTTTTCTTCGCTGTGTACGGACAGAAAAGTAGAGTGGATGAATAATCACAGATCTCAAAGTAAGATATGAGACTTTTCTTCTTCAAGAGGAAGAAACGCAAATCCAAGCTCCGAATACTAGAGTAGCGACTAGAGAAATGAAGTTCTATATATCCACAACGGGGATTAAGAGATTGACTATATCCGGCGCAGACGCCGGAGTTGGGGGAGGGCGTGGTGGTGGTTTTTGGAAGGTGATGAAGGGACCGTCGGCGAATCGCCGGATTTCTCAAAGGGCAGTGATGCTGCCGATTGTGTTGATGCTTGCGATTGTTTTGCCCTTTCTGTTCGTTAGAGTTGCATATCTTGTTCTTGAATCCGCCACCATTAGTTGTATTTCTTTTCCTTTTTTGTCTGCTCGAGTAATTAATTACGTATTTTGTATTTATTCATGTATTTTCGGCTAATTAAATGTTTTGGGTGTATTCGTAATATTGCAGATGATTGTATGGGACTGAGGTTTTTCGGCGGGAGTGATCCGTCTTGGGTAAGTACTTTCACTTTTTACCAAATTACCCTCTAAAAATAAATTTAGAATTTTTGATATTTCGGTACGAGAATAAAATTAGGAGGAAATGATGTAAGCAGCACTCCATCATGCATTAACAAGCTCATCGGTTATATAGAGGAGTACTTTATAAAGGAACATGTATGTACCCCTTTATTTCTTTTAGCTATTTTTTATACGTGATGAGCCGTAACTGAATTAAATGACTTTGTCAGTTCTTTTAGAAAAAAACACTCATGGTGATGGTGTCCACTCTATAATGTCATCTATGTTTATTTGGTTTGGCCTATAATATGACCTTTACCCACTTGAAATTGGTTTCCATCTATCATCTATATACATTTATGCGTATAGTATGGTTTGTGAAACATTGGACCCGAATCTATGACTATTTATAGCTTGTCACAGTGACCAATAATTTTCTTTCCCCCAATAGTTCTTCTGTGATTATCTTTTGAGTATGCAAATGTTAAACCTTGCAAAAGTTTTATTTGAACAACAACATAACACAATTTACTAGTGTTTTTTTCGTATGGATTAAGTAGTGTGCTCAAGGTTAATTGTACTATAGAAAAGAAAAAAACAAGTTTCCATTCATGGGTGATGTTTTCATCCAAAATTGATGATTATTTTGACGTTGAACTTCTATTGGATAAGAATATTATAAATGCTATACAGCCCATGGATGACTGCATTTTGGGACAGTCTCTCTGTTATCTACTTCCACTAGTTGCTCTGATGACAAGTGGCTTCTTTGTCTAATTGTTCTGCCATTATAATATTCTAAACCCACTTGTCTTTAAAAAGGAACAATCCACCCAACCTCAAAAATTAGTGTCATTAAGGTGCTGTTTGTTTACATCTGATTAACTCTTAATGGACTGTCTCTTATTCGCTGAGAGGCATGATGCTGTTTGTTTTATTTTTTGTTACCTCTGAATGCCTCTTAATCGGTAAGACAGAAAATGAAATCTTAATAATTAAGAGGTAACTCTTAATGAATTTTTTTTTGCTAATTTTTTTATATATAAATATATTAAACAATATTATGCACTCATTTTTATTAAATTAAATATTTAAAATTATTAAATAAAATTTTATCCTTTAAAATGGTAAAATAGTGTCATTAAGAGACAACTTACTTTTTAGTTATCAAACAATTTTTTAGATTCAGACCTCATAACCATTCAGATGATCTAATTTATTAAGACATCATAATCATTCAGATCTTAATTTTCAAATTTATCAAACACAACCTAAGTAGTCTGTACATGGCTATATCCATTATCCAGGCTTAGGCTGAGAGGAGCCAAATTTTCTTTTTGCTAAATGCAAAAGGTTGAATCTTCTGTTTGTAAATTTTAGACTTTCAGTTCTTATCTTGAAACTAATTGAGGTTCACTTCAAAACTCCATTGAAGCACTTTCAAATGGGATTCCCCATAAAAAGGCAAAAAAAAGTTAATAAAAAATCTTAGGAAAGTGAATATCCAAAAAGTGCTTTAACAATTGAATAAAACAAAATCCATTGGGGACTGTATTAGTTTATTACTTTAATTTGTTGCAGTCACATGTCAACACGGTTTTGACAAAAATTTAAGGGTATAGGATAAATTCTGTTTGTGACTATGATCGACTCTTTTGTCTGTTGGTGATGTGTGGTGGTGGTGTTACTATAATGCAGCTGAGAGAAGAGCTGATGAGGGCATTAATGGAAGCAAACAATGATGATGATGTGAGAAATGGTATAGTAGGGGTTTCTCCAGAGTCATTCAACGATCTTGTGAAGGATATGACGTCAAAAAGACAGGACATCAAGGCCTTCGCTTTCAAGACTAAGGCAATGGTAACCACAATCCACCACTACTTATTTTCCAAGTTTGTTTTCTTTTCTTGCTTTTGGGTTGTGTGTAAAACACCACTGGTTTATGGTTGTTGCCCACATGGTAACCTTTGAAGCTGGCCCAATGTTGCCCAACTTTTGGGGTTAACCCACATGGGGTTGGGCTCCTACTTATCTGATTTAACATGTTGGAATTAAAGCTATTGTTCAACTTGAAAACATTTGAACTTTTGGCTATTACCATCACTTTTTAATTTGTTAAAAGAGTATATGTTAGATTTTTTAGTTTTTCATTAAAACTGAAAGTCAAACGTGTTTTTTTAGTTAAAGTTCTATCTAAAATGTTTTTAGGCAAGTGACTGAGTTCTTTTGAGGTAGATCTTTGAGAATAATCCTCCTTCAATTCCCGTGCAGCCAGAATTGAATAGGCAGAAAAACCAATTTAAATAGGCTGCAAACTAATCAAGTGAAACGGACTCATCCTTGCTTCTGGATCCACTCATATGGTAATAAGTATAAAAGTTAACATTGAACTTTACTTGAGCAATGAATAATCTCACCATCTGGAGAAAAAAAAGCAAAGAGAAAAAAATAACAACAATAACAATGAATAAGATTGAGTCCAACTTCTTATTCATCTGAGTTGATCTTAAAAATTTTAACTCAACATATCTGAAGAGCTCTACAACATTTTATTGTATTTTATTTTAAAATTTTACTATTTTAGCATTAAAACATCACAAAATGACATCTAGTGACTGCAATTTTGAAGAGATTAACATTAAATATCGAAGAAGTGTAATAAAATAAAATTATATAGATTATGTTAGAATCTGCTAGAACTGTAAATATAGAAAGTTTCCTAAATTACAGCTAATTATAACTGATGTACAACTCTCTAATTACATAGCTTGATTGTAGCCTTGATTGTAGCCTTGATTGTAAAATCCTTATTATAAATAATATGATATGAAGAGAAGGATGATCACCTCTCATTCACCGATTTCCTGTTTTTCTCTTAATTCTAGTATAGATTTCTACAAAGTTTAATAACCTGCATAAGAATGACTTATAATATAACACACTTTTTATTTTATACCTATTCATGTTAATGAATCCCCTCATCCTAGTTGTTGGAAATGGATTTGAGGAAAATAAATATTAATACAATTTGAGGCTTAATTTAATGTGGGACCCACATAGGAAGTTTGAGGGAAATGTGAAGAATTTATATATGGGATGTTTGCTCAATGGAAAGGGCCCTAAGGGGCACCCCACTTTTGTGGAAGGGAGATGACCTAGCCAAGACTTGGTTTGAACCCACAGTCCCACACGCGCGCCGCTGCCGTTCGGATAGGCCGGCCGGGTCCGGGGATGTTTTGGACAAAATCTATTTAATTTATTATCTTCATACTATTTGACAAATGGATTTTGTTTAATTTATTATCATCATACTACGTTGTTTTGACGAACAGATGCGCACCAAAACATAAGTTTGCTTCAATGAGACTTTGTGAATTCAAATGACTCGGATTTAATTATCTTCAATTATCAAAAGTCAATTGAAGTCTAATATTGTTTGTTTCCAACTTGAGTAATTTTGGACATCATAGTAAACTCAATATGTTAAAATGTCTCCTCTAGAAATTTCTAGCAGTACTATAAACATTGTGGAAGGGAGAGGACCTAGCCAAGGCTTGGTTTGAACCAACACGCGCGCCACCGCCGTTCAGACAGGCGGGCCGGGTCCGGGGATTTTTTGGACAAAATCTATTTAATTTATTATCTTCATACTATTTGACAAATGGATTTTGTTTAATTTATTATCATCATACTACGTCGTTTTGACGAACGGATGCGCGCCAAAACATAAGTTTATTTCAAGGAGACTTTGTGAATTCAAAGGACTCGGATTTAATTATCTTTAATTATCTAAAGTCAATTGAAGTCTAATATTGTTTGTTTCCAACTTGAGTAATTTTGGACGTCATAGTAAATTCAATATGTTAAAATGTCTCTAGAAATTTCTGGCAGTACTATAAGCATTGGAAGTTTTTAAAAGCCCCAACTTTTTATCTGAATAGAAAATATATTGGCAGTCAATCAGTAGACTGGCCATTTCTCCTAAATCTGTAAAATAGAACTTTGATTTGAAGAATAATGCTGATATTGAAGTTATTAATGTTCAGATTGACTTTCTTTTTTGACATGCATAAAAAGGAGAAAGCAACAAAAATGAGTTTGATTGGGAAATTTGAATCTTTCAAAAATTTGTTGAATGTAAGGTTCTTAGAAACAGGTTTAAGTGATTCCTGTCTAGTAACTTGCATTATGTACATGACTGTATTCGTATGATACAATTATGCATAATTGTTGTGAATAAACGTCTCACGATATAAAGAAATATAAAATTGAGAATTTAGATCACAATCACAAAAGAATTATAGTGGAAACTCCAAACCGGAGAAAAAACCACTTTAGTTGCAAAAGACAACCAGAGAAAATTTACTATGTGAATAATATTACGTCACTCACACTCTCAGAACTTTTCTCACATCCACAAGAAAGATAATTCTTCCCAAGAGAATTTCCCCACGATTAAGTCTCTAACTCTTTGGATATCTCTTATCCTTCTACCTTTGGATATACTTTAAGTATTTATAGGCAATACTTCCTCTCCATTAGTACACAAACTTAGAAAGTTTGGTGTGCTAGCACACAAACTTCGAATATACCCATTCCATGCAATTAATGAGGGAACGCTCATTTTGACCAAATAAGAGTCATATGTCCACTACCCGCACCTACCTTCATCATTAATTTCCATCATTCATACATTTAGAAAACTAATCATTCATTATTTGATTTTAACCAATATTCTAACAAACTCCGCCTTGGTTAAAATAAAATAAGTACCATAGCTTCTTCTATCACTGTCTTCACTAATAGTCATAATTCTCGATATAGAGAATTATCATACTCCACCATAAAGAAGAGTACACATACACTTAGAATCAACCATTCTAAAATTTTTCATGTCGAACAAACTTGTTGAAAATTATGGTGCTACTTCCACGTTGGTTTTCCAAGAATTTCATGATCAGCCATTTACATCAAGATCACCGCACACCTTGCATCAATGCCAACCAATGCCCGTGTACAAATTGACTTCACTGTCAGATCTTGACTTGGAGCTATTTGTCGAATTAGGTCCACCTTTCGGATAATTTCTTTTTAGGTGCCCAGATTGTCCACACCTCCAACAAATCGATTTGTTGTTCATGGAGTTATTCTTCTTCCAATTTCCAGCTACCATCAAAGCTAGGTTTTTCAGGTGAAACACTATATCCACCACTCATCCTCTTCTCTTCAGAGAAAGTTTACTAGTAACTTCTGAGAATGCAATTTTCTCCTTCCCATGATTCAAAATGGGCTTCATGTGTTCGTAAGAATTTGGAAGAGACCAGGTGAGGCTATATCCTCATCATCCATCTTTACTCCAATGGATTCCAGTTGATACCATTTAAGACACTCAGATGTCAGAAATGGATGTGCCTTCATTCATATGCAAAGTATGAAATTGCTCCTTGAGATATACTCGATTGGAGATGCCTTTTGCTCGATACATTTCTTCAAGCTTCTCCCAAAGCTCATTGGCTTTTGAAATTCCTTGCATATTAGTAAGAATATTTTTGGCCAAAGACAAGCGAATCATGCTAGCAACTTTCAAATCGAATTCTTCCCAATCTTCATCGCTCATACCATATGCAAAATCTTGTTTGCTAGAATCATGGGTTGGTTGCCCATCTTGTTTGTTAGAAACAGGGGTCGGGCGCCCCTTCAACGCCTTGTGTAACTTAGATTGAATCATCACATCTTTGACTTGAATTTGCCACAAGCCAAAGTTGATTCTCCCATCGAATTTCTCTATGTCGATTTTCTTGCCAGACATTTTTCTTGGAGAACCAAGCTTTGATACCAATTGTTGTGAATAAACGTCTCATGATATAGAGAAATAGAAAATTTATAATTTAGATCACAATCACACAACACAAGAATTATAGTGAAAACTCCAAACCGGAGAAAAAACCACTTTCGTTGCCAGTGAAAATTCACTATGTGAATAATATTACAGTCACTCACACTGAAAGATAATTCTTCCCAAGAGAATTTTCCCAAACAAAACTCTCTAACTCTTTGGATACCACTTATCCTTCTACCTTTGGATATACTTTGGTTTACAATAAGGCAAGTATTTATAGGCAATGCTTCCTCTCCATTAGTACACAAACTTAGAAAGTTTGATGTGCTAGCACACGAACTTGGAATATACCCATTCCATGCAATTAATGAGGGAACACCCATTTTGACCAAATAGGAGCCATATGTCCACTACCCACACCTACCTTCATCATTAATCTCCACATTTTCTACCTTTAGAAAACCAATCATGCATTATTTGATTTTAACCAATACTCTAACAATAATGTTGCACAATTTGATTGGGAAAACATGAATCTTTCAAAAACTTACTTAAATGTAAGGTTATTAGAAAAACAGGTATAAGTGGTTCCTGTCCAGCAACTTGAATTTTTATATACATGACTGGTTCTGATGTATCCGAGTACAATGTACGTATGCATAAATCGTCACTTGGACAAAAATAAATTATTATACCATCACTAGTGATAATGGATTCTTACTAGCAAACGGTTTGAAGTATGCCAGTAGTAGTGAGTAACTATGTTGAACGGGCATTATAAGCTAATCCTCAAGGAATTTGGATTCTTCTTTGCTTTATGCAGATTTTAAACATGGAGCGGAAGTTGCAGTCAGCTAGGCAACGAGAGTCCATTTACTGGCATTTAGCTTCACATGGAGTACCTAAAAGCCAACATTGCCTTTACCTCAAGTTGGCTGAAGAGTATTCTGTAAATGCCGCGGCGAGGTCTTCCTTACCATCACCTGAATACGTTTCCCGACTCACTGACCCTTCATTCCATCATGTTGTTCTCCTAACAGACAATGTCTTTGCTGCCTCTGTTGTCATCACGTCTACTGTCAATAACTCTGTCAACCCAGAGAAATTGGTATTCCATGTAGTCACAGATAAGAAGACTTACACCCCAATGCATGCTTGGTTTGCAATAAACAAGATTAATTCAGCAGTTGTGGAGGTTAAAGGATTGCATCAGTTTGATTGGTCTCACGAAGTGAATTTTGGGGTTAAGGATATGCTTGAGATTCATCGCCTTATTTGGAGCCATAGATATGAAAAATTGAAGGAAGAAGACTTTGAATCGGTGGGAGATCGCGAAAGAAATTTAGAGGTTCTAAGCCCTAGCTGTATTTCTCTTTTGAATCATCTCCGTATATATATCCCTGAGGTAAATACAAAATTTCTCATTGCTTGTTGACCAATCATCGGGATGATTGAGAATGTACATTTTTAATTAAGATTAATGTTTATCTGATTTCATGGGATCCAGTTGTTTCCAGATCTGAACAAGATTGTTTTCATGGACGATGATGTTGTAGTTCAACGTGACCTATCATCTCTCTGGCAATTGGATCTCAATGGAAAAGTTGTTGGTGCAGTTGTTGACTCATTCTGCGGACTTGACTGTTGTCCTGGAAGGAAATACAAGGACTACTTCAATTTTACTGACCCATTTATAGCATCGAACTTGGATTATGACCGCTGTGGATGGTTGTATGGGATGAACATCTTTGATCTGGATGTTTGGAGGAAGAACAATATCACCTCAACATATCATCGATGGCTTATGCTTGTAAGTTCATTCTGTATACTTGGTCTACTCTGCTGCAACTGCTTTGCTACTGCAACTGCAGGCTGATTCCTACATTTTAATTTGTGTTTTCCCCCCCTTAAATGTTGAAGTTGTGAAGGGATTAATAAGTTGTCTGGTGTTGCTATCACTCTACTGAGAATAAGTCTACAATTTATTTATTAGGTGAGAGAGATCAAAGAGAGGACCTTTATTTTATTTTTCAACTTGAAAACACGTTATTGGAGATTATAAATAAGCAATACGTAAAAAAAAGAAGGCATTAATTTGAGAAGAAAAAAGTATAGTTTTCTGAAATATCGGTAGTCAAAATATTTGGTTATCCTCCTTTTGGATGCTTTTCTGTTTTTTGAGTAACTAGAGAGAGTTGTTTGAATTTTTGAGAATTTCTTCTACTCGATCTTTGAATATCCCAATATAACTTTTCAATCCTGTGTCACAAGCCTTTAATTTGTTTTGCAGAACCTCAACTCTGGGTTGGCATTATGGAATCCTGGAGCACTTCCTCCAGCCTTGATTTCATTCAATGGTCTTGTGCATCACATCGATCCTTCATGGCATGTGGCAGGTTTAGGCTATCGATTTCCTCAAGTTAGCCTAGAGAAACTGGAAACGGCAGCTGTTATACATTTCAGCGGACCAGCTAAGCCGTGGCTGGAGATTGGGGTTCCTGAGTTACGAAGCTTATGGACTAGACATGTAAATTTCTCAAGTGAATTCTTTAGGAAATGTAGAATCGTAGAGTGAAGAGGACAAAGTTCTTTCACTCTCTGATACTTATTTTGAGAGTAAACCAGAGGGAAGAAGGTTATACCTTCAGTCTCTGATCACGCCAGGCTTGTATAATATGATAATGTTATTCCTTGTCCAGAAACGCATAATATATGAAGGTAACAAGTAATAGCTTAAAAAGTTAGATAGTTGACCTTCAACAGACATTAGGGTCATGGATATAGCAGTACAAGTAATTGTAAATCGAGTCATTCTAGTCAGATTTCTATTAATTATTACTTTATCTCAATATATATATACACTTGTTTAAGTAGAACATATTCTTGGCTTGTTCATATCCAAAACATGGTCTTTTTCAGTTGTGTTTATAAAAGAATATAATTCCCTGATCTTTTTTCATTCATCCTTTGGTAATATATACAAAGTATAAACAAATATTATGCCTACAAGTTAGTCTAAGAATAAGGAAACGGTATAATTTTACAACAGAATAATATCCTAAAATATTTACAATAATAATGAGAATAATTACATATATTCTATCACACCCCCGCAGTCGAAGCAGGAGGTTGTCGAACGCTTAGATTGTCCCGAAAGTCATCAAAAAGAATGTGCGGGAGCCCTTTGGTAAATATGTCGGCAATTTGATAACGTGACGGAACATGAAGGACACGCACTTCGCCACGTTTTACCTTTTCACGAACAAAATGAATGTCCATCTCAATATGTTTAGTGCGTTGATGTTGTACTGGATTGCCGGAGAGGTATATCGCACTCACATTATCGCAGTATACAAGTGTTGCCTTGTGGACCGGACAATGAATTTCCAGGAGTAAATTTCGGATCCAGCACGATTCAGAGACAACATTGGCAACCCCTCGATATTCAGCCTCGGCACTTGATTTAGATAGCGTGGGTTGCCGTTTAGAGGACCATGAAATCAGGTTGTCACCGATGAATAGACAATAACCAGAGGTGGAGCGACGCGTGTCAGGACAGCCACCCCAATCAGCATCCGTATAAGAAAGGAGAGAGTCAAGTTTAGACTTATACAGATACAAACCATAATTAATCGTTCCGTGAATATAGCGTAGTATACGCTTGAGAGCATCCATGTGCTCGACTTTCGGATCATGCATATGTAAGCAAACCTGTTGAACCGCATAGGAGATATCTGGCCTGGTAAAAGTAAGATATTGCAAAGCACCAGCTAGACGACGATATTTAGTTGGGTCCTCATAAGGCTTACCAGTAGAAAACACTGAGTTTCCCCTTTGTGTCAATAGGAGTGGGACATGGCTTGCAACCTGTCATGCCAGCTCTTTCAAGTATTTCCTCGGCATATTTTGTCTGTGAGAGAAAAAGGCCATGGGCAGTCCGGGTGACTGCAATACCCAGAAAATAGCTCAATTGTCCCAAATCCTTCATTGCGAACTCGGAACTGAGAAGAGATATGATAGATAATCGAAGAGCATCGGAGGAGGATGTGAGAATTAATTATATCATCAACATATAATAAAATATAAGCAATGTTAGATCCATTTTTATAGATGAACAAGGAATGATCGGACACACTGTGAGAGAAACCAATAGTAGCCACATAGTCTGCAAAACGTTGATACCAGACACGAGGGGCTTGCTTAAGACCATAGAGTGATTTCTTCAACAAGCAGACATAGTCAGGATGAACTGCATCCTTGAAACCCAAAGGCTGATACATATAAACAGTTTCAGTTAAAGATTACCATGAAGAAACACATTTTTAACATCCAACTGATGAATGGCCCAAGATTTGGATAATGCAATGCTCAAAACTGTACGAATAGTGGCCGGTTTAACAACCGGGCTGAACGTCTCATCACAGTCCACTCCAGCTTTTTGAGACCTACCATCACCTACAAGACGGGCTTTATGCCTCTCAAAAGAACCATCAGATTTCTTTTTATGTCTAAAAATCCACATTAAACGAATAACATTAATATCAGATGGACGAGGTACTAATTTCCACGTCTTATTTTGAATAAGAGCATCATATTCATCCTACATGGCCAATTTCCAATTCTGGTCATTAAGTGCACTCACGGGGTTGCGGGGTATAGGAGAAATAGAGGTAGTGGTCGGGAGGGCACTTAAGTTATGGTATTTAGGATTGGGCTTGTGGATACCATGTTGACTCCTAGTTTCCATTCGATGGGCTGGAGGAGTAGGGTGAATGGATGTAGTGGAAATTGGATCGGAGTGAATGGATGTTGGGATTGGCGTGGCAGTGGGAAAAGGGGAGAGAGTAGGCCGAGGAGGGGGTTGTGTAGCAACGCGGGCTGGGGAGGAATGGGAGGATGTTTGTGTGGGCGAAGAGGGAGGCTCAGCAGGGGAAGTGGACAGCTGAGTCCGTAAATCGAATGAGGTAGGGGCATGCAATTGATGAAGGATATGGGGATGCAAACCATCATCTAAAAATTCATAGGAGGTAGGAGATGGAGTATGAAGTGTCGAAAAAGGAAATTTAGATTCATCAAAAAGAACATATCGGGAAATAATAATTTTCCAATTCGAAATATCATAGCATTTATAACCCCGATGGTTTGACGGATAGCCTAAGAAGATACATGGAGTCGAACGGGCTTGTAGTTTATTAATGGTGGTGGAAGGAAATAAAGGGTAACACAAACATCCAAAAACTCGAAGATGGGTATAATCTGGAGTTTTTCCATAAAGAATTTGAGTAGGAGAGTAGTAGTGTAATGTCTTGGAAGGAAGAATATTTAGAAGGTACGTTGCCATTTCGAGAGCATGAGGCCAAAAGGAGGGTGGCATGGAAGCATGAGCAAGTAAAGTACGAACCATGTTATTGATAGTTTTTATTTTTCGTTCGGCTTTACCATTTTGAGGAGAGGTGTGGGGACAGGAGAAGCGAAAATACATACCATTTAATTCACAAAATTTTCGAAAGGGACCATTGTCATACTCACGGCCATTATCACATTGAAATTGTTTAATTTCTTTTTCGAATTGAGTTTTGATATATGCTCTAAATGATAAAAAAAAATGGAATAAACTTGTGATTTTCTGGACATAGGAAAAGTCCACAAGAAATTACTATAATTATCAAGAAAAAGAGCATAGGAACGATGACCGGATGAACTTAATATAGGAGATGTCCATAAGTCACTGTGAATTATATCAAATGACATAATAGTAAAAGAACGAGAATCATTAAATGGCAACTTAATGTGTTTTCCAAGAGGACAAGATTCACAAAAAGAATTGCGAGCCTTATTATATTTAATAAAATTGCTAATACGAAGAGAATTCAAAACGGCACTTCCAGGGTGCCCTAAACGAGAATGCCACAAATCAAAAGAAAGAACAGGAAAAGCAGAAGGTAGAGCTGAAGGTGGTGTGCCCCGAAGTTTGGTGAAGGGATAAAGATCGCCCGAGCTATCACATCTCAGTAGGTGCTTCCCCGTCTGTAAATCCTTCACAGAAAATCCAAATGGGTCAAATTCAACAGACACCATATTATCATTAGTAAATTGACGAACTGAGATGAGGTTTTTAATAAGTTTAGGTGCATGCAACACATTTTTAAGCGTCAAAGGTGGATTTGTTTGGGTTAGTGAGGCACTTCCATAACCAAGAATCAGAATTGTATGACCATTACCAACAATAATGCCATTATGTTTGCTAAAATTAAAATAAGACGAGAGAGTACAATGATTAGCAGTCATGTGTGAGGTGGCACTGGTATCCATGTACCAATTGTCATCCGGTTGATGGAGGGAGAGAGTGTGCATAGCCGCATTAATGTCTGTAGGTTCGTAGTCCACACTTGGGGCTGCTGCCGTGTAGTGGGCTTGGGAAGGTTGAGGTCCAAGAACTCCTTTTGTGGATGATTTACGGATCTGCCCTGTAGTGGGAAATGGGCAAGGTGGGCTAGCCCAAGTGGGAGGTAACCAGGGAGCCCAAGAAGGCATGGAAGCCCATTGTTGCGGCCATGACGGTGCTGAAGGTCGATGATGTCCCCCGCCACGAGATCCACCACGGTTGCCACTACGGCCACCACGACCACCGCGGTAGTGGCCGCGCCGCCCACCACGGCCACCATAATTCCGGCTACCGGAATTATTATGCCCATTTGCATTTGCTTGCTGTTGTTTGGAATTATTGCCACCAGAGATATGATCATTAGTTGAATGCATAAGCAAAGCAGAATCCGAACTTGATTCAAGAGCGGCACGTTGTATCATGCTTTCCTCTTCTAATGAAAGCATCGAACGGGCTTGTGCAAAGGTCGGAAGAGGACTGCGGTGTTGAATGATGGTGACGATCCCCGCGTAAGCTTCTGTCAAGCCACGAATCATTTTGAGAACCATGCGCTCGTCGGATACTTTGGCTCCCACGTTGGCCAATTGATCAGCCAACACTTTAAGTCGCTGGCAATATGCAGCAACATTGGGAAAGTCTCGAAGGTGAGTGTTGGTGAATTGGGTTTCAAGGTGAACGACCCTCGTATTCTTGTTGTCTTGGAACAAATCTGCTACACGGTTCCAAGCATCTTTTGCTGTATCATTCGGATCAATGATAGTGTTGAGAATATCCAAAGAAACCGTGCTATAAATCCATTGCGTGACAATGGCATCGATCCTCTGCCAAGTCGCTGTTTCGACATCCGTTTTGACCGCGACAACTTCCGTAGGAGGGATGAGGTGGTCAAGGACGAGGTTGGCACGGGCATGGAGCTTGAAGAGAGTTGCCCAGTTGTTGTATTGGCTGCTTTCAAGATCGAGAGTGATGGGGATGGCTGTTTTGATATTGGTGACGGTGGTGGCGGGATGAAGTTTTGAGTCAGCCATTGATACAGGGAAGAAGAAGATGGCAAAAGATAGGGAGGAAGAAAACTAGGGCTTTGATACCATAAAAGAATATAATCCCCTGATCTTTTCTCATTCATCCTTTGGTAATATATACAAAGTATAAACAAATATTATGCCTACAAGTTAGGCTAAGAATAAGGAAACGGTATAATTTTACAACAGAATAATATCCTAAAATATTTACAATAATAATGAGAATAATTACATATATTCTATCAGTTTATTTACTAGTAAAAACTCAATTTTATGAATCATGTAGCTATCAATGTTGAACCAAATGATCTCTCAGTTAGAGGGGAAGAAGGAACGTGACATCTAGCTATAAGCTCAAGACATTGGACTTGTTTTACTTGCATTTATAACTCCAAAGAATATATCCTTTCAAGTTAAACTAACTTGTCTGTTTGTGTTTGTCATTTTATCAATGAACTAAACAGGATAATAAACTAACATTCGGTTTAATCCAAAATAACTGATCATATAAACAAAAAATTACTACGATAATTGCTTGCAATGCCATAACATAAGCTTGGTAAGGGCTTGAGCCAAATTAAAGACCCTAGCTAATCGAGTTAGAAAATGATTATCTCTCTTACGGTTACCATATATAATAAAATATTTGAGTACTTTATACAGGACTTGTCCTATAATATATAGTAGAAAGTCATACACGAGCTTCATCTGAGTGAATTGAAGGCGCTTAGTTTAATCTTGCAAAATTACAAAATTATTGGTTTTGGGCAGTGGAGAGATCGATTAAGAAGATGGAACCAACCAGCAGATATAGTAGCTAGGAATTAAGGACCTCAGGAGAATCGATATTAACTGCGCCAAAACATCAAAAGAAGCATTTCAGCAACTCGATAGTATAGTATGCATATGGTAGTAATTCTTGAAATAGCTAGCGATGGAACTGATCACTAATACATTAGAAATTAAGCAGGACGACCAATGTTTATATGCGTACGTACGTACGTAGGGGAGGTATAAGTAACAACCCTTGTCATGTCACCCGAGGAGGCAACCTAGCTAGCTAGCTTTTCTTCCAGTTTTCTTTACTCGTTAAATCTTATATATATATATATATAGGAATAGCTAGGTAGTTGCAGATGTGAAATCATGTTGTCGCAAGTGGAGAATTAGAGATGAAGAATCTTACACAAGTTGGAGAGCCGTTTGATCTTGGCGAGAGTAATGATGATTAGGTTCTAGGAAGTTAACTGGAAGGAAATTCCGTGCATCCTGATAATGCTGTGAAGCCATAGTTTGGTACTCATGAGATCCTCCTCCCGGCATCATGATATTCATTTGCTGTTCTGCTCTCTCGTTCTCAGATATCTGCAGCGCCCATACAAAATATATTAATCAACCACAGAACCAACCACCTAGCTAGCTATACGGCATGAATATATATATATATATATATATATATATATATATATATATATATATATATATATATATATATATATATATGTTGAGAGAAAGAGAAAGACCTTTGCTCGTAGATACATGTTAGCATGCTGCAGCTCACTCTCCTACGTACACAAAAGTTGTGCAATGCTATATTAATCATTAATTGTCATAAGAACATACATACATAGTTTCAACGGTTAGTTTGACTCACCAGTAGAACATGTAAGATGGACTGGACTGGACTAGACTAGACTGTATATAATACCAATAACTTTTCATGATTTGCGAAAATTTGTATATAGTTTGTTATTTTCATTTTCTAGAAACGTGCAAAAATAAAAATAATAAAAACAAACCGGTGAAAGAACAAAGAGACAATGAAATGGAGACTCTCCGAAAATCTTAATTCCTGAGATTGGGAATGTTTATGAAGCTAGCTAAGCTGAAATACTAAGCATATATATTATGCATGGATTTACAAGGATTGAAATAGAAAGAGTAGGATTATAGTTACCCTTTTTTGCATGAGCTCGATTTCAGCAAATAGCAGTTCATTCTGTTAGAAACTAAGCCATATCAGTACCATAATAATAGAAGTACTAATCAGCAATATTATAATCATGTAATATAATAAAATAGCAAATAATCAATAATTGAACAATATTCGAAAATCGCTTTATATATAATGCAGTCCAAGTCTATCTCTAATGGATCGTCTTATTTACCTTCTTTGATCGAATTTTACTAATGGCTTTCTCCAATCTGCCCTCAAGATTCTTAAGTTCCTTGAAGCTCAGAGATCCAAGTCCCTCACCAACAATGTTCCTAACAATGGCAATCTGTAAATTTCATATTCAAATTCAAATTTCCCTTTGTGTATATATACATTTTCTTAGGAAAATATGTACCTGTTTGAATTCTGTATACTCTTGATATCGCGCCGCAGCTTTGAGGCTTCTTGCTGGTAAAACTGGGAATCAGTAAAAACATGTAAATTAATATATATATATATATATATATATATATATATATGCTAAATGAATTTAATTATATTTGTTTATATGAATGTAATTATATTTATTCATAAGTGATTTAACCATTAAAACCATGAATACTGATTATTTATCTCCAGAATTAATCTAAGATTATCATTTTTACTGTTGATAAGCACTCCCTTTCCATCTATACTTATGGTTTTTTTTAAAAACCTCTACCCTATGAGTAACTGATTTTTAAGTATTACAATAACATTGTAGTGTGATGAAACATATATATATGTCTTGGACAATCTATAGAATATACACTCCCACCCTTTTCAAAATTTTATTTTCCAAACATAGTTTTAATATTTGGTAGAAATCTATCTAATAAAATACAAATAATTTTGAATTTCCCGCTCACTCAATAAATCATCTGGGCCGTCCAAAGTTTGAGATAAATCCCACCGTTCATACATCTATCTAATAAAATACATCTATCTATCTAATAATCTAATAATAATTTAATAAAATACAAATGACTTTAAATTTCCCGCTCAATCAATAAATTATTTTGGTCGTTCAAAGTTTGAGATAAATCATATTGTTCATACAGTGCCGGAGGCACGGGACCCAGCTAGTATATATATAAATGAAGTGGTGATGACATGAGTACTCAATCAATTAATTAATACTCTCTCCGTCCCATAGTTATAGACTGATTTCTTTTGGCACATAGTTTAAGAAAATCAGTTTAAGTTAATTTTTAACAGAAATTTTCCGCATATGCCCCTTAATATAGAATTAATGAATAAATTAATTACTCTTTACTTATCACATTGAAACTCTTAACTTCATTGATTGCTGGAACAATTGCCTTTTATACATAAAATATGTTAAACTAGTAAAGCCTAAAAGGTTGAATTATTTTATTGAAAATACAACAACATTAAATGTGGTGATAAAAATAATGACATTGAAGGTTGTTTCTTCAAAAAAAGAGTAATGGTTGAATATTTATTATAAGGGCATAAAAGTAAAATAATGAACCAACTAAATTTTATAAATAGTAAGTAACTATATATTGGGACATTTCAAAATGGAAAATCAGTCCGGAGGGAGTAATAAAAGTAATGTGTTAAAATTTCATAACACTTTATAATTCAAACATAAAAAATTCATGTATATGTAATTTTAGAACAGAATAAAAAGTAAAATGTAGGTGATAATTAAAACAATAACTGTAAAAATGTTTGTTATAATAATTTCACTACTTAATTTGTTTCCTCAACTAATTAAACATGTGTGAAAAATAGGGTTTAGAACGCTGCACGCAGCCAATATATACTTAATACGTGTATATATAATCCATCAATTTATAATTGTCATAAGGGACTAATTATAAATTAATTAAGGAACTTATTATACGTACCTGGGTGTTAGCTTCGGAAACAGATCTTGTATTCGAGGAATCAGCACACACTTTCTTGTACCTGTCAATAGTTGATCTAATACTGCAAAACATGAAAATATATATACCATAATATATATGAGTCTCGGGTCTCGTGTAATTAATTAATGCCATCTACAACGATAATTATAGATTTCTTCAGTAATTTTAAATTATAGGGTCATTATTGATTTTTGAGTATCAATTTCATATATTTTTTAACTGAAAATTAGTGTGATTTATTTACAATTACCAGACTTTTTTCATAATCCAGCTACAATATGTCTCATTGTATTGACTAAAATGATCAAATTAATCAATGTCAATTTTAAATTTAAAAATATCACAAACTTCGGATAAGGTTGGTTATTTGTTCGGCGTATGGTGTTTGGGTAAGATAGTTCGTCTTCGTTAAGATACAAATTTTTGGTTGGAATAAATTTGTATATTTTTTTTATTTTAAGTTCCATTGAGGGCAATGTTGAGATGTAATTATTTGGGTCTAGTCAAGGTGTAACCGGTTGTGTTTTCTTTATTGGTGGGATAAGGAGATCTAACTTCGAAAGAAAGGTGATTCTAAAAAGGACTCCTACTTTTAGTTGGATTCAGATGGACATTTTGGCGACATTAATAATCTATCTAATAAAATACAAATGATTTTGAATTTCCCGCTCACTCAATAAATCATCTGGGCCGTCCAAAGTTTGGAATAAATCTCACCGTTCATACATCTATCTATCTAATGATTTAATAAAATACAAATGATTTTAAATTTCCCGCTCACTCAATAAATTATTTTGGTCGTTCAAAGTTTGAGTTAAATCATATTATCCATATAGTGCCGGAGGCACGGGACCCAGCTAGTTATCATATATTTTGGGATAGAGGGAATACTATGTAACTATGATAAAAGCAAAAAAAACAAATGATATTTGCTACTTCCATATATAACGAAATTGTGATTATAAAAGCAAAAATAAAAGGTATTTGCTGTTTCCATAACGAAATCTAGCTAGTAAATGGACGAACACAATAACATTTGACAGAGTAAACAATTTGTATTTGAGATTTTTTTTTTTTGTGATGATAATTACTTTTTAGTGAAAACTAGAGATTTGGGTGTGGAATCATGATACGTGTTAAACAAACTTCTAAAATATGTATATTTTGTTAATATTTTTAGAGATTGGCTGTATTTATCTAAGAAATATTTGTAATCTGATCAACTAACTGTGATCTCTAATATAATTTGAATTTTGTTATTTTTTAATTACTATTTTTTTTTATTTTGCATGTAACAGATTATATGCTTATAATTAGTCATTAAGCAACTAAATTAAACTAAAAGTATTTAAAATAATAAAATTTTGGAAGATTAATTCCTCTCTCTTGTTAGTATTAATTATCCTAGCTAGTCCATATTTTTTTATTGGCAAAAACATTTAGTAATGTGCAGAGTCAACACAGTGAAGCAGCAGTTTCAGTGGGGATAAGCAGCAAAACCTTAATTTCATCGAGCCACTGATTGGCTGTCTCCTGCCACGCTGGCAAAAGATCCCACAATATGATTGGCTCAAAAACCTCTGCTTAAATATCACTCAACCCACCCGAGAGTTAACCCTATTACCCACCTCGATTCTTCCATAAAATCCCGGACAATTCAATTCCTATACATTATTTTAATAATAAAAGAATATACAATTATATGAAAAAGAATTATAATATAAATGTGCAGCTAGCTAGCTAGGTAGGTCAGTTTTGTATATCAACTGAGTCATACATACTGTGGAGTGCATCAGTGGAATTGTCTTTTTCAGAGCAGCAGGCAGCAGGCAGCAGCTGCTGCTATTCAAATTCATTGTTATACATACGTACACCTTTCCCCATGCAACTTATTAGCCTTAGCCTTGCTTAATTAATTACGTACAAAAATCCCATTGGCTAGCTATCTATCTCTATCTAGTCTCTCGTAATCTCATTTGTTAATTCCTACATTTTTACCCCTTTCAAGCTACTACTATTAGTGTAGTAATCTCTTTGTTAGTATGAGCCATTTACAATATTAATAAGTTATACGATGTACGTAATTCATTAATGTAAATTAACTTATTATTATTTAGCATTATTCCTCTGTCACCTCACCCTTTATCTCTCTCTCTCTCTAAAAGAAAAACCTACTTGCTGATCATTACTATTTATATAATGAGTTCTAGCTAATTGATTTCTTGAAATGAATTAGCTTTCAAATTTCCATTTTCGTGTAAATGGAGGCGAAAATCTATGCAAGAAGCTGGATACCAACTTTCGGTGTGAGATCTCTTCTTCGAAGAAGATCGACTTGCAATAACAAGCTTACGTCTGCTATCTGTGACCCCTATGTTTGATGTTAGTAGGAGTCGAACTTAAGATTTTTTGGAGTTTACGGATGATCGATCCTAAGTTCTTCCTTAAATCACTGAGCCAATTGATGAGGTTAAACATGGTATTTTTTATACCATTTGGATTAAATTTAAATGAAGAGAAAAATTAAAAGAAAGGGATCCCCAAGGAAAGGGAATATGACAAACCCCTCTTCTTGCTGTCAATTACAAGTGTTTATAAAACTGAAATATCATGATTGAAGTGACCAATGATTCGCTACTTTTTTTTTGGCTTGCAGTGACAAAAGATTCTGGGCTGCCTAACACATTAATTTGATCCATCAAACCCTAACTTGTTAGATTTCCAAACAAGGGTAAAATGGTCAAAAGAATCGGCAAAAGTCAATCTTACACGAATTAATTAGTTAAACAAAGCCCTAATCTAGCTTTTTCCCTAGCTGAATATAGGCATTACCCATTTGGGTTTTGCAAACCCTAATGATCTCAAAATTAGGGTATGATATTATTAAGGATTGAAAGTGTCATGTAGAGCGAAGAAAAGGGACAAATGAGAGTTTGACAGCTTAGTATCAACCTTTTAATAAATAAGAGAGAAGAAATGAGAAAGAAAACAATGGAAACACAAATAAGCTCATGTCCAAAACTTCCATATCCTCTTATCTTATTATCTCATATATAGGGAGAGTTTCTCTAGTCAATCAAGAAAAGTAGGCCAAAAACGAAATTTTTTGGTTACTATAGATGGTTATATCTAAGGCGGCAGTTCGAACCGTCGCTATATCTCAGAAAATCAGTACTATAGCTCGATTCTTTTTTGGTTCGTCGGAGAAATTTTTCCCTCGTATATATATATATATATATATATATATATATATATATATATATATATTAATATTAATTACTACAACAGATCTATGTATGTTATGCATATATGAAACAATGTAAAGTAGTAAGAATGCGCACAAAAGAAAGAGGAATTTTACACCTACATGAGCTCGATCATAAGGGAAAGAAGCAAAAAATAAAGTTAAGAAAAAAAATACAAGTTAATCTTGTTATGAATTAGATCTCTATAAATCTAAACTGCAACCTGCATCATTATATACGTTTCTACGCCAAATAATCCATCTAAAATTTACCATCACGCGCAGTAGCTTTAATCTATAAATACCACCAGCATATCAAAATTAAGAAAAAGACCACATAAAAAATGGATCTTGAAATGATATATATATATAGAGAGAGAGAGAGAGAGTGTGTAATGTAAAACCTGTTGTTAGCATATTCGTAAAGGCGGCCGCGGGTGGAGAAGACGATAAGGGCAACCTCAGCATCACACAGCACAGACAATTCATAGGCCTTCTTGAGCAACCCATTACGGCGCTTACAGAAAGTGACTTGTCTATTAGTTGTGTTTTCGATCCTCTTAATCTCGATCTTTCCCCTTCCCACTTGCTGTTGGTGTTGTTGTTGTATCCCTAGCCCTTGAATGGTGGACTCGAATTCTTGAAGGGAAAACTCCATGCCTCAAAAATCAAAGCTGAAATAAGCAAAACCAATTTGGTGATTTTTTTTGGCAAAAGGGGATAAGGATTGGGCCTGAATTTGGAAGTAGTTGTAGATGGCCAGAAAAAAAGTAGTGGTATATATTTTATATACAAACCATAATAAGTAAAGCAAGAATTAATTAATTGAAATTAAGGGTTGCGTAAATTTGATTGCTTTCACTCACTAACTAACCTGGTATGGAAAAACTAGGAGAGAGATGATAATTATATATAACAAACAAGAAAATAACGTACAATTAATTAATATTCTCTTGTTGAATTATTTCTATCACTCTATGCTCTGTGTATTTGTTCTATCTCTATCTCTGCACAGGAGAGAGTTGCAGACAATGGAAGTGTGTTGAATGAGCTGGCCGGTGAGTATTTATAGATACAAAAATAGACATTCCAACTCGCACTATTATTTTGATTGTATAAATACAGATACATCTTAATTTGTTGGTGAGTTGTAATGATGAACCTTACGGAATCATGTTAGTTAGTTATGTGGTCAATAACTCTTAATTATAATTAAAGAGTCCGAAAAATTAGTCTTAGTTGAGAGGTCGATCGATAGCCATTTAAAATAATGATATATCTTAATTCATGTGGCCATAGAAAATTAGAGTAATAATTGTTTGATACGTGTGTAACGTATTATATATATACATAGGAGAAAATGTGTGTACACAGCTGTGTATTACACAGTAGGCTATAGCGACGATTTTTTGGGCTATAGCGACGGTTTCATCCGTCGTCATAGCTATTCTGGGCTATGGCAACAGTTTACCGTTCTATAACCCAAAAAATCTGTCGTCCTAGGTCTACTGTGTAATACACAGCTGTGTATATACATATAACCCATATATATATATATATATATATATATATATATATATATATATATAATTGAGTTTATACACGATGTAGTCACCGGTCTAGTGCGGCGTACGAAGGGATAATTTTTTTGTTAGCAATAAATAAATATAGAAAATGTAAATTGTAGTGAAGAAACGGAAAAATGGTATTAATAATGTCAACTTTTAAGAGTTCTTTAACCGTTAATTAATTAATTTTTCTCTAGTATGGGAAAAAGAGTAAGATATAATGAGAGGAATAAATCTATATAAATATCAAAGTTACTCTGCTTTCTCCGAAACGCTCTTACCAATGTCGTTTTACATTACTTTTTTTTTCTCCCTCTTTTATAAAACTACTCAGCAGCAAGAGCAAATTACATTTGGATATTACGTGGGTTTTTTTTTTGTCTCTAGCAAATTTAAAAGCATGTCATATAAGAGACATATCTCATATGGGTAAATGTGGGGTTGAAATAGTTTCTTAATATGGAAATTGATAATTTTATTTGATTTTTTTAATATTTTTATATGAAAAGTGTCGTTATAGAAGTACGGTGACGAATCGTCGCTATAGAATCTATAACGATATTAAAAAGTCGTGTGAAAATATCAATTTTTTTAATTTTTATCTTCAATAGCTAGTTTTTTTAAAAAGAAAGACGAGTTTGAGACGACACGCGTGGTGAAATGTATATATTTTTGGGGTTGGGGGCGGTACGGTGCTCTTATTGACTGGTACCGTCCAGTACCTTTGTTATTTTTTATTTTTTTTAACTACAATTATGAGAATAATAAATAAAAAATAATAGAGCAAGTTTGAACAAAAAACTGTAGAAGAAAGTATATTTTTTATTAAAAACACTGTAAAATAAATAGTGTTTTTTCAATAAAAATATACTTTTTTTTACAATTTTTTGTTAAAACTTGCTCTATTATTTTTTATTTATTATTCTCATAATTATGGTTAAAAAATAAAAAATAAAATAAAATAACAAAGGTACCGGACGGTACCGGTCAAAAAGAGCACCGGACCGCCCCCAACCCCAAAAATATATACATTTCACCACGCGCGTCGTCTCAAACTCGTCTTTCTTTTTAAAAAACTAGTTATTGAAGATAAAAATTAAAAAAAAAATTGATATTTTCACATGACTTTTTGATATCGTTATAGATTCTATAGCGACGATTTTTACCGTCACCGTACTTCTATAACGACATTTTTCATATAAAAATATTTAAAAAATCAAATAAAATTATCAATTTCCATATTAAGAAACTATTTCAACCCCACATTTACCCATATGAGATATGTCTCTTATATGACATGCTCTTAAATTTTCTAGGGACAAAAAAAACCCACGTAATATCCAAATGTAATTTGCTCTTGCTGCTGATTAGTTTTATAAAAGAGGGAGAAAAAAAAAAAGTAATGTAAAACGACATTGGTAATAGCGTTTCGAAAAAAGCAGAGTAACTTTGATGTTTCTATAGATTTACTCTAATGAGAGGCTCTTTTAGAAAGGAAGTATCAATTAATAGGTTTGAATATGACTTTGGAGAAGTTGCAAATTGGGGGGTGGGGGTGGGGGTGGGGGTGGGGTGAGGGGGGGAATAGGGAATGGAGTAAAGAATCAAAACAAAATGAGAGAAACTTTCATGTTAATTACTTTTTGGATCGATTTTGAGTTGCTTTTATTCATTTCTTTTCTGACTTTTACCTTATGGTTGAAAAAGTTTTCATTTCCTCCATCCCTCTCTCTACCTCCACCAGTCCACCTCCATCTCTACCTCTACCTCATTATTGGATTTCAAATTAAATATTATATGAAAATTGAATTTGTAACGTTTGTGAAGATGACAGGCATGTTATGTGTTCAAAACTTCCCATTCTTGAGTTCATTTATAGTAACTTTAGAGAAACCTCATTCATGATACACTTATCTGCAATTTGTTACCACAGTACTAGAGGGCCATATGTGGGATCCACCATGCATGCCAAATATATTACTCTCTCGGTTTCAAATTATTTTTCTCAATTTTAGATAAAAATATAGTTGGCATGGCTTGATATCACTTACTTTATATCTATCTATATTATTAAAAAAAATATTACTCTCTCGATTTGAAATTATATATATATTCTCAATTTTAAATAAAAATATAGTTGACATTAATGGCATTATATCACTTACTCTATATCTATCAATATTATTAAGGCATACATGTGTATTAAAAACATGATTGTAACTTGTAAGCCATATAGAAGCTGGGTTAGTGATCTATTTTTATGCCATGAAAGTTTCACAAAATGAGACTTTCTTTTCTCTCAAAAATTTCAAAATTTTAAATTAAGTTTTGGAAAGAAAATTAATTGACCCCTCACTATATATATATATATATATATATATATATATATATATATATATATATATATATATATATATATGTTTGTGTGTGGGGGGTTCCATTCACAACAACCGATTGCTGTGGAGCAACCCCTTTTTTGACCTGTTGAAATTTCAGTTGGAGCAAAAAAAAATTCAATAAGCCAAAAAAGGTATTGCTCCACAACAACTGGTTGCTGTGGATAGAACCCCTATATATATAGAGAGAGAGAGTCCGGATCAGGTCCGGACTCTCGGACCATAACAGTCTGTACAGACATGTTTTGATATATGTATCCAAATCACACCCAAAACACTGTATTATGTAAAAATTCAAGTTCCATAATTTATTTATTTATTTTTAGTTGTTTTAAAAAAAAGCAAAAAAAATGTCTAGATTTTCTCCCGTCCGGGACACTACAAGAAAAAGGCCTAACAGCGACCAAGACTATCAGCGACCGCATGTCCGGTCGCTGATACTAGTAATAGCGACCGACATCTACGACCGGGACTTAAATTAGTCGCTAATTACTATCAACGACCGCATGCGGTCGCTGAGAGGTCGCTATTACAAATTTGCCTCGTAAAATTTGGCACGAAATGTTGGCGCCAAAGTTTTGTGCCGCCACTTAACATCAACGACCGCATGCGGTCGCTGATAAGTCCATGTCATTAAAAATCAGCGAACGCAGGCTGTCGCGGATAACGGTCACTGATCAAACTAAATGAAATCAGTAACCAGTTCACTCGACACAGAACGCAGAAGGGAAAAAAAAGAGGGAGATCCGAAATAGAGAGAAGAGGGAGAAAGGGGGGAGAAGAGAAGAAGGAGAAGAAGTTCGCGCCACCTGCCGCCCACTTGCCACCCACCAGCCACCCATCTGCCACCGCCTCTACAAAGGTAACTCACTTGAAATCCACTAGAAACTTTGAATCTGTTGTTAATTGAATGTGGTTTAGACAAATTCTAACTTTTTTTCATTTTTGTTATTATTGGTGCTTGAACTTTTGGTTTGTTTGACTTAGATATGAACTGGGGACTGTTAGTATAATTTAATACTAAATTGAATTTATTTGTTTAACAAGGCCCTCTGTTAGATATTTGGGGGGCCTAGTGAGGTGGGCAACTTATTGTGAAAGATGTAGGATTTGGGCATCTATAAATATAATTGAAGAAGTGAACTGTCTCAGCATGTCTAATTGTGTTGGGAAAGAAAAGGGTTATCATTGTGTAGTATCTTATCTTTCTTTTAAAGTGACCAGTGCCCACTTACTTAACTGCATAAATGGAATCTTATCTACTGCATAGTTCTGGGGTTCCATGTAGTAATTTTTAGGCAGTTGAGCCTCTTCCTTTATAATTTTTTTTGTTCTACTACTCCTTATTTTCAAATAATAAGAGAAAAATATTATCCTACGTTCTCCACACAATAGTAGTAGTAATAAATAAGAGTGACTATTGGCCTATAGTTGGAAAAAAAAACTAGTCAGTAAAAGTCTACAAAATCATGTACTACTATTTTGTTTGTCAGGGAAAACTCTTCTGACCTGACAAACTTAGTGTATGATCCAAGCCACAATTATATGGCACTCCAAATATTAAATATTTTATATAACCAACCAACCAACATCATTTTATATAAAAAATTTAAAACCATGGCATCACCTTTTTTTATAATTATTTTAATACAATATTTAATATTACTACAGTACTATTACACTAATGTTACGCTTGAATTCAAGTAACATAATGAAATTTCGTGAAATAATTTTAAAGTATATTAAGTAGTACAGAATTAATTGTTTTTCTGTATCGATCAGGTTGGACAAAATTACCTTGACACCATCTACTGTTAAGGTTGGAAACTAATTATATAACTAGGGTAGTATAATTACCTTGACACCATTTATCTGTTAAAAGTACCAAATATTTAGTCTAGTCAAGTCTAGTAGTAGTATAATTTAGTACCAAATATTTGGTTTGTTTGCTTGGGGACTGTTAATATAATTTAGTAATTAATCATGTCTGCAGTACCTTGTATGACCTGTTAGTATAATTTAGTACGAAATCATGCCTAAAGTACCTTTTATTATCATGATTTTAAAGTTATTTGAATGCCTAAAGGTTTCTTTTGCCTACATTTGGACTGTTTATGAAATTATAGTCAAATCTATGCCTATATGAGAACTATACATATGCAAGATCGTCTATGGATAATAGTTAGGCTTTTCTTCACATTATTTATACTTATGCAAGATCGTCTATGTGGACTCTTGGTTTGTGTCTTGGGTGCCTATAAATGACCTTATATACATGCCGTCGTGCATGTGGCTAGTCCATATTACAGGGGAGACTCTGGCAAAAAAAATTTATTGGTCGGGTAGTTGCGAACATTTATACTATTAACGAGCCTATTGGTGATCCACTAGAGCCTATTAAGGGGATGTTGGAGCTGATGGACTGGGCTTGGGGCCGCGAGGCCACGCTAAGCTTAGTCAAGCCTCACGGGGTCAAGCCAAGCTTGGTTGTTAGGGGGCTGTTAAGTCAAAATAGACAGTGCTAGGGAACTGTTAGTGCAACAGAGAAGATAACTAGACACACTTGGTCAATAAAGAGACTGTTTTGGCTATAACAGAAAAAAAACAAGGGTATTTAACACTTATGTATACAAGAATAAGCTACAAAATGTTATAAAAGCTATAAATTGCTCAACCAAGTTGTGATTATCCCAAAACATAAAAGATTATAGAAAGGGACCGTGAGAGGTATAATCTTAAAACATGTTAGGCGCCTTAGCACACTAGCTAGTTGATATGAATGAATCTCCAAGATACTCAATTTGTATAAATGAGTTAGCAAACTCTGATATAAAGCTAGCATGAATGAAAAACCTTACATATTCACTTACAATAAACAATAAAAAATAAAAATAAATTTAAAATAAATTAAAATAATATAACATGATATAATATAACTATTAAACTAAGTAGCATTTACTTAGTTTCTCATACTAAATTTAATAACATTTAAAGTTTCTCATACTTCTTTAATTTACCTTCATTCGTTAACATCAAGTATGCTTAAATGTTAATTATATACTTACAAGTATACTCAAGTCATATAATTACAAGTATGCTCTCAAGTCATATGCTTACAAGTATACTCTCAAGTCATATGCTTACAAGTATGCTTAAATGTCATTCATATGCTTACAAGTATGCTCAAGTCATATGATTACAATTATGCTCAACTCATATGTTTACAAGTATGCTTAAATGTTAATCATATGCATGCTTACAAGTATGCTCAAGTCATATGGTTACAAGTATGCTCAAGTCATATGTTAACATTTATAATGTTGTCTGTAGTAGGTACTGTGGAATCATGGACCTCTATTCAGACCTTAGTTGGATGACACGACGAAAGTCAAGTGCCCAGATAGGTGCTACAGCTGAATTTAGAGCTGGTTGCCAAGTATTTTTGGAGTATGCATATAATCACCCGGAATGTATGACTGGTAAGTCGCAGATACGATGTCCATGTTTGAAGTGTAAGAATGTAGATTATATGGACAGAGACATTGTAAACTATCATTTACTTGTTTCTGGGTTCATGAAAAATTACGAAGAATGCTGGTGGGCACATGGGCAGAGAAGAGATGGTGGCATCACAAAAGTACACAGTTCGGGCAGTAGTACTCATCGAATGAATGGAATGGTTCATGATATTGCAGGGCCAGATTTTGATTGGGAACAAGGCAGAGATCAACCTATAAATTCTGATGCCAAAGACTTCTTTAAGTTGTTAGACGAGGGTAGCGAGCCATTGTGGCATGGTTGCACCAAACACAGTACATTGTCTGCAGTGGCGACATTACTTAACATCAAGGCTGATCACAACAATAGCCATGAGTGTTTTGAGTCGCTCTTGAAGGCCATTAAGGGTATGTTGCCTGACGGTGAGAAATTACCTGGTAACTATTACTTTTGTAAGAAAAAGGTGAAGAAGTTGGGTCTTGGATACCAAAAGATCGATGCATGTCCCAACGATTGCATATTATTTATAAGGAAAATGAACAAAGGACAAGGTGCACGTTTTGCAGTCATGATCGGTTTAGGCCTAATAAAGAGGGTGTGACTACAAAAAAATCAAGTATACCGTTTAAGATTCTAAGGTATTTTCCAATATCACATCGGCTAAAAAGATTGTACATGTCTTCAAGAACAGCTGAACATATGAGTTGGCATGCAAAATCTCTAGCTAAAGATGGAGAACTAAATCATCCCGCAGATGGGCAGGCTTGGAAAGACTTCAACTTAGCACATCTTGGGTTTGCATTGGAACCTAGAAATGTGAGACTTGGATTGTCCACCGATGGTTTTAATCTTTTTGGCCACTCAGCTGTTCCGTACTCATGTTAGCCTATGATTGTTACTCCGTACAACTTGCCTCCTTGGATGTGTATGAAACAGCCATACTTGTTTCTTTCGCTCGTGGTTCTTGGTCCTAAGAGTCCTGAAAAGAAGTTAGATGTTTACTTGAGACCTTTTATAGACGAGTTGAAGGTATTGTGGGAGGATGGAGTACAGACTTGGGATGTTTCAATAAAAATAAATATCAACCTTAGGGCAGCGGTTATGTGGACTATAAGTGACTTCCCAGCTTATGGTATATTAGCTGGATGGAGTACACACGGGAAGTTGGTTTGTCCGTATTGTATGAAGCATACAAAGTCATTTAATCTATCAAAAGGTCGAAAGCCTTGTTGGTTTGACTGTCATCGTCGGTTCTTGCCGGTAGATCACCCGTTTCGAAGAAATATAGAATACTTCAGGAAAGAGAAAGTAGACAATGATATGCCTACACCGCGATTGTCAGGAACGAAGATGCGAGATCGTGTGATGAGATTGCCGGTTATCCCATTTAGTAAGATTGATGCCAAAAGCATAATAAATGGGTTTGGCGAATCTCATAACTAGGTTCGGAGAACCATCTTTTGGGAACTGCCTTATTGGTCTACAAATTTGATTCGTCATAATCTAGATGTGATGCATATTGAGAAAAATGTGTTTGACAATGTGTTTAACATTGTGATGAATGTTACAGGGAAGACAAAAGATAACAATAAGGCACGTTTGGACATGAACGATATTTGTAAGCGTCCTGGATTAGAACTTTATGAATCTCCTAATGGTAATATTGTCAAACCGCATGCAAGGTACACATTGTCCAAAAAGCAAGTTGAAGATGTGTACACATGGTTTAAGTCTCTGAAACTACCAGATGAATATGCGTCAAACATTGCAAGGTGTGTTACGGGTGGGAAATTGCAAGGGATGAAGAGTCATGACTGTCATGTGTTCATGGAGAGACTCATGCCTATATCATTTCGGGATCTACTTGATAAACCAATATGGGATGCTTTGACGGATCTTAGTCGTTTCTTCAAAGACTTATGTTCAAAATCATTAAATGAGAAGGACATGTTTATACTTGAGAAGAACATCATAGAGATCACGTGTAAACTGAAAAAAATATTCCCACTTGGTTTTTTTGACTCCATGGAGCATTTGCAAATCCATCTTCCCTATGAAGCTCGTGTTGGGGGTCCAGTTCAATATATATGGATGTACCCTTTCGAGAGGGTGATGGGAAACCTTAAGAGGAAGGTGAAAAATAGAGCTTATGTCGAGGGGTCGATATGTGAGGCATATACAGTTTCGATGAGATATCTACGTTTGTCTCAGACTATTTTTCGGACGAAGTCTTGACAAAGGCCAATCGAGTATCGAGACATGATGATGGGAGAAATGTTGAACTAAATGGTCGGCTCTCTGTATTTCGTCTATCTGGTCGCGCTTATGGAAAAGGGAAGAGCATATTCCTCTCCGAGCAAGAATTACATGCTGCACATGATACGTACCTAATTACATTCTTCTTAATTGCGAGGAGATTGACGAATTTGTGAGGTACACATGTAAACTTGATAATTTATCTTTTAACTTGAAAATTTATTCCAATATGTTAATGTTTATAACATGGTATAGATTGTACGATGACGAGTTAAAAGTGAAGTATCCCGACATAACTAATAAAGATATTCAAATCAATCGGGATAAAAAATTTGCACTTTGGCTAAAGGACAAAGTAAGTTCAATTTTTAAGCACGTAGTATATATATATATATATATATATATATATATATATATATATATATATATATATATATATATATATATATACTCCATGTTAACTATGATTTCATTTAATAAGATGGAGTTTTTGTAGGCTTTGACTGAGTGATCAACGATTCCGGCTAATGTACAAGTCCTAGCTATGGGACTAGACAAGGACCAAGTCAGCCGCAATGGTTATAAAATAAATGGTTGTGAATTTCACACAAAGGCATATGGGCGCGGTAAAAGATCAACGAACTCTAGAGTGTGTGTCCAAGGAGATTGTTACAATGAGTTTGGTCGTGCCTTTTATGAGGAGTTGGAGGAAAGCGTAGATTTTTCGTACAAGGGCACGTACGGGGGTCATATTCACTTGTTCAAGTGCCGTTGGTTTGATTCATAAAAAGGGATACGTGTTGACAAACATGGAATCGTCGATATTGACCTCCATAGGTCTGCGTACTCCAACGAACCGTTTGTTTTACCAACTCAAATAGTACAAGTATACTACACTCCTAGTCCTGTTAGGAAAAGGGATAGACCGCCTACAGATTGGCAAGTTGTAATTCATACTCATGCGCGTAGTCGTGTAGAATTAGTTGATGGGGAGATTTACCAAGAGCAGATGCTTCATAGTCAAACTATAATAAATGTGGAGGACGACAATGAAGTAATCAAGTTAGATGGTGGAGATGAACCACATGAATTAGATCCTGAGTCAATACTTGTGTCAGATGACATTGATACTGAGGAAGAAGAGTTATTGACTGAATCTGACACTGAATCTGAAGCAAATGATGGTTATGAATCTGCAACATGTATACAAGATGATTCTGAATCAGGCATTGACACTTGAACACATGAAATGTATGTTTAGCATTACATTTTTTTTATATCATTGTCATGTTTATGTACTAAACTATTTAAATACAATTTTTGTTTATTGTCATTTTATATTCATATATATATACATGTTTATATCACTGTCATGTTTATGTACTAAACTATTTAAATGCAACTTTTGTTTATTGTCATTTTATATTCATATATACATGTTTATATCAGTGTCATGTTTATTGTCATATATACATGTAATCAAATATGACTCATAATAACATCTTGAAATTTTTAATATACAGATGGCTTCTGAAGTAGCGCAGAAAAAGCGCGGCTTGGGTGGGGGCCTAATCATGTGCCCAAGGCCCCTACTAATCCGGATGATCGGATTCTTATTCAGATTTGCCCTCCTCCGAATAGCACTTATGTCCCGCATAAATCATTTATATATAAGCATTTAAGATTCCATTTATACAAGATATATAGAACTTAGATGTAAATTTCTTTAATATATCTACTTATCGTTGATGTAAATTGATGTTAATATGCTAATTGACGTTAATTATAAAATTCATTTATAATGTATGTTTGTTAAAACTAAAATTCATGTATAATTGTATATTGGTAATGTTTTGATTGATATTATATTGGTAATGTATATGGGTCTGAATTTTTTACTGCTTTAATTTACATTAAATCGTTATTGTTTGTGTCTTGGGTGCCTAGAAATGTCAATATATTCATGCCATCGTGCATGTGGCTAGTATATATTGTAGGGGAGACTCTGGCGAATTTTTTTTAAGTATTATAAGTATAAGTTTGAAAAATGTTCATAAGTATTATAACTTAGATGTAAATTGCTTTAATATATATACTTATTGTTGATGTAAATTGTTGTATATTATAGTGATTTTTTAGATAATAAGATCGTCAAGTGCATATCACAGCTGTGTTTACAGAACTGACCTACACCTGTGATTACGTGGGCGAGCACACCTATCACCCACAAGGATGCTGTTTGGGCTTAATTTCAGGTATATTTTTTTAATTATGACAGATAATATAATATTCAAAGGATAATTGTTTAGTAATATTATTATTGTTGTTTTATTTGCAGAAATGGTATAGATGGGAGCACGCGCAGGCTTAAGTGATACAGACATTATTCTGGCAGAAGTGCGCGGTCCGCACCAAAGACAATTTGAACAAAGAAAGATAAAAAGCCTTTCACAATGTCGAGATCGACCATCCAGGCCAAGGAGAGGATTACATGCATGAGCAAAGTCCCTGGTGGTACACCCAGTCCATATGGGCTGAGATGTGTGCCCAATGGAGAGCTGAGAGCTGGGTAAAAAGACGAAAGATTGCCGCCACCAACAGATCCTCGGGTGTACCCGATAGCGAAAAGGCTAAAGGGACATACAAGGGCGGCAGTATTTCACAGTTGCAGCATATCTCTGCCAGGGTACGTATTTACAAGTTTTAATATGTTTACAATCATGAATTGTAGAAAATATATCACATTTTTACTTAGTAATATTGTGCTATTTTTTGTATAGGATTCTCAGTCTCAAGGTCAGCCTATCCATTGGCTGGATGTGTACGTAGCCACCCGTGATGGTCTGCCTGATGCTATCCAGATAGCGGTAATAAATTTTAACAACTTGATCTTGTTTATCAATGCTTACAGAATTAATTTATTTTTAACTATTTAATTGTTAACATGATGACAGGATACTTATAAGCGTTTATTGAATGAGCGCTATCTTGAAGGCACCCCACGTCCGCCTATTGATTAAGAGTTGTGGGAGAGGGCGTCTGTTGTGAAGAAGAACTACATTAAATGTCAAGGACAACGACGACGCTCATCCTTCAGTGGCTCAGGCTGCTCTTCTACCCAGTCTACACAGTCATCAAGCCATCCAACTGTTCATACTCCGGCTAACTGTGTGAGAGCTATATGTCTAGATCGAGATCTTCTGAAGATAATGGGCGGGTATCTGGGGGCTCTGAGTCCTGAGGAGTTAGCTGAAGCAGTAGCGGCGGCACCAACATCACAACATGGGGATGACGACGAGGTATAAAATCAATTTATTGTATATATTGTCGTAATATACCAATATTAACATAGTTAGTATATATTTATAACTTGTTTTATTATTTTGTTAATTATAGGGTGATCAAGGAGAAGTTAATCAAGACGCTGATGCTTGACGATCGATACAGCTGTGTTTTGTAGTTCTTTGAGAATTTTGTACTTTTATATTCATTCATGTTACTTAAACATTAGATTTGTTTATATTTATTCAATTCATATTGGTTTAAAGGTTTATATAGTTTTATACTAGTTTGGTGTATGTGTCGGTGGACGATTGATGTTTACATTGTTGTGAAAGATGTTTATATTGTTGTGTATGTGTGTTAGGATAAAGTAGGTACAAAACAGGTACATGTTTTTTGGGAATTCTGATAAACAACAAAAATCTGGTTTTTTAGTTTTTCAAATCAGCGACCGCATGCGGTCGCTGATATTCATTAGCGACTGCTAAACATTTGAGGGTATCAGCGACCGCATGCGGTCGCTGATTGCAGTCGCTGACACGTGGACCATGTCAGCCTTTGGCCCTGAGCCATTCTAACTCAGATCAGCAACCGAAATGAAGAATTCGGTCGCTACTAACGGTCACGGATATATCGGTCGCTAATAGTGGTCGCTGGTGTACACATCAGCGACTAGATTTTATGCAACGACTATCAGCGACTGTAGTCGGTCGCAGATAGTTATTTACGATTGACAGCAGTCGCTGATAGATGGTCGCTGATAGACCATTTTCTTGTAGTGGGAGGTCCGGACCTGATCAATTCTCTCTCTCTCTCTCTCTCTCTCTCTCTCTATATATATATATATATATATATATATATATGGGAAATGATTCATAGCATGTATTTGTTATATATCAAAAAATTAGCAAATATCATCTCTATCTTTCATTACAATTATGAATGACTCGAATTAAAAAAGATAATTTCACATCCACTAGTCATTCTAGCGGACTGAATTATTAGTAATTTTGGACGATTATGCCCCCAAAGGCCAGGCCAACGACAGTGAACCTAAGCAAAAAATCAACAGAGGCAGCAACATCAGTATTAAACTGATCAATCCTTGGCCCACACTAAACATCAGAAATAAACCTGGCAAACAATTGGATCGGGCTAAAATGGTCCGAATTTTGATGGGCTGATATTGTGAGGCCCGTGGTCCAGGTTGGGCCGGCCCGGCCCGTCCCGCGGGCTTCTTCCTTTTTTTTTTTGCAAAATCTTGCTACACTAATTCAATGATGCATTTATAAATTGAAGTCTCGTAGACTTGAATACTTGAGATTTATAAACAAATCCCTGCTTAATAAATAAAAACATACTATTAAAATAGAACCAACCAATGAGATCTTAAACTGCAGGCGATGATCTAGTCTGAGGTCCAATAAATTTTAAATTTTTAGTTAAACCTCAGCTCAGCTTTATGGGAGAGTTTATACAATTTGGCTGGATTATTGTTAGGGGAATTCAATATTATATTCGTACTTGGCTTTCAAAAATAAAAATAAAAATAAAATCTTAAATTAATGTATTGGAATGTTGACTTTGATAAGGTAAAAATCATAAAAAAATAAAACAAAACTACATAACATAACTAATGGAAACATGTATGTACCCTCCACGTTATATTTTTATTTATGGAATCGAAGTTGACACATAATAATTTTATATAACTTTTTATTATATTAATTATAAAAAAAATATTGTATCAGCTAATGTAATAAAAAATTATAAAAACTTATGAATATAATATTTTTTATAATCAATGTAATAACAAGTTATAAAAAAAATAAAAGTAAAGAAACAATATATTGGAGATTGCATTAAAAATAAATAGTTATTGTAGCTTAGTTGGTTTGAACTCTTATTTATTTACTTATAAGTCTTGTGTTAAACACTCAAATTCTAATCAGAAATAACCACAGATGTTGATGATGATGCTGATAGGTTACTATTTGCCTTTGCAACTGCTTGAATTGGTGCCTTATTTTTCTTTTGCTACAAACTCCTCTGCTTCTCCTTCCACACCTTCTTTGTTTCCCAATTTGCTGATGTTCTAATCACTGGTGGCACTGACACTTGTGGTGATGCTGCACATCCCAATCCCCTAAATGTTGCAGATGTGAAATTCTTTTTCTTGGGGTCATATTTTCACTGCTGCTTATGGGGTTAAAGGAGGAAAGAAGAAGGGAAGAAAAGGGGGATTTGTGTTTCCTTGTGTAAGAGAGAAAATCAAAAATAAAGAGGATGAATGAATATGTTTGTATCATTAATTAATTTTCATATATTTATATTTATACATAATTTTAGGACATGAGGAAAGAGCGTTCATAAATGTATCCTACCCCTCCACCCTCCATTTATTGTAGATTGTAAAAGTAGTCAACATTATAGCATCCATCCATATGGTTTGATTTTTTGTGTTTGTTCAATTTTGGCAAACGACAAGCTGTTCTTGTACAACATTATTGTGTCTAGCAGTACCTTTTATATATCTATCTATTTTCCAATATCTTTGTGTATGTGTATGATGTTGAACATGCATTTTGAAATATATATAGATTTTTCCAGATGAATATGTTTAGTGTAGAGGAAAGATACACTTGGAGTTAAAAGATATTGGACTTTAAGATTTTGTTGCCAAAATAATTAAGAAAGAGAAAAGAAAGATAAAAAAATGGGTCTTTTACAATAATATACAATATTTAGAAAGTAATTACATTATTAGTTCACTCATAAAATATTTACACAATTAATATACTTTCTATATTTATTTACAATATTAGTGCAATTAGGATTCCTTAATTTAGAGAATTAGTATAGGATTCAATTCATAATAATAAGGAAATTAACTTAAAATCAAGGAGAAATAACTACCATAATTAATAATTCAAATTCAAATATCTTGGATCTAACAACAAAAACAAATTCAAATTCAAAAATAATAATTAAAATTCAAATATTCAAAGTTTGGCAACGTCATCTTCCTCCTCCCATTTGTCGCCGCTTCAACACCTTGAAGATGTAAATCTGTAGATCTTGAATGTGTAGCCGCCATGGACACCGATCCCCTCATCCATTACGGCCACAACTGTCATTATGACGAAGGTTGATTTAGTCCAGAAATTAAAAGGAGAAAAAGATAAATTTTAGTGCAGTTGGTATTCAAATATTTATACAAAGGTAACCCATTTTAGTTTTTGTGGGTAACCAAGAGAAATTTCAGTGCAGTTGGTAACCAAAACTTTCAAATGTAACAATTTTAGTTTTTGTTGGTTACATTTGTATTAAAGTTTGACTACCAACTGCACTATGAAAAAAAATCTATAATAATTTTTTTATAATTAATTGGTAACCCAATAAAACTGAATTGGTTACCTTTGTATTAAGGTTTGGCTACCAACTGCATTATAAAAAAAATCTACAATAGATTTTTTTTAATTAATTGGTAACCCAATAAAACTGAATTGGTTACATTTGTATAAAGTGTTAGCTACCAACTGCACTATTAAATAAAAAAATTTATAATAAATTTTTTAAAAATAAATTAGAAACCTAATAACACTGAATTGGTTACCTTGGTATGAATGTTTAGCTACCAACTGTACTATAAAAAAATCGCAGCAACTATACTATGAAAAAATCGCAGGTGGAGGATGACATTAACAAGTTGGGACTGTCTAGGTTAATGGTGGAGGATGGCGTTAATGGTGGAAGAGGGCAGAGGAGAAGGGCGTTAATGGTAGAGGAGGGCGGAGGAGAAGGGCGTTAATGGTGGATGAAGGCGGATGATGGGGACTGTCTAGATTAATGGTGGAGGATGGCGTTAATGGTGGAGGAGGGCGGAGAAGAATGACGTTAATGGTGGAGGAGGGCGGAGCCGTGGAGGAGAAGGGCGTTAATGGTGAAGGAGGGCGGAGGATGGCGTTAACAAGTTGGGACTGTCTAGGTTAATGGTGGAGGAGGGCGGAGGAGAAGACTGACAAGGACGAAGGAAACGTGATTTTTATTAAGGAAAAAGAAGGTGTGCTATATAATTTACTTATTAATTACTTAATTTAAGGCAAAAAACACTTTTTAACCACTGTGGTTATAGTGTTTTAAGTAATTAGTCACTGTACTTTTAAAATATTTAATTAGCCCACTGTACTTTTTAAAAATGTTCAATCGGCCCATTCCGTCCAATTTCTTGGACGGACATTAAAAAATTGCATACGTGACATTGAAAAAAATATTAAAAAATCATTATTTCCTACGTGGCAACCTAGTCAACCAAATGCACTTTAAAAAAAAATGCAATTGGCCCACTGTGGTATTAAAAATATTTTTATATTTTATTTTCTTTCTTTTTCTTTACCTAAATATTTATAATATGTATAATATTAATAAAAATTAATATTATAATATTTATAATATGTATGTTTTATTTTAAAAATAAAAATAAAAATACTTTTATGTTTTAAAATACTTATAATTTTTTTAAAAATAAAAGTATTTTTATGTTTTATTTTTTTTCTTTTTCTTTACCTAAATATTTATAATATTAATAATATTAATAAAAATTAATATTATAATATTTATAATATGTATGTTTTATTTTAAAAATAAAAATAAATACTAATATATATTAGTTTCCTTATCTCTTTTCCTTTCATTTAATAATTATTTTTATTTTAAAAATTAATATTAATATATATTTTAATGATATAAAAAAGGTAAGTACATGAATAACATAAAATAGAAATAAAACAAATAATCAATTTGGGTAAGAATTTGGGATCGGAAGACAGAATTTGGGAATGAAAATGGAGGCGTATATATACAGTAAACCACCACCGTCATGAAAGCTTGAAGAAGATGGAACAAAATTCTCTGTAGGTTGTGACATGAAACGAGGAAAACTGCCTCCATAGCTAATCGATTAATGCAGCAGATATTTTGAAGACGATCTCAGTTCGATAAAATCGGATCGAGCTTGTAAATTTTTTTTTGGAAAATCCTTACAAATCTTCAAATAACAGGAGACCGCACTGAAGGCTAGGGGCGATGCTTTTTGTTGGGATTTGTGGAGATTGTGAGATTGAGCTTTGTGGTGAGTCGGGAGGAGTCGCCGTCGGCGGCGGTGGTGAGGTTGAATTGGGCGGTGGCTCTGGTTTGGATTTTTGTCTAGTGGTCTCATTACTTTCCGATCTAGATATTATGTGTTTTCTGCATATTTGTTGGGATTTGTCGGGTGATTTGGATTATGTGTTTTCTGCATATTTGTTGGGATTTATCCGGTGGTCATTGCCGGTGGTTTACAGTAGAATAAACGAGCTTTTTGTTGGGATTTGTGGAGAAAATGAACAGTATATAAAAATTTTGATATATTATTTGGAATTAATTTTTAAAATAAAAATAATTATTAAAAGAATGAAAAAGATAAAAGGAAAAAAAATTATAAAAAAATGAATTAAAATATTTATTTTAATTTTATTATTATTTTAATTATTATTTTTACTACATAATGATTTTATTATTTTATTTTTTTGTTTGAGAAGAAAAAATTATAAAGAAAATCCATTAAAAAATTATTTTGTTGCCACATAAGGATATACTATGTAATTAAGCATATGCCACATAAATTTTTTTTTTCAAAAAAGACACGTAAGAAACTCTTGCTGATTTGTTAATGACAGTTACGAAAAATGGACGGAATGAGCCGATTGAATATTTTTAAAATGTGCAGTGGGCTAATAGAATATTTTAAAAGCATAGTGGCTAATTGCTTAAAATACTATAACCACAGTGGCGTAAAAGTGAATTTTGCCCTTAATTTAATAAGTAATATTAATCCCCTAAATTAAGGAATCCTAATTGCATACTAATTCCCTAAATTAAGGAATCCTAATTGCACTGATATTGTAAATAAATATAAAAGTGTACATATTATGTAAATATTTTATGAGTGGACTATTGTTGTAATTATTTTTAAAAATTTAATAGAATATGTAATTGTACCTTAAAAAAATTGATATCTAGATAGAAAGTTAATGGATTGAACGAAAAAGGCTAAATGACACTTCTATTTTTTTTAAGTTGTAACTCATTTTTAAAGTCGTTTTTAAAGTTCATTTTTCGTCAATTAAGTCTTTAAAGTGACATATTTTTAGCGTTTTCGATCCTTTTATCCGATTTGGTCCCAATTAAATTTACCCATTTGACCAAATTTTGACTACTCGACTCGGTTTGACCTGAGCCCAATTTCACCAATTTAATTTTTTAAAAATTAAAAAGTTTTAAAATATTATTTTTAATATTTTAAAATAAAATATTATTTTTAAAATAAACTATTATTTTTAAAATAATAATTTGTTTTAAAATAAATTTTTTGTTATAAATTGATAAATAAAACAAGATGTATATCAAAAAAATGTATATTGATAATCTTTTGTATTCAAGTGGTCATCCACAATTCATTTGGTATTTACAAAGATAGTGTGTCTCTCACTATTCTCTCTATACTCTTGGTTGCCACTTCTCCTTATTCTCCTCATATACAGTAAAATCCCTATTTTGAAAATCTAAATAATTTATGTTTTCTTTAACTTTGAATAAATATTTTTTGAATAATAATTATTAGGGAGTTCTTATTGATATTTTTGTTAAAGTGAATATTTTTGGGTGTTCGAAAAATATTTTGTACCAATACCTCTATTTAGTAATAACCTCTCAATTAGAATACAAATAGTTTAGTCCCAAGTCTATTCCTAAATAGAGGTTTTACTGTACTTCTTCTATCTAATGTGAATATATATAGGCATGGGGGAGAGAGGAAAAGGCAAACATTTTCATCTACCAATAACTGACAAAGATTAATAAGGAGGGAACTTTTTATTTTCCAAACTTTCCACTTTCCTCATTCCGTTCCTTTATTTCTAACACTCTCCCTTGGATAACCACTTTCAAAGAATATGTCTCGTTAAAAATCTTACCAAAGAAAAACCATGTGGGAAAAAAAATTGATTAAGAAAAAGAGTACAATATTCTTGAAGAACTTCTAGTGCCTTAAGATTGTCCTTATAAAAGAAAACCCAGTAGAAAAAGGAAATGAAAAAGAGTACAATCAGCACATATATATAATTTTTACTTCCTTCTCATGAGAGCATAGAATTTTCATTATTCATGATAAAAATATCCAGAAACGATTTTTACCGTTGGATTAAGAGCAAGTTATGTTCCAGAAACTGCAAAATTGTCGGTAGGGTACCAAATCCTTCCATGAGTACATAGTAGAATTTCAAAGGTTAACGGAACGTACTGGATTACAAGAGTCTGCAATTCTGAAAGCGTCTAGGTATTATGAAGGCCTAAAACAGGGTATTAAGGAGAAAATTGGAGTACGGACAGTGCTTAGTGTTGAGGATGCCAGGAATTTGGCCTTGAAGGCTAAAATTATACTGCAGGAGAAACCACGCTTTGAAATTGTTCGCAGAAACTATCCAAAAGGAGGACAAAATTTTGGGGATAAGAATCGTGGTTGGAACAGTCGGCAGAATCCTGTGTTTCAAACTCCCCAAAATCATCAAGGACGACAGGTTCAACGTGATCGGGTTGTGACGGAAAAGGCCCAAGGAAAAAAGCCGATGGGGCACGAAAAGGCACCTAACCCATATGCCAAAAATTATTAGGATAAGTGTAATAAGTGTGGTGGATTGGGACATACATCAGTAGATTGTAGGAAATGGAAGATAATGAGGAATATGAGAATGTTTGTGAAGCTGAGGGAGAAGATGTCGATTATGAGGCAGAAGAACAAATGTATGTCTTGAGGAAACTGTTTTTGACCCCAAAACCAGCAGAGGAAACCCAACATCATAGACTGTTCCAAACAAGGTGTGTCATTCTCGATAAGACTTTTTGATTTAATAATTGATAGTGGCAGTCAGGAAAATATTATTGGTAGGGAGGTTGTTGAGAAGTTGCACCTGCCGATAGAGAAGCACCCTAGCCCCTACTCAATTGGTTGGATTAAGTCTGTGGGCAAAGTTAAGGTAGCTGAACGTTGTAAGGTTTCATTTTCAATTGGTAAGTAGACACTGTTTATTATGACATCATAGATATGGATGCTTGTCATGTTTTATTTGGGCGTTCGTGGCAATATGACACTAAAGCGCAGTATTCGGGAAGGGAAAATATCTACCGAATTGAGAAAGATGTTGTACGTTATACCTTGTTGCCACTGAAAAGAAATTCCAACCCAAATCTTCTAAAGTGGAGGGGAAGACATGCCTGACAGTAGCACACACCCGCAAGGAGTTCCTGACAGATATGAAGGAAACGGGTAATTTATTTTGTATGGTTGTGAAGAACGTGATGAAAGGGAAATCGAAGGAAATTGAAATACCTGCTACAGTTAGCCTTTGTTGGCTGAATTCAGTGAGATCATGCCGGATGAACTACCGAATGAACTGCCACCCATGAAAGATAAACAACACCACATATACTTAATTCCTGGTGCAAGCTTGCCAAATTTGCCTCATTATAAGATGAGTCCGAATGAGAATGAGATCCTGCAAGAGAAGGTGGAAGAGTTACCGGAAAAGGGGCATATAAAGAAGAGCATGAGTCCATGGGATGTTCTTGCTTTGTTTGTACCTAAGTCAGACGGTAGTTGGCGCATGTATGTGGACAGCAGAGCGATCAACAAAATTACAGTCGAGTACAAGTTCCCAATTCCACGGTTGGATGACATGCTTCATCAGTTGTATGGTTCGAATGTGTTTACCAAAATTGATCTGCGCCGTGGCTACCACCAAATTCGCATACGCCCCGGAGATGAGTTGAAAACAACTTTCAAGACTAAGGATGGGCTGTTTAAATGGTTCGTTATGCCTTTCGGTTTGAGTAATGCGCTCAACACTTTCATGCGTGTTATGAATCATATAGTAAGACCTTTTATTGGGCGATTTGTTGTGGTCTACTTTGATGATATCCTGATTTACAGTAGATCCAAAGAGGAACATCTTCTGCATTTACGGGAAGTTCTAACAGTCTTACATCAGAACCAATTATATGTGAACCTTAAGAACTGTAGCTTCATGACAGATAAGTTGTTATTTCTAGGTTTCATAGTTAGTTCCGAAGGGACACATGTGGATGAGGAAAAGGTTAGAGCCATTCGTGATTGGCCTGTTCCGAATACAGTTAGTGAAGTACGTAGTTTTCACGGACTGGCAACCTTTTACAGGCGTTTCATCAGAAATTTCAGTAGCATTACGGCGCCTATTACGGAGTGTTTGAAGAAGGGAAAAATTAATTGGGATGAAGCTGCCAATAACAATTTTGCGGAGATAAAGGAGAAATTAAGTACAGCTCATGTGCTTGCGTTACCGAATTTTGATAAACTGTTTGAGGTACATTGCGATGCTAACGTGGTAGGTATTGGTGCTGTTTTGTCCCGAGAGAAGAGGCCGGTAGCATTTTTCAGTGAAAAGTTGTGTGTGGCTCGGCAAAATTGGTCAACGTACGACAAAGAATTCTTTGCAGTTGACCGAACGTTGAAGCATTGGGAGCACTATCTGATTGTTAAAGAATTTGTGTTGTATTTCGATCATTAAGCTTTGAATATCTGGGAAGTCAGAAACGTATTACTTCAGATATGCATGCTCGGTGGTTTACATTCCTTCAAAAGTTTACTTTCGTCTAGTGCATAAAGCGGGTATACAGAATAAGGTTGCAGATGCTTTAAGCCGTCGAGTGTCCATACTCGTTACCCTCAGCCATGAAATAATTGGTTTTGAGTACTTGAAGGAGTTGTACGAGGACGATCCGGACGATCCGGATTTCTCTCAGATTTGGCGACAGTGTCTTTGTTGGGACAAACGAAAGCACAATGAGCAAAAAACAAGAATTTATCAAGTATATTGATTAAACTAGACTTTTATTAGAAGAATGATGAGAGCAATAGACTTTGCAGGGCTGCTGCTCCTACAGAACATATTCTTATATTATTGACTGCTTGACTTCTTCTTTTTTTCAATATTTCACGGGTTACATCAATCTCCTATTTAATCTAGGAGTGGAGTATTCTAGAATAAGACTTCAATACTCTTGAGAATACAAAGACACTTATAGAACTCAGCAAGCTTAATAACTATAATTAATACTGCTTCTAGAAATATGAGATTACATATTACTTTCTAACACCCCCTCTTAATTTGTAATCTTCAATTCGTTCTTGAACTTTTCAAATTTCTCCCTTGTGACTGGTTTGGTTAGAGCATCAGCTGGTTGATCGTTAGTGCTAACAAATTCCATGCAAATTTCTCCTTTGCTCACCAAGTCTCTGATGAAATGATAACGGAGCTCTATATGCTTAGAGCGAGCATGAAAAACTGGATTTTTTGTCATTGCTATTGCTGACCTGTTGTCACAATAGATTCTTGTAGGTTCATTTTGCTTTAGCTGCAAATCATTCAAAATTCTTCTTAACCAAACTGCTTCACATGCACAATCGGTCGCTGCAATGTATTCTACTTCCGCTGATGATAACGCAGCTGATTTTTGCTTCTTTGAACTCCATGATATCACATTTAAACCTAGGGAAAAAAGATAACCTGAGGTGCTCTTTCAATCATCAAGAGAACCTGCCTAATCGCTATCAGTATATCCAACAAGCTTGAAATCTTTTTCTTTCACATAAGTGATCCCATGTTTTTTTGTGTCCTGTAGATACCTTAAGATTCTTTTTGCTGCTGTATAATGAGACTTTGTTGGCTTATTCATGTATCTAGAAATCACACTCACTGAATGCATTATATCAGGTCTTGTGTTGGTGAGATAAATCAGAGAGCCAACCAAGCTTCTATAAAGCTTATCATCAACTCTTGGTTCTCCATCATTTTGCTGCAACTTTTCATTTAAAGTCATAGGCGTAGGCACAACTTTGCATTTTTCCATTTGAAATTTTTTAAGCAAATCTTCTACATACTTTTCTTGGGAGAGAAAAATATACCCTTTTCTTTGTTTCACTTGAATTCCAAAAAAATATCTCATAAGACCCAAGTCACTCATTTCAAACTCATTCATCACATTTTTCTTGAAATCTTCGAGCATTTTCATATTCGAACCGAAATAGATCAAATCATCAACGTATAAACAAACAAGAAGAAAGTTTGTACCTTCTGTCTTCACATACAGTGAAGGTTCACTTGGGCTCATCTTGAATCCACTTTGCTGGAAATAACCATCAATTCTGTTGTTCCAAGCTCGGGGGGCTTGATTTAGGCCATACAAAGCCTTTCGAAGCCTATACACTTTTTTTTCTTTTCCTTCTACTTGGAAACCTTGAGGTTGCTCAACATAGACCTCTTCCTCCAACTCACCATTTAAAAGAGCAGATTTTACATCAAGTTGAAACACTTTAAACTCCAATTGAGCTGCCAAAGCAAGAACAGTTCTTATTATTTCAATCTGAGCTACCGGTGCAAACGTCTCGGAGAAATCTATGTCAGGTTGTTGTGAGTAGCTTTTCGCGACTAATCTGGACTTGTGCTTTTGAATTGAGCCATCTTCATTGTACTTTGTCTTATAAACCCATTTTAATCCAATGACATCATTCCCTTTTGGCAGATCCATAAGCTCCCAAGTTTTGTTCTTTTCAATCATAGAGATTTCTTCTTTCATGGCTTTAATCCATACATTATTACTTGTTGCTTCTTCAAAAGTGTGAGGTTCACATGAAAAAAGAGCAAATTCACATGATTCATAGATATCTTGCAATGATCGTACCTTTCTTGGAGGTGATTCCGAATCGGAATGATCATGAATTGATGATGGAATTCTAGAGGAACTTCTTGTTACTTCATGCTGCAGGTTGCTTTCTTGATTTGCATCTTCTTGAAAAGATGATGATTCTTTAAATTCGTATGACTTTTGATCTTGAGAAGAATCATCCTTCCACTTCCAAGCTGCCATTTCATCAAAGTTGACATCTCTAGATACTACAAGCTGATTTGTCTGGGATTAAGCAGTCTAAAACCCTTAGACTCATCACTATAGCCAATAAACACGTACTTTTCACCTTTCTTGTCAAACTTGTCCATGTTGTGTGATGTGTTCATGCCATAAGCAATGCATCCAAAAACTTTGAAGTGGTCAACAAGTGGCTTCCTGTTATTCCATGCCTCAAATGGGGTTTTGTTTCGAACTTCTTTTGTAGGGGATCTATTAAGAATATAGATAGAAGTATGAATAGCTTCAACCCACAGATTGTATGGAGGCCTTTTTCCTTGCAACATACTACGAGCCATCTCAACGATAGTGCAATTCTTTCTTTCCGCCACACCATTTTGTTGTGGACTTCTACTAACAGTGAGTTGCCTTTGAATTCCATTCTCCTTGCAATAATTCATGAATGGTGTGTAAATAAATTCTCCACCACGATTTGTCCGTAAAGTTTTCATTTGACATCCACTTTGCTTTTCTGTTAGAGCTTTGAATTGAAGAAAAATTGAGAAAGGCTTCTGACTTTTCATTTAAGTACAACCACATCATTCTTGTATAGTCATCAACAAAGAGAATGAAATATCTCTTATTGTTGAGAGATGGAGTCCTCATAGGACCACATATGTCAGAATGCACCAATTCTAAAGGGGCTTTAGCTCTCCATGAGGTTTTTAGAAATGGAAGTCTATGCATTTTTCCATAGACACATCCTTCACAAACTCTTCCATTATTCTCTATAGCAGGCAATCCAACCACCATATTTTTTTCTTTCAACAATTTCATACCCCTGTAATTTAAATGCCCATATCTCAAATGTCACAAGTAGGATATATCTAAATTTTCACTTCTTAAAGCAAGGTTTTCCTCTATTGGTATGACAAGAGGAAACACCTTATTTTTAGACATTTCAACTTTTGCCACTGTCAAGTTATTTTTCTTATCAACAATTTCGCATTTGCTATCATCAAAGATAACCTGATAGCCTTTGTTTAACAACTGACCAACACTCAAGAGATTTTCAGATAAATTTGGCACATAAAGAACATCAGATATCAATCTTTTGTTACCTCCTTTGGTGTGGACAGCAATAACACCTTTTCCGAGAGCTTTTTGTAACTTTCCGTCTCCAAGCTTTACTTGAGAAGTGAAGCTGTGATCAAGTTCTATGAAGAAGTCTTTATTTCCTGTCATATGGCTATTGCAACCGCTGTCTAAATACCATAAATTATGCGACTCGCTTTCAGAAAGTAAGCAAGAGTAAAAAAGGTGTTCATTATCGCTTTCCTTTGTGAACTTAGCTTCATTTTGCTCCTTTTTGTTTTGAAACCAGCAGTCTCTTTGAGAATGATTAGGCACTCGACATCTTGTAAATTTAAATCTGCAATCTCGGGATTCATGGATAGATCTTTTACAGATGATACACTGAGAATTTTTATTATTGAAACTTTGTTGTGAGCTTCCACTTCTTTCTTTCTTTGAGTTGTGACTGTAAGTTTTCTCTCTTCTTTTTCTTCTTAGCTCCTGATTCATTCTTGAAAAAGAATTTTGATTTTTTTCTGTTGAATGAGACATGTCCTAGGAGCTGTTGGCCTTCTTTTCTAAAATTCTCAGTTTGGACTGAAAAGCTTGTTCCACAGGTTGATGTGAGGACCTATTAATCCTCTGTTCATGAGCTTGTAGTGAACCTGTTAACTCATGAAAGGACATTTTGGACAGATCTTTGAATTCTTTTATGGCTGCGACAACATGATTAAATTTGGAAGGAAGACTCCTCAAAACTTTCTCAATCACTTTCTTGTCTTCAATGGTGTCACCACAACCCTTGATTTTATTTACTATTTCAGCAACTTTTGAAGAGAAATCTCGAATGCTTTCACTTTCGTTCATTGACAGATTATCAAAATTTCTCCATAATGTCTGAAATTTTAAAGTAATGGCCTTGGCAGATCCTTGAAATTCTTTTTGCAAAATCTCCCATGCAATTTTAGCTTTTTTACTCCAAAAATTCTAGGAAAAATTGATTTGCTTACCCCCTACTGTATAAATCGGAGTGTTGTGGCATCTTTCTTTTTGTTCTCCTTGTACAACTTTTGTTGTGCTTGTGACCAAACTCTAGTTCCAGGTGGTTCTTCATAACTAGTCTCAATAATATCCCAAAGGTCTTGAGATATGAAGACAGTTTCCATTTGCCGGCTCCAGTACTCATAGTGTTCCCCTTCAAATATAGGGATTTGACTTGGAGAATATGCAAACAACGTAGGGACTGAATTTGAACTCATGATAGCAGGATGTGGTTTTAACAAAATGACTCTGATGCCAAATTTGTTGGGACAAACGAAAGCACAATGAGCAAAAAACAAGAATTTATCAAGGATATTGATTAAACTAGACTTTTATTAGAAGAATGATGAGAGCAATAGACTTTGCAGTGCTGCTGCTCTTGCAGAACATATTCTTATATTATTGACTGCTAGACTTCTTCTTTTTTCAATACTTCATGGGTTACATCAATCTCCTATTTAATCTAGGAGTGGAGTATTATAGAATAAGACTTCAATACTCTTGAGAATACAAAAGACACTTATAGAACTCAGCAAGCTTAATAACTATAATTAATACAGCTTCTAGAAATATGTGATTACATAATTACTTTCTAACAGTCTTTTTGGGGTACCGGTATCCGGTTATTACCTACAAGAGGGGTTTTTGATGAGGGAGAACCAGTTGTTTATTCCGATATCCTTTTTATGAGAGAAAGTTATTTGTGACTTGCATGGAGATGGGCTTGTTTGACATGCATTTGGGACGCGATAATACTTTGTCTGCTGTCAAGAAACGATTTTATTGGCCCAAGTTCTGACGTGATGTGGAGAAATTGGTCGCGTAGTGTTATGTATATCAAATGGGTAAAGGAAAATCTTCAAATGTTGGCCTTTATACGCCTTTGTCAGTTCCTGAAAATATTTGGGAAGATTTGTCGATGGATTTCGTGGTTGGATTACCGAGAACCCAAAGGGGGGTTGATTCAATTTTTGTAGTTGTCGATTGCTTTTCCAAAATGGCACATTTATACCATGTAAGAAAACTTCAGACGCTCATGTGGTGGCTAATTTATTCTTTAGGGAGATTGTCTGGTTGCATGGTGTGCCCGTCCATCACTTCATATCGTGACACTAAGTTTTTGAGTTATTTTTGGAAGAGGTTCGATTCGTCGTTGAAATTTAGTAGTACAACACATCCTCAAACGGATGGACAAACTGAATCGTTGAATCGTACTTTGGGCAATTTAATTTGCTGTATATGTGGCGAGAAGCCTCGAAATTAGGATTTGGACTTGGCATATGCAGAATTTGGGTATAACAGTGCGGAACATAGTGCTACATGGAAGTCTCCATTTTCTATTGTGTATACTCACTGTCCTCGTCATATTCTTGATGTGGTCAGTTTTCCTAAGGGGCCTGATGTGAGTGCAGCTGCTGCACATATGGCGGATGAAATTCAAGCTACACATGCAGAGGTAAAATAACGAATTGAGCAGGCAAATGCGTGTTATAAGTCGCTTGTTGACAAACACCGCAGGTGTGTGACTTTTGTGAAAGGGGATTAGGTGATGGTGTTTTTACGAAAGGAGCGATTTCTTGTGGGTATTTACGACAAACTACAACAAAAGAAGTATGTGCCTTATACTATTCTGTTGAAGATTAATGCTAATGCGTATGTGGTCGACTTGCCTGATATATAGTATGGGAATTTCGCAGACATTTAGTGTGGCTGATCTTTATCCTTTCCACGCTACTGAAGGTCCTATGTATGAAGACCCCATTATGGTGCCCAGTGATAACTCAGAGACGAGTTTTTTTCAAGTGGAGGGGAATCACATGGTCCGAGTTGGAGACCAAGTTGGAAAAAGAAGGAAATCCAAGTTTAAGAAGGGTCGATATTGTTTTGGGAGTAACTTTTGTTCCGTTTGGAGTTATGGGACCTATAATATATCAAAACGAAGCTAATGACGCGCTCTACAAAACATAAGGCCTTTGGCCAGGTTGCATGTCGTTTGAAGCCCAAAAGGGGCTTGGAAAATGGCGTTTTGGCGTCTGAAGTTTTTCCCAATTTATGTTTAGTTGGATATTTTTGTAATTTCATTAGTCCTTTCATAATTAGGTTTTCCAACTTATAGTTTAGTATTTATATGATGTTTTCAGAAGTATTAGGGAAACTCTCATTATTATTTTTATGGTTTATGAAATACTTGGCTATTTAGTCAATTTATCCCAAACTTTGTGAATTAATGTGATTACAAAGTACATAGATTCAATTCCTATGATTGTTTCTATTCTCTTTCCCGTATTTCGCTGTGTTAGTATGATCCGAGTATCAATATAAATTTTTAATTTGAAAATATTCGAGTAATTTGTTAAAATTTAAAATTTATTCATATTTGAATCGTTTATATTTTCAGTGGAGCTCGAATGAAACTCGAATACTTTCATTCGAGCAAGCCCAAAACATTTGGTCGAAAAATTTAAAAGCCTTTTGACATACTTGTTCATGATTTTGAGAAATGACCAAGTAAAAGTACTCAAAATTGTCGTCATACCCGTTTATTTGATTGATCAAGTGAAATTGAATTCAATTACATTTAAAGAGTTTACAAAAGTTTGCTGGTATTCAATTACAATTTTTTTAATGTTTTTAAAAGTTTTGTGGTATTGAATTAAGATTTTTACAAAGTCTATAAAAGTATTTTGGTATTCAAAAAGTCATAGATTTTTTAGATTTCTATCAAATGGTAGAGTTTGACAGACTTTAGAAGAAGAATTATAACTATCAACCCATATCCAAATTCTGACATTATCTTTAAAGACTTCTACATATTTCTAAATATTAAACACAAAGGTGGAAATTCGGATCGCCAGTAAAGAGAGAACCCAGAAAATAATAATAATAAAATAAAATAAAATAAATAAATAATATTTAAATTTATATTTTAAATAATTTAATTGGACTTTATCTTTTATTGGGTCAAACTAGTTATTTATTTTATATGGGCTAATAAGTATTAATATGTGAAGGATAAATTAATTTGGTAAAATTTGGGCCTTAAACTAATTGGATTTAATTTATATGTGGATAAAATTAAATCATATTATAATTAAGAGAATTAACAAGATATATTAATAAGTAAACAAATAACTAACCTAATCTGTCTCGCGGTACGTGTAATCAAGAAAAGAGGGTAACTTAGGAAAGAGGGTAACTTAGTAAGGGAGAAAGCGGCCGTTCGAAAGCATCCAATACAAAGACGAAAGAAATTTATTTAATAAAGGTGAGATAAAATCATGAAACTCTCATATCAATTGTGAAGATTATGTATGTATATATATTTAAAACTTTTGTCTTATTATTAATTATACTGTATTATTTGATAAAAGGAGGGATTGTGTGTGTGTGTGTGTGTATATATATATATACACGGGAAGGATCAAGATCATAATCCTTAAATAGCATAACGCCTTAAATAGCATAATTTTATCAAAACGACGTAGTTTTGATAAGACGCGATGGGATTTTTGTAAATACACGGTGGCATGGTATTTACAAAAATGCCACCGCGTCCCTCCAAAATTACGTCGTTTTGATAAAATTATGTTATTTAAGGCGTTATGCTATTTAAGAATTATGCTATTGATCCTTTCCGTGTGTATATATATATATATATATATATATATATATATATATATATATGTATATATATATAGTAGTAAAACAATCAATATGGTATTGAATCACACACTCACACAAGAGTGTGAATTTCATTTTTTGCGAAGAAAAAAAATGAAATCATGGAGCCAATAGTTGAATTATCAGAAGTCATGTAATAAATATATTATAATATATATGTATTATAATGCTTATATAAAATAATATTGTCAAAACTTGAAATTTTTGTATAATATGTTTTCTGAAAGTTGTTATTATATGCAGTGAATTATTATTTATAATATATGCACTAAAAAATATAATAAATAATTTAATTGTGTAGAAAAATTTTAATCTTATATCTAATAATCTTTTAATTTTATATATTAGAAGTATACAAAAGTCTATCACAATCATGATGAAAAGTATATAAAAGTCTGTTACTTATTTCATGGAGTCTATAAAAATTATTTTAAAAAAGTCTTTAAAGTCTTTAAAAGTCATTAAAATCTATAAATTCTACAAAAATTTATCACTTAAAAAAAGCCTTTAAAAATCTAAATTGAATACACCCTAGTTTCAATACAATAAACTAATATTAGATTTCTAAAAATCAACTTAAAATACTTTCAAATTTAAAATTGCATGATTCATTTAAAGTTAAAAAAAATAAATTTCATAATTAATTGCATTTTTAGACAAGTTACACTTTAATTATATTGATAAAAATTTAAATAAATTCACACAAAACACTATTAAGGTAATCTTGACATGGTATAATGTAGATATATTCCATATATGTTGTTTTTAAGATAATATAAGAAGAGTTCAAAGATATGCACAGGGGCGGATTCAGCCTCACAATTCAGTGGGAGCAAATTCGGAAAAAAATATTAAAGAGAAAAAAATATCATTTCATAAAATATAATCATGTGTATCTTAGTTGACATTTTAAATCAAAATATAATTATTTATTTGTATTTTTTTAGTACTTAAATCAACTAAAAATATTTTAAAACAATAAAAAGCACAATTTATGTTTATCATTTGTGAAAAAAGAAAAAACGAAAAAAGGACCAAATGAAAAAGTGAAAAAATATATTTGAGGAAGGTGCTAAGACCAATTTCAATATCCCCTGAATACTTATAGTTAATATCCATTGTTTTTAGACTTTAACTATAAGTATTCTAATAGTTTTTTATACTCCCTCAGTCCCTTAGTATAAGTCATTTTAGAGAAGTGTTTTTATCTCTTAATATAAGTCGTTTGAGGATTTCAAGTAATCATTAATTGTTTAATTTCTAATATTACCCCAAGTATTAAATATAATTTTGGTTCTCTCACTATTTTTTGTCTAATAAATAACACTCTCTTTTTCTAATACAAGAACAATATAAAAAATAGATATTATATTTAATGCTATATAATCATTTCCTTAATACTTGTGTACAATTCTAAAACGACTTATATTAAGGGACGGAGGGAGTATCAAACATAAAAATTTCATTTAACACCCCCTCAAATAGTTTTTTTTATATTTACCCCCAACCTCCTAAAATTTCAAGGGGGGCAGGTGCTCCCTGCCCCGTGCTTGGTTTCGCCAATGGATATGCAAGAGTGATTCTCCTCGACATCATGCAGCGGATGAGGAAGAATTTTAATAAAAATTAGATTTTGGAGTTTAAGGAATGAACTGTTAGAATTTGAGCCTAAATTAATGTGAGTGTCATTAATTATTTTTAATAATTCCATATATTAATGTGTTCTACTTCATGAGTAAATTAAATTAAGTATTTGGAAGTTCAAATCCATGGAGTATTGAATGAGATATTAACTCCCAAAGATCACACTTGAAAATGATAAATGATAATAAATACATGTTGGAAAAAGTCAAGTCTCACATCGGTTATGAACTAAACTTTTAATGTGTGTATATACAAGAAAATTGATCTTGGGTTTGGGCCTCAAGGGGCACCCCACTTTTGTGAAAGGGATAGTACATAGTCAAGGCTTAGTTCGAACCCACACGTGCGCGCGCCGCCGCCGTCCGACCGGCCTGGCTCGGGCTCAAGGTTCGTGGGTCTGGGTCCTTGTATATAATTTTTTAGACAAAATTTATTTAAATTTTATATATTTATTTAGTTCTATTATCAAAATTGTGTCGTTTTGATAAACGATATTTATTTTATTATCAAAATTGTGTCGTTTTGAGAAGCGGTATCTGCTGAAAGGGTATCAGTTTGAACGGACGTCCCTTTTGTCGTGCCTTTTCTACTAAGCCTAAAATTATTTAATTTTGGTTCTGCTAATGCTAAAACTACGTCATTTTATTGGTCTGAATAGACGCGCCCATTCTGCAAATGATCAAAACTATGTCGTTTTGACCAAAGGATGATATGTCATGCCTTTTCATGAGCAACATTTGAGGCTGATACTCCAAAAATTTCGTGAAAATAAGCTATATGCCAAGTTATAAAAATGCGAGTTCTGACTTGAGAAAGTAACCTTCCTTGGGCACGTAATATCGAAACATGGAATATTAGTTGACCCGGTGATGATTGAAGCAATACAAAGTTGGGAGCAACATAAGTTAGTAATCGAAATACGTAGTTTTCTAGGCTTAGCTGGTTATTATCAAAGATTCGTGGAAGAATTTTCTCTAATCATCACTCTATTAACTTGGCTGATTCGAAAAGATATAAAATTCGGATGAAGCAAGGAATGTGAAAAGAGCTTCCAAGAACTAAAGAGAAGACTCATTTCAGCACCTGTTCTGACAATACCATCAGGTTCGGAAGGATTTGTCATTTATAGCGATGTTTCAGTCAGAGGTTTATGATATGTTCTCATGTAACATGGGAAAGTCATAGCCTATGCCTCTCGACAACTCAAAGAATATGAGAGAAATTATCCTACTCATGATCTAAATTTGGCAGCAGTCGTTTTCGCGCTAAAGAATTGAAGACACTACTTGTATGGGAAGAAAGTGGAGATCTATATAGATTATAATTATGGAACATTAGCTTATATTTAAAATTGGTTAACTCAGTAGTATTGATGATAATGAGTTGAAGATTACGTTTTGGTTGATATTTGAATGTGAATGTATGTGGATGATAAGAGTTAAAGATTACGTTTTGGTGGATATTACGTTTTAGCCCTACGTTGAATATTTGAATGTGAGATACAGGTTTATATTACTGTGTATTGGGTTGTGACAGGTTACAGGTACATAAATGGGTTTAAAAACCTGGAAACTGAACTTTTCAAATCTGCATTAAAAAAATAGTTAATTTCGACGGAATAAGGTATTTCCGACAGAATTTTCGTCGGATTTAATAATTACACAATTTTAAATAAATACTGGTATATTTTAATTTTTAGTCAGAAATAGGCTAATTCCGAAGGAATATGTCCATCAGAGATAATGTATATCCGATAAAAAATTCGTCGGAGTTAATAATTAGCCATTTTTAATAAATACCGGTTTATTTTAATTTTCAGTCGAAAATAGGTTAATTCCGAGGAATAATTCCGTCGGAAATAAGGTATATTATACTTGTGACGCCCCCAAAATTAGGTATACATCACCCATCTTGAGTCGCCAAATACATGGTACAAAATATAAATACAACTTAATTATACATCTGTCGTGTAAAATACGACAAAACATAAACTGAGAGTTTAAACAAATATATATCCCAACTCTGATTCATGTCACAATTGTATCTTACATAAAGGTACAGTCAATAACTGTTTTAGAAATTAAAATCTTTGGGAAGTGCTCAAGGAAACCTTCGTACATAGGAGGCCATGAATCTAAGTTATGATAGATATCGTATGTCCAGAGAATTATCCTTGGTTGACCCAATAGACCCTAAAGAAAAACGAGAAGGTTACTATCATCTTCTTTCCAATGGTGAGTCTTTTCTTGACATATAACTATCTCCACTGTCTCCAAGTGAAAATTTTATTTCAAATAAACTCCAAGATCATATAAGTAGTGCTCGTAGATATACTAAGCAAGTGGATGTGCACAACCCTGTCTTATGATAACACGAGGCTGTATGTCATTAGACATCTTGTATGATAATGGCAAAACACTCTTCCAAAGTTGGGTTCACCTGACCCTATTCGATTCACCAAAATTAAATATCAAATGATGTATACAATACGACACACTTATCTAAAGTTCTCAACAAAATTATTTCCATACTATTTAGGGAGAACCTCAACAGCTATAGACCACCGTTCTACTCCCCTGTTATCCCCACTCGACCCAGCTACACTCTTATTACCTAAAAGGAATTGTGAACCAAAAGGGTGAGCACAACTAGCCTAGTAAAAAATATCATGACTAAAGATAATTAAATTATCAATAGCCTTCATCAGTAATAAATCAAAGATTTAGAACATATGGTAGATGATAAAACTTTTCAACCATAATTGCAGCGGAACGAGCAATCCATTAGAAAAGTTAGATAGACCATCAGATCTATTATCTTCTCCATATTAAAAGTCCACTAATAATGTTTTATCCCTGTAACATCAATCAAAAATTCATATCCACAATCATATGAATAACTCATAATCATAATTGTGATTCTAAATTCCTCTTCGCACCCAGGATGAAGATAATTTTCATCACTTATCTTCACCTGAAACATCAAAAATTATGGTTATACCAAATTACAATTCCTGCTCATAATCATACTAATAAATTCATCTTTGCAATACGGCCAAAGATATTCATTAACAATTCATCTTTGCACTACAGGCCAAAGACATACAACTGTATAACCAATAACCAACAGCTCATATTTGCACTACAGGCCAAAGATATACAACTATATAACTAATAACCAACAGTTCATCTTTGCACTACAAGCCAAAGATATATAATTATAAAACCAATAATGCTGAGACTCAGCTTAATAGTATCACGACCACGAATTATCCATGCACTACGGGCCAAGGATATTCGTGTTTTCAATTACGGTCATGATTATACCGAATAATCCATGGTCATAATCATACCAAATCCATCTATGCACTACGGGCCAAAGATGACTTTTACCACATCATTTATAACATTACGGTCATGATTATACCGAATAATCCCTGGTCATAATCATACCAAGTCCATCTATGCACGTAAGTCACAGATGACTTTTATCACAATATAAACATGAAAATGATGACAATGATATAAGCATTAATAAAACGAAAACAAGGATAAATATTAAAGACTTTAAAATTTATCCAAATATTATCAATCACTTAATAAACTCATAATCTAATATTATTAATATTATAATAATATTTTAATCGCTTCTTAAACTTATAAACAATTTATTTCAATTATATACACTTTACCAAATAATGCATTTAATCATTCAAAAATTCCATACTCATAAGATTTCATCACAAATGATCAAATCCCTCAAAAAAAATCTGCATATACTTTATATAGGATTCCCAAGCCATAAAATCCTATTTTCCAATTTTGTTACATCACATAACATATTTAACTCATTTACTCATAACTAGTATATTTTCATGAAAAATACCAAATCAGTTCCAAAAATATATTTTTTTTGGGATTTAGCAGAATATAGTCCCCATAATGAACATATATTTTTCTCAGAATTTTTAAAATTCATTTACTATTTTTCAAAAATCAATTTCTAATTAACTCCTTAAGAAATTAGCTACCTCAAGTTTAACTCCAGAAATTCTCAAATCTTGGCAGGATTTTATACATGTTAACGTGATTTTCCAGTTTAAATTTCATGGTCATCGGAGTTATAGAACTACGGTTATAGCGTTTTTCGTCGAAAAAACCTAAATATTGAAATGGTCATAACTTGCTCATTTTAAGTCGGAATGGGCTCATTTTTTGATAGGAGGTTCTTTATACCATATACTTTTATGTCCCAAAAGGCCAACATTTTTATCACAAATTAAGTGGCCGAAAATTCCCTTTTAAAATTCTGGACAGTAGCTTTTTAAGCATTTTCAGATTTTTCATCCTTTACTAAAATCAGTCAACACGAAAATCTACAACACCTTTTCTAGTGATTCCACTTGGATAAGTTATAAGACTCATAAATCTAACTCTAGAAATTGACCACACTCAAAAATTCAAAATACAATAGGAGATATGGTCAATTGAATTTCATGTTCCATTTTTTCCAAAATCTGATTTTCAACCCTTGGTGATTTCTAAAAACTTTCATGTTTTCACATAATAACTAACATAACTTATCATAAAACTTACTAATACTACATATACCCATGATTTTCATTCAGTTCAATGCTTTTATTATGACTTTCATCATAATCAGATCATTTCCACAATTTAATAAGGAATGAATACAAAGGATCATTCACAATGCATGTGGTAATCCACATAGACATGTTATTCCAACAGAATAATAAAGAATAAAATAACAGAAAGATTCACCATGCATGCGATAGAGACCGCACATACAGGTTATTCCCAACAGAATAATAAAGAATAGAACCAGGTCAGGCGAATTTCGCACCGACATGATATTCCAACAGAATAATAAATAATGAAACCAGGTCCGGCGTAAACGCACAGACAGGATATTCCGACAGAATAATAAAAAATGGAATAATAGAAGAATTTCACCATGTATGAGGTACTTTGCATATACAGGTTATTCCAACATAATAATAAAGAATGGAATAACAAAAGAATTTCACCATGTATGCGGTACTTCGCATATACAGGTTATTCCAACATAATAATAAGGAATGGAATAATAAAAGAATTTTCACTATGTATGCAATAGTTCGCATAGACAGGTTATTCCAACATAATAATGAGTGGAATAACAATAACTCTCTTCATGAATACGAAAGAAATAAAACTCCTTACCTTAGAATAAAGCTAGATACTGGAATAAAAATGTAGCAGACTTCTCTTCTTCTTTCTCTCTATAATTTCTCTCTGTAATAAATGCTCTATAGCTTTGGTTAATTGGTCAGAAATGAAGGAAGAATGAGCTTTTATTTATAGAAAAATATTATTTCGATAATTGCACGTTTTGGGGATCGAAAAATTACAGTACAATACCTCCAACTTTTCTTTCATTTTTAATTTTGTCCTGTAAGTATTATCAAACTTGCACCACCTCCCCTAATAGTAAATCATGTGATTCAATAGTTCAAACATGTGAATCAATAGTTATAATCATGTGAAAATATGAATTACAGTACAATACCTCTATCTATACCTCCATTTTTAACTTAGTCATGCAAGTATTATCAATCTTGCACCAACTCCGCTAATAGTACAAGAATGTGATTCAATAGTACACACATGTGAACAAATAGTTATATGAGCATTTGAATTAATAGCAATTAATTGCTCATTTATCTGGTTAATTACCCGATTGGTCAATATAACCTCTAGACATCAATTATTATCGAAATAGATGTCAATTTCAACTAACACCAATAATCCCAACACAATGGAACTATCAATGTCATCTTTAATCAACACGAACTTATTCATCATTAATATTATAATTCACAATATTTAACAACCAGGTCGTTCCCAGGAAAGAGGGGGCTTTCCGATAAGGATTTCTCCTTATTGGCGCGCAATTAGGTGACCAAACATCTCCTTGACAGAACTTCTAGACATTGTCAATATTGAAAATAATAATATGAATAACTTTGATGTCTCAATTAATGATTTAATAATATAACATATTATACAGATGATACTGTGACAATAATCGAATCAATAATATGAGAAATATGATGCAGCAATTACTGTAACAATAATTGAGAATAACTGTGTGACTTCTTACATAAGCATCAATAACCAATACCGTGTGCTACTATGCAACCACGCGTATTTTACCACCGATTATTTTATAATAACTTGTTTACTTTGAAAAATTTTCAAATGTCACCCTTAACTTTAAACTTTTATCAATTTAACTATTTACCAAAATAGAAAAATTGAATACTTTTATTTCATAAAATTTGGGGTCTCACAATACTCGACGAAATATTTCATCCTACCTATTCAGTCGTAGATATCTTATGTTCGACAAAATTCCGTCGGAGATAAATTCGTCGAAGATAAGATAGATCTGACAGAATTTGTGACAGATCTTATCTTCGACGTGCATATATACGACTGAATTTCTAACTAAATTTTATGTTAGACATAACCTATTTCTGACTAAATAGGCTTAATTCCGAGGGAAAATTCTGTCGGAATTAAGCTTTTTACTTGTAGTGTAAAAGCCTCAAATATTTCTTTATCCAAAAGGAACTCAACATGCGAAAACAACGTTGGCTCGAGCCGTTGAAAGATTACAATCATACCATCCAATATCATCTTGGAAAAACGAATGTGGTAACTGACGCATTGAGTAGAAGATCATATGCGGGAATGAGTGCAATATTGTCAACACAAAGGCCCATTATGTATGATTTACAAAGGATGGAAATAGAGTTAAAGACTCCAAGGATCCACGTGATGATGTCAAATATAAAAGTAGAACCGACTTTAATTAATAAAGTTAAAGCTACTCAAGCTACATACCTAAAGCTGATGAATATGAAGAAGAATGTGCAAGAAGATGTTATTCTAGAAGCAATAATCGACGAAGAAGAAATACTTCGAGTCAACTCCAGACTTTGTGTTCTTAAATACTCTGATTTGAAGTATAATATTATGATAGAAACACACAACACACCGTTTGTAATCCATCCTCATTCGCGTTTCATGAGGTATTGACGTATTTCGGGTTTCAAAACTCTTAGAAATATTCGCGTCATTCGCTCCTCATATCCGACCAAATGGGATGTAAACCGAGATAACTTCGTAAATTTAGCCTCGTATTGCGACACGGTCATATTTTTTTGCTCCAACTTGATAAACTCCACCTCCTTCATGTGACGAATACTTTCGGGAAAGTACTTGTCGTTGAACAGCTCTTGGAACTTCTCCCAAGATATCTTGAGTGCGTCAGGCTGGGTACGTTTTACAGATTCCCACCAGTAATCTGCCTCTTCACGCAACATAAAGGTGGCAAAGGGAACCTTTTACTCCTCGGAGCATCCCAAGACATCAAATATATTGGTGATCTGTTTTAACCACGTCTTTGCCTTAAGTGGTTCTGGCTTTCCCAAAAATCCGGTGATCCCAGCTCCTTGAACTGCTTAGCGGTGACCATCCGAGAGTTGCCAGTGTTTCCACCTGCATTATGAACAGGAGTCTCTCTCCTTTGGTGTTGTATGAATTCTAAAAAGTTCCTAAACATATCATCGTTCGTCATTTGGTCGGCGTCGTTGTTGTTTACACCAGGATTATTTTCTTCCTGTTGCACATTATCTTGAGTATTGATCATATGTGACTCAACGATCTCATGCGCTTCATTGCTAATCTCAACATTTTCAGATGTCATTTTCAAACACTGTCACAAAATAAGGTTTAATTAACATATCACATATTATCCATATACTCTGACCGACCAATTAAATACCAAATAAACTTAGGTAGGTCATACTAGCGAAGGAATTCCCCTTCTCTCCCCTCCTAGTTCTTGTCTCACATCTCAGCCAGGGATCATATCCCTAAGCTTTGATACCAATTGTGACGCCCCCAAAATAGGTATACATCACTCATCTTGAGTCGTCAAATACATGGTACAAAATTCAAATACAAATTAATAATACAACTGTCGTGTAAAATACGACAAAACATAAACTGAGAGTTTTAATAAGAATATTGTCATCTAGACAATATCCACACTCAATGGAGTCCTCATTACATTTATTGTCACACTATTTAGCAGAATAGTGAGGACTACTAATGTTATCATCTGGACCATCACTCCATTCCCCGACTCGTCCCAGCTATATTCTCAATTCCTGAAGAGAACAATGAAAGAAAAGGTGAGCTCAACTAGCCCAGTAAGAAATATTATGACTAAGATAATGCAGAATAAATTATCCTTTGCCTTCAACAGTATAACAACTGATAGAATACAATAGACAACAAGTTTTAGATCAACAACTGCAGCAGAATAAACAATCCGTTAGAAGAGTCAAGTAGAGCACAAAATCTACTATCTTCTATGATTTAAAAAGTTTTTCATCAACTTTATCGCTGAGACTCGGCTTAATAAATAAACCACATCATCGAATCATCCCTGCAACACGGCCAAGGATATTCATGTAATCATCAATGGTCATGATTATACCAAATAATCCCTAGTCATAATCATACCAACAACTATCCATCAATGAACTACATGCCAATGAGGACTTTTACCACATCATTCGTCACATTACGTTCATGATTATACCGAATAGTCCCTGGTCATAATCATACCAAGTCCATCTATGAACGTAAGCCAAAGATGACTTTAATTACAATATAAGCATGAGGATGATGACAATGACATAATAATTCAATAAAATAAGTTCAAGAATAAATTTTAAAGATTTATAATTTAATTTATCCAGAAATCAATAACGTCCAAATTGTCAACATGATACTGCTTTGTAGAGTAAAATTCAAGAATAATATTCACGTACCAAAAATAATTTGGACAGAAAAGAAATATTTTTTTCGAGTAAATAGTACCCCGTGAATAGTACTTCGGGAATAGTACCCCATGAATAGTACCCTGATACGAAAAGTGTCATGAATACCCGAGTGAATGATACTAGAGTGAATAGTAATTAGGTGAATAGTAACCCATGAATAGTACTTCAGCATGAAAAGTGCCCCAAATACCCGAGTGAATAATACTAGAGTGAATAGTAATCGAGTGAATAGTAACCCGTGAATAGTAACTCGTAAAAAAATATCAAAGAAAATGATATTTCATGACGAGTACAAAATAAATGATATCTCAGACGAGTATAATAGAATATACGAAACTGCAAATGGATTTTCACCCGCTATGCGGTAATCCACGTAGACAGATCATTTCCACAATTTAATAAGGAATGCATACAAAGGATCATTCACCATACATGCGGTAATCCACATAAACAGGTTATTCCAACAGAATAATAAAGAATGGAATAACAGAAGAATTCACCATGCATGCGATAGATCGCACAGACAGGTTATTCCCAACATAATAATAAAGAATGAAATCAGGTCATGCGTAATCCACACAGACAGGATATTTCAACAGAATAATAAAGAATGGAATAACAAGAGAATTCACCAGGCATGCGATAGACCGCACAGACAGGTTATTCCAATAGAATAATAAAGAATGGAATAACAAAAGAATTTCACCATGTATGCGGTACTTCGCATAGAAAGATTATTCCAACATAATAATAAAGAATGGAATAACAACCCTTACGTGTATTGAAAAAAAATAACTCTCTTCCTAAATACAAAAGAATAATACCCCTTACCTCAGAAGAAAACTAGATACTGAAATAGTGAGGTAACAGACTTCTCTTTTTCTTTCTCTCTATAATTTCTCTCTATAATAATTGCTCTATAGCTTTAGTGAATTGGTGAAAAATAATGAAGGAACGAGCTTCTATTTATAAGAAAATATAGTTTCGATAATTGCACGTTTTGGGGCTCAAAATATTACAGTATAATATCTTCCTCTTTTTTATTTTTAATTTAGCCCTGCAAGTATTATTAAACTTTCACCACCTTCCCTAATAGTTAATCATGTGAATGAATAGTAAATCATATGACTCAATAGTTCTAAACATGAGAAAAAATTAATTATAGTATAGTACCTTCAACTATACCTCTATTTTTAACTTAATCATGCAAGTATTATCAATCTTGCACTAACTCCCCTAATAGTAAATCATGTGAATCAATAGTACACACATGTGAACACATAGTTATAAGCATGTGAATTAATAGCAATTAATTGCTCATTTATCTGATTAATTATCCGATTGGTCAATATAACCTCTAGATATCAATTATTATATAAATAAATGTCGATATTCACTAACATTAATAATTCCAACACAATGAAACTATCAATTTTATCTTTAATCAACACGAATTTATTCATCATTAATATTATAATTCACAATATTTAACAACCAGGTCGTTCCCAGGAAAGAGGGGGCTTTCCGATAAGGATTTCTCCTTATTGGCGCGCAATTAGGTGACCAAACATCTCCTTGACAGAACTTCTAGACATTGTCAATATTACAAATAATAATATGAATAACTTTGCCGTCTTAATTATTGATTTAATAACATAACATATTATACAGATGATATTGTGACAATAATTGAATCAATAATATGAGATATATGATGCAACAATTACTGTATCAATAATTGAGTATAACCGAGTGACTTCTTACGTAAGCATCAATAATCAATACCGTGTGCTACTATGCAACCACATGTATTACTGTACTTTTACTACCGGGTAGTTCAACAATTTTAACGGTAACACTTTCGCCGTTATTTTTATAAAAAGATAATTCTATTGTTTTCTAACTATGACAATACTTCCGTTGTGGGGTCCACCAATGATTGTGTCGTCATACGGATATTCCTGACAAAAAGAATATTCTCTGACCAAACGAATATTATATAACAACTTGCTTATTTTGTAAAATTTATAAATATTACCCACAACTATAACATTATATCAAATATATACCATAATATTCAAAAAATATTTCGAGAAATTTAAATCTTTATTCATAAAATTTAGGGTCTCACAGTTACAGTATCATCTGCACAATATTTTATATTATTAAATCAATAATTGACACAACAGTTATTCATATTATTATTTGATTATTGACAATGTCTAAAAAGTTGTGTCGAAGAAAGGAGTTAGGTTATTTAATTGTGCGCTAATAAGAAGAAATCCTTATCGGAAAGCTCCTTCTTTCCTGGGAACGATCTAGTTGTCAATTTTGTGATTTATAATATTAATGATGAATAATTGTTGAAAGATTAAAAATGTGTTGATTGAATTTAAGTGATTTGTGATAGATATTTATTTAATTTTGATATAAATAGAGGGGTTTGTCATGAGGTATTTGTTGTAAGTTTGACTTATTATTTTATGGACCCCAATATGCCAATTTGTCAAACCGTTGGTAGAAAGTTATCTTAGTTTTGTTTTATTATTATTATAATAGTAATAAAACAAAAAACTTTTTATATAAAACAAAAAACTTTTTATAGTATATATAAAGTTATTTATTTTATTAAAATATAAATAGAATATATTATATTATATATAAAATTTTTATTTTATTAGAATATTGTATTGTATAGTACTGCATAGTAAAATCGAAATTTCACCCGTGAATTCGTCTGTGCTTTTCTTACTGTTGGTCTGTGATTTCGTTAAATAGTGTCATGTCATTCTCCTATAAATAGGTTACTTAGTTAAGAAATGAAAATCACACCAAAATAAGAATCAGATAATTATTCTTCTATAATATTGTGTGTATTTCTTTTGAATATAAGGATACTTTGAGTGTAGCAAATAGTGCAAGATTTCCTCAAGATAATCTTCGCTATACCAGTCAAATTTAATCTCCTACTATGGTAAGAGATATTATTTTCGTTCAATATTTGTAAGAAATATTGTTTTTTTCAATACTCTATAGTATGTAAGTGATATTATTTCATTTTATATTCTTAAATCTACACTTACTTTGATAAGTATTGTTTCTATAATCCTTGAAAATAGTATAATATCCTTAATAGTTTGCGTTTCATCTAATATTATTTCACTGAAATATTGGTTTGAATTTTCTTATTAAATTTAATCTTTTCATTTCAGAGTACTATTCATCCGGGATACTATTCATGCCGGAGTACTATTCATCCTAGTTACTATTCATGTTAGAGTACTATTCACGACGAAATTAGTTTTTCTTTCTTTGTCCAAATTATTTTTTTAATATGAATCTTGAATATCATTCTTGAATTTTACTCCATGATTGGTGATCATGTTGATAATTTGGACATTCTTGAACTCTGGATAAATTAAATTATAAATTTTTAATATTTATCGTTGATCTCACTTGATTCATTATTTATATCATTGTCATCATCCTCATGCTTATATTGTGGTGAAAGTCATCTTTGGCTCGTAGTGCAAAGATGGACTATTGATTGGTATGATTATGACAAGGAATTGTGTATTGATATAATAATTACTTTTAATGTTACAGATAAATATTTATGGTAAAAGTCCTATTTGGTTTGTAGTGCATAGATGGACATATTTTTGGCATGATCATGACCGCTGGTGATACAAACGATTATCTTTGGCCCGTAGTGCATAGATAATTTGTTGATTAAAAATAATTATTGATTGGTGTTACATGGATAAAATATTGATGATGGACTTTTAAATCATAGAGGATAATAGACATCATGCTTTACTTAACTCTTCTAATGGATTGTTATTTTCGCTGCAGTTGTTGATCTAAAACTTGTTGTCTATTGTATTCTATCAGATTATTCTCTGTTGAGGACTAAGGATAATTTGTTCTGCATTATCTAGTCATAATATTCTTTACTGGGTTAGTTGAGCTCGCCTTTTTCTTTCATTATTCTCTTCAGAAAATGAGAATATAGTTGGGACTAGTCGGGGAATGGAGTAATGGTCCAAGATGGTTACTATAGCAATCCTCACTACTCTATAAAATAACGTGACAATAATATAATGAGGACTTCATTTGAGTTTGGATATTATCTACGAGACAATATTTGCATTGAAACTCACAGCTTATGTTTTGTCGTATTTTACGCGATAGTTAATCATTGTAAATAGGAAATTTATATTTGAATTCTGTACTATGTATTTGGTGACTCAGAATGAGTTGTGTAGACATATTTTGGGGGGTGCCACATCACCAACCCCTCCTATAAATAAATAGGAGGGGGCAACCTTTTCATTCACTTATTCACAAGCAATTATGCATTATTAGTCATTCTAGTCTTTAATTTTTTCATCAGTTTCATAGTTATTTTGAGAGAGAGTTATAACATTTATTTTTGGTTCGTAGAGTATACTTTTTGTAGTGCTGCTAAAGTATACGGTGTCATTGTATTCTGGGAGACAAGTGCTATCAACTCTGAGCACCATACGGATGGTATAATTGTCTTAAGAACATAATACCAAGTACTAGCCTTAACAAATTTTTTTCTACAGTTTGGTTTATTTGAGATAGGTTAATGTGTATATATATATATATATATATATATATATATATATATATATATATATATATATATATATATATTGTTTCTTTTCAGGTTTCTAACATGAACTCTTCTAGGTGGACATAAAAATTGGATATGAATGTATTTGAATTTCACCTATTTATATTTTTACCTATCATTGGGGGTCAAAATACAAATGAATAAAATTTAAATACACCCATGTCCAATTTTCATGTCTACATAGAATTTTTGTTTAAGAATAATGCCTCCACTTCTCCACGGGGCTCGTTTTGATAACTATTTTTTGAGATTATTATTTTATTTCCCATTAAGTTGTACATTTGTGGTTTTTGATACATTAATTCTTATGAATCTTAACTTAATTTGTGATTTTTTTTCTTGATAAATTAAAGTTATATTGCTTTGATTGCTCATTTTGTGATTTTTACCCATTAAAGTCATTTTATAGTATTTTTTATATTTACACTACCTAAAATATATTTTTCAATATTTCAAACTTGATAAAATGATATGTGTTGTGCGTACATCTCAAGTTATTAATTAATAGCCGTTTGATTCAAAACAAAATTAAAAAACACGGAATAATTATTGAGCCCGAGCCCGAGCCCGAGCCCGAAATCGAAATTTAACGGTTCTTTCTTTCTTTCTCTACCCTACTCCTCCAAGAGTCCAGGCCTCTTGTTTTAGTCGGTTTATTCAGTCTCCTTGACCGCCACGGCGCAACCCACCTACGAAAAAAGCAATCAAAGTTTTGGCTTCCAGCGAGGGTTTCAAGAAGAACAACGGAGGTCTCCTTGGGACGGCTCGCTTTAGAGAGGTATGAATTCATAGTCTCAAAGCATATTATATGTTCAATGCAATTTTTAATTCCCAGCCGATCCAACACTTTAATCCCTTGCTTTTCATCTCTACTCGTAAAAATCTGCACACAAATCACATAATCTGAAATTTTCGCGTTAACTTCAGTAATTTTCTATCAATTCTTTTCATCTGTATTCGTAAAAATCTGCACACAAATCACATAAACAGAATTTTTCGCGTTAACTTCAGTAATTTGCTATGAATTTTGTTGGAGGCGTTAACTTCAACATTGTGTGATGATCTGGCTTGCGTTGATCGACTTGATGGTTAATTTTCTTAATCTGTAATAGTCTGTCATTGAGAAAGAGAGAAGGGGTTATTATATGGGGAAAACTTGTTCAGGTGTATATATATATATATATATATTCTCTTATTATAAAGGGTGATATATATGATCATTTATGATGAGAATTCACAACACAAGCATATTATCATATTACTGAAAATAGTGGAATCTAATTACGAATTAATTAGTCACAGCTTTTAGTAGTAATATATTTGTATTGATTTACAGATAATCACGATGAATGCACACTGATTCTTGAATAAGCTGAAGCCCCAAATATGTATTCTATTATCATATTTTTCATGGCATTATGTTTTTATTATTATAAAAATAAATTTGGTTAAGTATATAAAGCTTATATGGGAGGTTTGGTGTAATTGGGTCACACTCTTTTTTTCCGTCTTTTGCCCCCTACAACTTTAATTATATTATTATTTGTCCTTTTTTATCTTTCTATTTAGTCCTCTAAATTTTATAAATTTTTTGTTTTACCCCATATAATTTATTTATATATACATCGCGTGTGCCATCGGTACTAGTATATGGTGTATATATATATGTAGTCTTATTCATTTGCTACTTTATCTGCTCCCTCCATTTCAAAATATATGCAATCTAGCACGTCTCTATGAACAGTAAAACTGCAATATCATATGGTACTCGGTAATTATAAAGACAAGTGTTTACTTTCAAATACTGTATTATAAATTTGCATGTGTATTGATCCAAACTGATTCAAGAACTACATTTTCGAATAAATGGAATCATTTGACTTTCATCTTTTCAGCCCTTTCTGTTTATCAGAAGCATCTAGCCACTAGCAGTGCAAAAACACTATAGTCTGTATTACTTGTGATGTTTCAATAGATGGGTCATGAAGTTTTCCTTCAAATATATACTTGTGAAGATAGATTGTACATCTTAATGAATTTGTTTGACTACTTTCATGCTTATTGCTGATTGAACTTGCTCCACCTTAGCTAACTGTGTGCTGAAAATTGTTTGCTTTAGATATGGCAACAAAAGCTTCGTTGATGAGAGATATATGAGGTTAGTAGCACCAATATGAGCTTCTCATGCTTTTCTGTTGTTCTTGCTTATTTTATGGCACACATTCATCTCATGCAATAGTTTCATCAGTAGGTACATTGGGTTGAAAACCGAGTGTTGTCCCATGTAGATAAATCTTGATATGGTAGCACAACTTGGATACCAGGTCTCTCTTTTACTGGGAAAGATGAAAGTGGCCAGCGCATGGAGGTAGGTCTTGTCATCATGGAGTGCCTTTTGTGTAATTTATTTTACTATTTTTGTTTCTCTACGCCAGGGGGTTGGGTGATGCTGATTTTTTATTTTGGTACTTTTATGATGGTTTGAGAGGTTGTCTTCTAATGCTGACTTACAGATTGTTGAGTTACCTACTCATCAATACTATGTGGGTGTCCATATCAAGGCCAGAAAAATCTTCTGCTCTTTTCTTAGGTACTTGTCTTTCATCTTTTCCTCTTACCATTAACTTCTGTTTTTTATTCTGGTGTTGTGGCTTTCGTACCTGAACTAATATGATAAAAACCTTGTGTTGTATCTGATAGTTTTATGACCCCAGCAAAAGGCTAAGGAATTTGGGTTAATTGCTGAGGTAAAAGATTAGAGGTCGATGGCTCTAGTCACTGATGCTGTTGAATGAACGCTAAGATAAATGTTCAAATTAAGATATGAAGGTATGGAATATTGCTCTCTCTCAATTTTATATGCCCTCTTCTCCCTCCGTTCCATAATATAAGATATCTTGCATTTCATAAGTTCTTTAATTTACGAAAGGTGAGTGATCTTATACTTTTGAATGAAGGTAGTACACTCTCTGCCTTAATTTTTTTTGCCTGGTGCATTGAAATCTGCATTTCTGATATTTTTTCAATGTATTACGATATTTGTGGGAGTGTTATATTACAATAAATGTGGATGCGTTGTATTACAATGAATGTGGATGTTTGCATTTGTGGGAGTGTTATATTTTATTTATATATTTTGATTGTCGATGATTTTTTCTGGTTTTTTCCCATTGTTTCTAAAATCTGTTTTGTTATATGTGCCAAGTTTTGGTGTGTGAGTAATTGAGTATGTGTGCTAAAGAGCAGCTTGCTTGAGTCTTGTTGTTTGGCTTGAGCCTATACATTTAGAAGTCTTCAGTAGTAACTGTTCCTTTTCTATTAGAATCTAGGGTTGGGACAACTGAAGCACCATTAGCCTCTGTTTTTTCTGTTTTAAAAATATGATGGTAGGCTTGTCTTTTGGTTTCTGGAAAACAAAATTTGCTGTACCTCAAATCGTATTACACTTGTGGTTTATGTTTTATCATCCATATGAAACTTTTGTTATATATTATTTTTAAATATTCTTTCACGGAGTGCCCTTGTATATGAGTAAGGGTTTGTTGGAAGAAAAAATATTAGCGTGATATCATTGTAAACTGGGAACATGTGGAAAAGCAGCAATGGACGTAGATATATGTGGTTTAAGAGGGTGCTTTATCTGGTATCTTGTTAGTTCTTTTGTTTAATTAAAGAAACATTTGTCATCAAGAACTTTTGGATGTTGAGTCTTGTTCTGGTTTCAACTGCTGTGGAATGAAATTCATATTGTACTTATATTTCTGCAAAGTGTATAGTTTTCTTGAATGTGCTTTTTAAATCTGATAACCACCCATTACCACACCTTTACTAGTTTTTTCATTGGCAAAATACACCTTTACATTTGTCCAGTTGTAAGCATTACACCACTGTACTTTAAAAAAATACAATTGGCCCACTTTGCTTTTTAAAAATTCTTAATCAAGCCATTCCGTCTAATTTTTCTCCTACGTGGCTTTTAAACAAAAAACACGTTATGTGTTGATGTGTGCATTAAGGCCAATGTTCTTCTCTCTCTTACATGAAGTAGAAAAAAAACAACAAAACTCAGACCCTAACAACCCCTGTTCATCTTATTCTTCACCCTTCGAAGTCAATTCAGATTCTTTGATCTCTATTCACTCTAATTTTCCTCCCTTTTTTCATATTGTCAATTAACAAAAACATCTCGCACATGATGCTCTTTGATAAGAGAATGAATGTCTTTGATTTAGTCTGTGACTGTGGAGATAGCAAGGGAGGATGGGGAGGCCAAGGAGGACAGGGAAGAGACGTTAAGAGGGAGCTGAGTAATTTTTTCCCAATAGCTCCATTACGCAAGCAGACTTGATAAAAAAAAACTATCCTAATGTTCATCTGCTTTCCACCATCAGCAAGTACATCAACTTCATGTAGCCCAACACCAAGAAAAATGAAAAGGAAAAGAGAGAGAGAGAGTCAAAGAGATGATTAGAAGAAGTGAAATCTACGTGCATCATAGATCTTACTACTAACCATCGTCTCTGGTTTGTACTCCTAAAGTCGGTCACGTCAAGATCTGTTTCATCTTCTTCTTTCTCTCACTGTTTATTTGTTGTATGAAGAAGGGAATTGTTAATTGGTTTAGGTCTTGGCCTCCCCTTCAACCTCGAATTCTCAACCGCAGCAACAACAAAAAAAACGTCTTTTAAAACTCCAAAACCACATCAGCCCACTATCGAATCCTTTGCTTACACCTCCACGTCATAAAATTCCATCTCTGACGACGATTGTGTCGATATTACTGAAGCTTTACAAAAGGAAAATTTGGAGGACAATGATTTTGAATGAGGCTCCTCCAACTGTAAATCGTGGCCATAGGTTCATCATTGAAGATATTAATTTGTTGGATTTTTAATTATGGAACATAGGAGACATTAATATGATTTTAATAAAAATATATGGTAGGAGAAATTAATTTGTTAATCTTTTAGTAGATCTGGATTTGGGTCTATAAAACTAGCCGAAATTTGTAAAAATTGGGATTGATTCATATGATTTCGTTTTCAAAAGGAGATAAAGGAGGTAAATAATGATGATTACAAAGTTTTGAAAGTGGCTTGGGATGTTCCCATATAATAGATCTAAAGCTTAGAAAGGTTGAAGATGAAGTTCAGAAGAGAGAGAGAAAGAAAGGTTGAGAAGATGAAGTTTCAGAAGAGAGAAATAATAGATCTACGTGGACTCACCTAAATAAAAATATAAGCTAGGTCAATATTTATCTGTTTTTTTTTCTTTTTTTAGAAAAAGTCACATCTGAAAATATTGAAAGAAAATTGACGTCGTAAGCAAAATTGGACGGAATGGCCTGATTAAGAATTTTTAAAAACACAGTGGGTCAATTGCATTTTTTTAAAGCATAGTGGCTCAATGCTTAAAACTCGACGAACACAATGGGATAAAGGTGTTTTTTCCCTTTTTTCATTATTTTAGTAGTCCGGAGAATTTTTCCTGTCTTTTGTACTAAGTTAAGTGATTGAGCGTACCTGTTTCTCCATTCTTCTAGTTTCTTTTAGACTTTTAATTAAAATAATTTTTAAACAATGCCAACATGATATCAGTATTGAAAAACTTGACAACTTCTAGACTTCTTCTAGTTCATCTGGCTTTGTCATGAGGTTATTCATCGCTTCAATCACGTGGTGCCATTAGAAGTACCATTCACTTCATATTTATATGTTAGATCAAGTTTTATTAATGTTGGCCCATATCTGATTACAGATACGGTGTCATCAAATGTGTTGGCCCACATGGAAGTATGTGTGGATACCATTTCAATCTGTTATTCTTGATTGTTAGTATTGTTTTGATTGCCTTGATATAATTAAAGCAATGAAGTTGTATTTGTTGACTCCCTTAAGAATATACAATAAAAATTTAAAATTTATATTTCATTTTATGGTCAATATGTGTTTCAGTTTTGCTTCATTAGTTAACCTTGTTATCATCTATGGTCTGATAAATGATGTTATTTTCCTTTCAGGGTTCAAAACAAGCAAACAAGAGCAGTTATAACTGTTGAAAGAATAGAGGATATGCAGACCTCATTTGTACTACTAGGTTTTTGCCATTGGGAGCCATATACTGTAATATCCATGCGGTATTTTAGTTATGCTATTATGTCTTTTTGCTTGGATTGGGGAGAGACGTTAGGAGTTTCTCACAAATCCCTTTTCTTATTGAAACCAACCTGTTTTTTTCTTTTTACTTTTAAGGAAATATGAGGGAGGGTAAACAGACAAATATGAAGTAAATAAAAACTTGTCTTTTGGTTCAGAAAAGCAAAATTTGTCATCTCTTGAATCTTTTTAGGCTTAGTTTAATGGTGGTTTATGCTTTAATACAAAAAGAGTCTTTTTTATTTGATAGTATAAAATGGCAGTGTTACCATATATATATATATATATATATATATATATATATATATATATATATATATATATATATATATATAACTAAATTTCGTTTTCATGTCACACCTATTATATTTAGAGACGAGTATGGAAAAAAAATATACTATCAAGGTACAAGTATTAGCCTAATAGTAGAATTAAGGAGTAACTGATAGTTTAATAGTTGAATTATGACAATAAATTTGAAAATTTTGTAACATTTATATTATTATCAATAAATTGAGAATCTTGAGAAGAAAAAAATCATATTGCTGCCCTTTGAGGGATGTCCCAATGTTTCATTGGGTGGATTAAAGTGTGCGGTATCAAATTACAAACATGCATGAGAAATCATGTAGAAATTTTAATGGAATACTAAAGATCAAATTTTGTGGAACAATCCAATTAAAGCTGCTTCTTTTCTCTTCAAACACAAAGGCTCCATTGAATTACGGAGCCCGGGTGTTAATACTCAACCCGGTTAAGAGATTGAGTTTAAATTTCTGTCTAAATTAGCAAGAAAAAAAACAAAAGGCTCCATTGAAATTTGGAATTACAAGTTCATATGGTATGGCCCCTAACATCATCATAAATAACTTTTAAAACCACAATAATCTTATCGGCAATTTGAAATATCACACATAAGGCTAAAGGTTAAAGCATTAATATCACCTCTAGGATTTCATATTGCACAGAGGTCCCTTGGAATAATAATATATATCTAAATTAAATAACAGAAAGCATAATATTTAAGAACCAGGAAATCGGCAGTTCCAACATTCGAGCTCTTGTTTTAAACACGCCCTGGACTTGGTCATCAAACATACTGAATAGGCAGGCACATTTGGCCTAGTCCAGTATCTTTAACAGAAGGAGCATCCATGTCCCACTGAAAAATGTAATATTTAACGAGCATGAGTACATACATGCAAAGCATTATTGAAGTACTTAATAAATAGGATGATGGTCATAAATTTTTCTTTTTTCACAAGTAAATAGGAATCATGCATGATTATACTTGTACCTAAAACCTGTAGATCTTGGCTGGTTTAATCTGATCAGATCCCGAAACTATATCACAACTCGTCACCGCGGCAAAAGGAATTTTTGAGTGCGTCAGCCATGGAGTTACTTTGATACATACTTTCACTAGGCTTGAGGATGTGCTTTACCCCAGCAGTCAATTTCACAGGACCTGGTCTTGCAATACCATTCACTTTGAGTGTATCAATTTCAGTAAAGGCTTTGCTTGCGTCCATTTGAGTCGCATTTTGGACACATTCCATGCTGTTTGCTACATCTTTAGCTAAATCTAGACCAAATTCTTCTCTTCTACCTTGTACATCAACTCCAGTAACACCAATAGCTTTCAAGTCTGTCACACCACGACTTGAGTCTTCTGAAATTTCCAAGTTAGGTAACTTAGTGGGATTTGCAAAATAGTCTGACTTAGCTGAAGGTCTCTTTTTGGTTTTTTTCCCATGAAAAGGGTCTTTAACGCAAAATTTTGCCCTCAGTTTCCTCCTTGACCTTCATCCTATACTCACGTCTATTATTCATGGTTGAAGTTTGCGAAAACCTATGGCGTACCGGTACAAATGGAGATTGACCTATAGAAGCCAAACCAGATGCATTTTGCAAAGGAGACTGAATGGATAAAGGATTGTACATGTAAGAAGCATCCGGTGTGCAATAAACAGAAGGGATCTTTTGATAGTTATTACCGGACATGGTACAAGGATGACAATTACCAACTGCGTCAGAGTATGATTGGAAAGAACCAATCGTAGTCTCCTTCGCTTGTGTTGCATTTAACAACCATTGGGGTAAGCTCTTAAAAGAGCTCTGACAACAAGATGGTCGGGCAGGCTCTCCTACATCGGGACGCAGGAAGGGAAACTTGAAGGCTGAGCTTGTAGGAGGAGGTTTTTTCTGCTGCTTATTAGATTGTGTATAATTTAAAGTGACGTTCTCAAAAGTATTGTGAGGAGATGATGGCATTGGTAGAGGGTTGACGGGTAGAGGTTCACATAGAAAAGGCTCCTGGAAGATGGGTTCCTTGTTGAAGAGTGCAGGGTATGCATATGGAGGATAATAAGGATATGAACTGGTAATAGGAAATCTACTGAATGTGCCAAAAGCATTTTCATACGCAGCACTAGTTGGACAACTGACGTATGGTTGAGAAAACCTAGACTCTGGAGGTTTAATTTCTAAAATGCTTTGTGATGCCAGACTGATTTGAATTTCTGATGAGCATTCAATCTCCTTACCTTTTCCTGATGCTGGCTGAATAATAAAGTCCGGCTGAAAATGTCTCCTTAAGGAATTGTTAATGTTAGTATTAGCAGGACGATGCTCTGCTATGATTGGTTGAGTTACATTTAGTGACATGAGATCAGCATTCCTTTCTTGATGAATTTTTCTTTTGCCAGAGTAATCCCAAATCTGCTCACATTGTTTGTTCCTGTGGCTAGGGATGTTCATCAGGTCAAGACCCAAATCTAGATGATAGTCAGACTGGCCACTTCCCTTCAGGAAATCCAAGAAGGGGACGTCACTTCTTCCGGTACTTTCGAGTTCAGTAATATCTAACCTAGATGGTGCAATAAAATCTGTGTTCTCTTTCACACGGTCCTGAACTGAGAACAATTGAAACTGGTTCTCTGATGGTGCTCTCTCATCACAATTCTGAAAACTTAAATAATTTCCAGGGTTACTTGGCAGTTCACAAGCAAAGGTCCTGAATGAATCTATGACTGTACTTGGCCTCGACTGCTGGTTAAACCCACTCTTATCACTAGAATTCAGCTGAGTAACTTCCCCTTGTGAATTAAGTGGCAATCCAACAAAATCTTCTTTCATGGACCTTTCTACGTGCATAACACCCCTTTTGTCTAAGTCCGGCAAGGAACATATACTATGCATCAGTTCCTTTGGAGTAAGATAGCGGAAAGGATGACACTGCAAATTTTGACCAATGTAATTCTCTGAGGTTTCTTCTGCAGGATGTAGAAGCCTCCCATACCCATTTCCATTATCATTAGTAAAATAAGATGACGATGGCTGAGAAAATGCGTTCACATATTCACCATAACACATCGCAGAAATTCTAGGGCTAGGATCTCTATTGTGAGCAATTACCTTCCCATTTTTATCAGAAGCTATTGACATACTCTCACTTCCCCGAGTGATCAAGTTGGGCTTATATGCCTTCTTTTCCAAGGAAAGAAGTCCAGAAGGACAAGCAGTAAAAGGATCATGCGAGCCAACTCTATAACCATGTTCAGGCCAATGCAGATTTTCACTACTATATGCAACTTGATTTGAAGTTACGGTTCTGTCGGACACGTGCTCTTGATTAATATGAGGTCTCAGAAAATTTGGTTTACCCACACATACGCACATATCAGATGCCTTATTTTCGGTTATAGATGGAACACCATTATCGTACTCTTCACTGATGGAAGAACTTTTGTCACTTCCATTAATCCCCGCAGTGAAAAAGCTTTTCCCCCTCTCTGCAAAGTGATCCATTTCTAAAGAAGCAGCACCACCTTTGGAATAAGAACAGAAAATATTTTGCAATTTAGGAAATTCTGCAGGGGGAGCAGATTTCATCCTTTGTCCAAGTATGTCATCCTTACCGGAGAACCTGACACGCCTGTCTGATTGTGGGATATCACACCATTTTGCTTCACTGGATTCCCTCAAGTTGCCTAATGTTGACTTCTTCCCTGAAGCTACTTTTGAATGATTTTTTAGAATGCCACGAACAGAAAGACCTGATTTTTGCTGCTCCAAAGTCAACTTGGAAGTCCCAAAAGTGCTGGTCTTCTTTTTTGTCATAAAAAATTCTGGCCTTGGTTTATTCCTATGGACAGGAATAGCATCCAATAAATTTTTTGTGAGACCCATAGTATGCGATGAACTGCAACATTTGAGTGGATGTTCCTTTTTGAGCTTTAGAGAATTCTCCTGAGAAAGAACAGCACAGAGAACCATGGCATTTGAGTTCAGTGAATTTAAATGTAGTGGAAGTAAAATATTCTAGTTGTTTAGTACAACTCTTCCAAGGAAGATGTCTTAAATTGCACAGTAGAAATAGATGTCTGAATACGAAGTAACTATGCCATAGTCTGTAGGTTGAGTGTCTATTCACTTACTATTTCAATAGCACATCTTTCTTTCATCTCTCTCTTTCCTTTATTTGTTTTACTTTTGAAGAGGGGCGGTGTAACCATCTAAGGTAATTTTCACCCAGGATAAGATGGATAGCAACTCCGGTTTAACTTCTAACCTGTTATGTGAATATGGAATCCGTGGGTTCTGAATCTAATGATCGACAGTTGTCTCTAGGATATAACTCAAGCTGAAAAAGTTTCAGCTTTCAACACTTGGCAATATAATTCCAGTGATGTGTAAATAAGCCAGCCAGTGACAAAACATGTCATTGTTTGATAAAAGAATGACACTTGAAAAGCACAACTTTTAGTAAGATATTGCGGAATAAGAGTGAAGCTTCTGGTGACAGAAATTTTTAGCAAACTTCTGGTGATTTCCTCTCAAATCAAAAATTAAGAGTGAAGCTTTCCTTTCCGGAATGTCCCAAAATATGAGTCCACTCACAAAATATCAAGGTATCGTATCTCACTAAATTCAAATAATTCAGATCTTGACCATTGATCGAGTTGAAATCGTACTTTCTTTTAAAATTTTGGACTTTCAAATGTGGACTCTCATTTGTAAAGGCAGTAGTTAATAGAAGGCAAAAGCCATAGGAAATAGGAAATCAAATCAAGAGACCCAGATCACTGGGAGCAACAGAAGTAATCTGTTTGGATGCAAATAATCGTTTCCCCATCTAAAAGTGGAAAGTGAAAGTGACAGTTTTTTGGCAGTTCTTGTTGTATTATTTAATGATTTATACTCCTTTATGAACTTCCAAACTGTTATAAGACATCAACATGAAAACAATGGTCATCCAAGTACCTCAGTCAAAATGCATGTAATTAAATATCATTATCTTTATCTAGGTGCTAGATAAATTGATGCAGCACATAACCAGTAATTGGAAAAGGCCACCATTGCAGAGCTAAGAGAGATGTCTCTAACTAGAGTTGATCAATTTCTTTTTTGATTCTTACTTTACACAAATTTAACTTCCTTTTCAACGAAGGACTTTCTAATAAATAGATGAAAGATGAAGAATTTTGAATATTAATTTAGGAGTAGGACAATGAGGATTATTGAGACAAGACTGATTTTACTAAGAGCTTATGAGTTTAAAGTAAATACATCTCCTTGCCAGAAACTTTGATTTTATCTTCTAGCTAAGATAGCAGCGAGAGAAATTACTAGTGTAAACTATAGTTATATGGGTGTTTATTCCAATTTTCAAAGTCTCCATATTCAGAAGTCAGAACATAATAAGAAGAAAATGATGGCGAGGATTTACTGGACGTCCAAAAAATCATGGAAAACATGGCAAAAACTTGACACATTTCTCAGAACTAGGAGAGTATGAGCAGTTGTTTAGCAGAATCTTAAAGAGTGTAGTAGCAAAATTACTTTTCACATACTGTAGCATAAGTATATAGTTCTTGTCATTGTATCTTCAACATTTGGAGATTAAATATTCTTTCATTATTTATTTATTAGCTTAAATTATGAGGTTGAGATAAGAGATTATTTGAATAGCAAGGACTTGATTTTATCGGGGTTGAATAACTCTCTTTTACTTATAAATACTTCCGATAGCTACATTAGGAAAATATAATGATTTATGAATATATTGTCTTCTTGAGTGTTTTCGTAGAACTTCTATGGTTTGTTTTCCAGCACCTTTTCCCTTAAGAAACTTAGGCTTCAATTATGAATCAAAGTTTTAACTTCACTCTCGTGCTCCCAAATGTGTCATGAACCTTGTGATACAAAGTGATAATAACGAGAAATAGGGAGCATAAATTGTAATAATCGGTACCTTTAGCATCATGGTTATGTCTGGTTATTTTCCTCTTTAATTGCACACGACGAGTACACATGATGTTTAGCATTAATACTGATATTTCTCGTCATATAAATTGATGTAGCAGCCTAGCAAGGAAGAAACAGAAACCTTCACAGAATCCTTGAAGACATACACTAGGAGGTTATTTAAACCACAGTGAAGAACGGAGAGGAACTCTCCTCAAGATTATTTAATTAATGATAGATGCGTGATATGCATGTATCCTTAAAATCAAATAATACACTATTTGGATAATCAGTTAAGCTCCTAAAGATATCACAGCATTCGAGTCACTTAAATCAAATCTAGACTACGAAAACTTGTGAAGATAACAGTATATTCTGGAGACATCTAGAATTAGTATAGCACTGCATCACAATAATTAAGCTCATTCATCCAGATCCAGCTATCCCTCTATAGTCAGAGTGTATTTCTCAGGACAAAAGAATAGCTTTGGCTGTAAAAACATTCTTTGGAAATAATGACAAGTAGATTTCTCGGGGTTTCTGATAACCCAATTATCTAGAAATGCATCAGCAAGTTGTTTAACAACAAAAACTTCACTTGACAAAAACACATATAGAACAAGTTTTTTGATCATATATGCTTCTTCATCTTGTTCATCAACTTCTTTACAGCTAGCTTAATAATGAGAACTCCATTTCAAAGAACAACATCAATCAACCAAGACTAAATATCAAGCCAAAATAAATACAGCTTAAATATTGAAAATATGGACATTCGCAAGTCATCATTTTTTGTACAATACTCATCAAGTTTCCTTGTAATTAAACCGCATACTTCTCTAAAAGTTTGATTTCTTGAGGAAGTCTGGCTCTGAGATATCCAAAAGTCTCATTGCTCTAAACAATCAGTTAATTGATTATGCAGCAAGTTACAAGTATTTAATAGAGCCAATAAGGTTCATCATTTCATTTGTCCATCTAGTTATATATAGATAACTCAATCCACTGTACAAGTATTTATCCATGTACAATACATCATTGTACGTTTCACCAAACCATCAGAGTTTTCATCAGCCAATCAACTTCCTTTCATAGTTGATAGCTTACTATATAGTGATTGCCCCCACATGGATAAAATCACCACGTCAAACCACGTACTTGAATCAAAAACTTCAATGATATTGCATGCATGATCCCAATGAAATTGTTACATAATTATTAGCTTGTAACAGCAAAGGAGGCCACTACGTTCACTAAAAATAAATTAAGTTCCCTAATATACTTTATAAATTATCACATAGTTAGCTAGTCGACTCAAAAGATCCTATCTATCACACCATTCGTTTCTGATCCATAATTGAGAGTAATATTGAACAAAATGTATCTGTAACCACATATATACGCGCCACATTCAGAACCAATGTATGTGTTACGAAGAAGAACATGAATATCACATTTCATCCACATCATCAAATCCACTTCCTACTTGCATCCAGACTTCAGACAGAAACTCATTTTTCCCCCCACAATAGTGTGTGATCACAACTCTCATTGCCTGTGTCTAAGATAATGTCAAGAAGACACTTCAAAAGAATAGTTCACAAGTCACCAAATAGACAATGTTGCAAGGTTAATTAAGGGATTTCAACTTCAATCCAAATTCCAAATCTTGATGTTATACCTCAAGAAAAGAACACCATGCCAAAGAGGGGTGATGAACTGACACGAAGAGCTTCTGCATCTAATTCTTACTCATAGTACCACTGTCAATACAAATCCTTTTCACCCAATTAATTTCCATTTTCATGACGTAGCCTATAAACTCCACTTCCATTTCAATATTCCCTCTCAGGCAATAGATAATAGTCTAGCTAGCAAATATTCCACCAATTTTATGACCAACAACGAAACATTTCAGGCTGTCTTGTCGAAAATTTAACTACCCCTTGTGCCAAGATAGTGATGGCTCATAGAAAAACATAAGCAAACAGTGACAAAATAGCATAATTAATTATGGGATACACTGATCAAAAACCAAAGGACAACCTTTCAACCTCATAAAAAGCCTCATCTGACCCAAATCCGTACAGTATAACAGCTGTATCACCATACACCCCTTTGATAAACTGCTGAAATCTTCCCCAACATGAGAACCCCTCCATCTCTTGTTTTAACTTTATTTTCCCCTTTATCAACCCTGTTGCCACCTATCTCACACATCTAAGTACAATCACAACCTACCAATTGCTCCTTTACCCAGCTTTTTTCCAGCCAGTGATGCAAAGAATTAAAGATACTAATTTGTAATTGCTGTGATGTATGTCTAAATAAAATATTATCAACGTTGTAGCAATCGATCAATATTTTATGCTCCAATCAACACAATAGCACTACAATTAAGCAACACTCAACGATATTTTATAAAAAACATTTACAAAATAGAAAGAATCAAGTATTTTAAATAACAGTCACATACCTTTTTGGTCGAAAGATCAATGGAGGCATCATTTCTTTCCTTTCGTTTACCATTCTTCTGCACTTTCTTTAGCTTCTTCAACTTGTCCACAATTGTTAAACTCCCTTCCTTCAACTTCATTTTCCTCTTCCGTTTTTCGTTTAAACCGACATGAATCAAGGACAATAACTTCACATCATGAAATTCATCCTCTTGAGCATCACCAGATTCACCATCATCTTCGTCTTCGTCTTCGTCCTCGTCGTGGTAATATACCTTGTCGACCTGTGGTGCCACAGCAAAAATCTCAACAATAGATCTCTTCTTAGGCACCCTTGACTTTGCTTTCATCGTCCTTATCTGTTCTTTACCCAATGATTGAGCAAGGCACTTGTGAACATGAGCATTTACTGACTTCACTGACACTGGACAGCTCAGACCCCCAGCCGCCTCCGTCTCCGTCTCGGTTGCGTCCAGCTCGTCGGCCCACCACTTGAATTTCTGGACGGTAATCGGAGGGAGAAAAGCCTCAACGCTTTCTTTCTTCTTCGTTTCGCCAAACGGCCAGCATTTCAACACATCAACACTCCTCATTTTGGATGTGTACTCGCTAAAAAGTGACCGAATAATTAAATTAAACGGATGAAATCAGCTCAACGAGACACTACAATAACGTAGAATATATATATATATATATATATATATTAGAAATCATATATATCTTACCGGATCGAGAAGCGCTCCGAAGCCAAAGCCATGGGTTTGTAGTTTGCTAAACTAGAGAGATAATTTGTGTAAAGGAGAGAGGATTACATGAAAAGTAGCATTGACACGAGAGTTTGTAGGGTCTAAATTGGAGTTTTAGTTTTAGAGAGAGAAAAGTTTGAGAAGTCAGAGTTAGTTTTACATAGGAAGAGAAAAGCAAAAGGTGAGGGAGGAGAGAGAGAGTAGTAGTACGTACTTGCAATTACAAGCAGAAAGCTAAGCCAATTTCCATGAAATACTACTACGACCACTACCTACTGCCTAGTACCTAGTATTATTATTTAGCTAGGGACTGGGAGATGATGAGAAGAACTAACTAATAGAACAACCATACTCACACATGATGATCTCATGCTTGTTGGAGAGAGAGAGAGGGGGAGCGTATGATATATAAACAGCAAAACAAAACCCCACAATATATATTATGCAACAACAAAAGAGGAAGAATTAAGAGAGAGAGGACGGGAGTATTATTGTAAAGCAGAAGAACTAACTCATGGATCTGGCTGCTGCTGATTATTGAAATAGAAGGTGCTGCTCGCCATGGAAAAGAAATTAGGAGTTTTAGAGATATATAGAGAGAGAGAAAGAGTGTCTGTGTGAGACTTGGTTTATTTCCCTTCCCGCTCGATCTACTGCGTGGGAATGACTAGTGTGCGTGTGATGGGTTTGGTTTGGTTATGAAATGCCACGTTCATTGCCTGCCCTTCCTCCCTTAATATTTATGAATTATGATGATTGACAACGACATATGAGACTGAGCTCTACCCAACGCCTGAAGTTGGTACCGCTTAAAATGAAGTTCAATTTATTAATACAGTTTAGATATGATATATGATCTCTTTGCGTATTAATATTGTATCGATCAATTGATCAACTTATCATAATCAGATCCCTTAAAAAGTTACATTACATAACATTATAAAATTTAATACCAATCAAAAAAAATATTGTTAGAGTAATACTAAGCGTTTAAAATATCAAATGCAGTTAAAATAAATATAAAAACATCATTAAATATATATTTATTCTAATAGCTGACAATATTAATAATCAATTTTAGATACTAAATATAGAGTACTTTGTGCATTTAAAAATCTTGTACAGATTATTCTAATGCAGTTTATTGAACCCAAAAAAATAGAAGTGGTTAGAATGAAAGTTTATTTTTGGGTAAGTTGGTCAATTGGCTAATAGAGTACTGACACGCAGACGAGGCTCTATGTGTGTTAACATTCTATTGGCCAATTGACCAATTAACTTATCAAAAAATAAACTTCATGCTAACTGGATCCTAAAAAAATATTTATAGCTCAAATGCACTTTTTGATGTGTGGTCAAACTTAGTAAATTTTGGGTAAGTTGGTCAATTAGTCGATAGAGTGCTGACACGCAGACGAGGCTCTATGTGCGTCAGTCAGTATTCTATTGGCCAATTGACCAACTTACTAAAAAATAAATTTCATGTTAACGTGATTGGTAACCAAACACATAAAAACAATCAAATTATAAACTTTATAAAATTTGGAAGCTCTACTAATTAATGAAACTCAATTAGTAGTATATGGTCTTAGTTTAACTAAAAAACAACCTTAAAATAGTAGAAGATCACTTTGACTTGTCCGGACAAGAAAAAGAAATGGAAAGCTATCAATTTGATGATTAAATGATGAAAGTAGGCTGATATTCATATAATTAATTAGCCTAACTGAGGACATTATTGTAAAAAATTCAATTCTTCAAAGTACGTGTGATGTAATGACTGTCACCACTGGGTCACCACTGGGTTCACTTTTATTCTTATTCCCACCCACTTACTCACTCGCTCTTTTTAGCTACCTTCTGGATGTAGACAGATACGCCATTATATATGAAATTAAATTATTTTTTTTAATTAAGAAATTTGATAATTTTAACAGAGTAAGTAAGGTCGATATGTATAGGGGTGATCATTCGGTTATAACCGAACCGAATAAGTTATTCGGTTATAATCGAAAATTGAAATAATGATGATTTTGCTATCCGAACTAATAACCGAAATTTAACAATAACCGAATTACCGAATACCGAATTACCGAATTGTAATTTCGGTAATTCGGGAAAAAACCGAATTACTGTTATTATTATTATTATTATTATTATTATTATTACTGTTATTATTATTATTATTATTATTATAAAATTAATTTTTTTAATAAGTAATGTTCGGTTATTCGGATACCCGAATAACCTATTTTTCCAAACCGAAACCGTAACCGAATAGTGAATAATAATTCGGATATAACCGAAATTGTAAAAAAAACCGAAAAACCGAAATAATTCGGTTAAAAAATTTCGGTTCGGTTCGGTATTTCGGTTTTATCCGTTTTTTGCTCACTCCTAGATATGTATATAAACTTTGTGAAATATTTAAATTTCTATGATAAATATATTAATTTTTTTAATCTATATTTATTATTTTCTTTATTTTAAAATAAGAGATACAAACAACATGCATTTTTAAAGAAAAATATTTCTTTAAGAATTATCTAAATATAATAGTAATGATATGATAATTCTCAATCGATTGAAAATAAAATATTATTATGTTAAGATTTTATTTTATTTTATAGTCTAAAAATAAATATATCTCCAACAAAATATATTTTCAATTTTTAAAAGATTGAGAAAATATGTTATTCATATATGAGTTATATTCAACAACATGCATGAAAATCATTGCATTAATCATGTATGTCATGTGCAGGGGTGGATGTACTACCATATAACTATATGCAATCGCTGGCTTATGTTATGCTGATTTTTTTTAATATAGGTACAGAGGTAGGGTCAAAAATATAAGAACAAATAAATTATTCAAAGAATTAAATTTGAATGGAGTAAATGTAAGACTCTAATTTTTATGAATAAAAATGAATTTTTTATAATTATTATTTTTAAATATTATAGAATGAATTTGATATAATGTTATAGTTGTGGGTAATATTTATAAATTTTATAAAATACGTAAGTTGTTATATAATATTCGATTGGTAGGGAAATATTCGTACGACGACACAATTATTGGTGGACTTCACAATAAAATTATTGTCTGATTGAAAAAACGACAAAAATATTTTATTAAAAATAACGGCGGAAGTTTTACTTTGAAATTATTGAAATACCCGGTGTTAAAAGTACAGGAATACGCGTGGTTGCATAGTAACACACGGTATTGATTATTGATGCTTACGTGAGAAGTCACTCAGTTTTATTCAATTATTACTATAGTAATTGCTGCATAGTATCTCACGTTATTTGATTCAATTATTGTCAATATTTTATATATTAATAAATCAATAATTGAGACAACGAAGTTATTAATATTATTATTTGTAATATTAACGATGTCTAGAAGTTCTGTCAAGGAGAGGTTTGGTCAACTAATTGGGCGCCAATAGGCAAAAATCTTTATTAGAAAGCCCCCTTTTTCCTAGAAACGACCTGGTCGATTAATATAGTGAATTATAATAATGATGATAAATGTTATTACAAATATTGAGGAGATTTTTATGAGGTATTTGTTGTATTTATAGACCTCCACTTACTCATCTATCAAATTAATGTGTGTCATGTGTATATATATATATACACAGCGGATCAGGTCCGGACTCCCGGACCTGATCAAATCCGGACCCCAAAATATATATATATATATATATATATATATATATATATATATATATATATATATATATTGATTTGGTGGCCGGAATCAGATTTGTTCACGAGGGAGGGATAGATAGCTTGTTCAGGAGGGAGTTGCATTATTATTATTATTATTATTATTATTATATATTATAATAAGTTTTATTTTTTATGTAAAATAAAATATATTATATTTTATTATAAATCAATCTGGACCGTTCATGGATTGGTTACTATTCAGTCCATTCTTCTATAAATAAAAACTCATTCCTTCATTATTTCTTACGAATTCACTGAAACTCTAGATAGAGAAACTATAGAGAGAAAAAAGAAAAGTATTCTGCTACTTCACTACTCCGATATCTAGTTTCTTTTACGGTAAGGGGTATTTTTTTTTGTATTCATGAAGAGAACATCTGTTATTCCATTCTTTATTATTCTGATGGAATAACCTGTATACACGGGCTACCCTATACTTGGTGAAATTCTTTTGTTATTCCATTCGTTATTATTCTGTTGGAATATCATGTCTGTGTGTTTTACGCCAGACCTGGTTCCGTCTTTATTATTCTATTAGAATATCATGTCTGTGCGTTTTACGCCGGAACTGGTTCCGTCTTTATTATTCTGTTAGAATCTCATGTCTGTGCGTTTTACGCCGGACCTGATTTCGTTTTTATTATTCTGTTGGAACATCTTGTCGGTGCGAATTTCGCATGACCTGGCTCCGTTATTTATTATTCTGTTGGATTAACATGTCTATGTGAAGTACCGCATGCATGGTGATTTCTTTTGTTATTCCATTCTTTATTATACTCAATTGGTTAAAGTTTTGACTTCTATACTCCATGAAATTAGTGGAATATCCTTGATATTTGTGCTTCATCCAGTATCTTTTCATAGAAATATTCTTCTGAGCATTCTTGAATTTTTCTCTACAAAGAAGTATCATGTTGACAATTTGGACGTTATTAGTTCCTGAATAAATTAATTCTTGAACTTGTTTTATTGAATTCTTATATCATTGTCATCATCCTCATGTTTATATTTTTTTGAAAGTCATCTGTGGCATGTAGTGCATGGATGGACTTGGTATGATTATGACCAGGGATTATTCGGTATAATCATGACCGTAATATTATAAATAATGTGGTAAAAGTCCTCATTGGCCCGTAGTGCATTGATGGACAGTTGTTGGCTTGATCATGACCATTGATGAATACACGAATATCCTTAGCCCGTAGTGCATGGATAATTTATGGTCGTGACCCTAATGAATATCCTTGGCTGTAGTGCATGGATGATGTGGATTATTTATTAAGCTGAGTTCTAGCGATAAAAAGTGATGAAAAACCTTTTTAAATCATAAAAGATAGTAGACTTTATTCTCTACTTGACTCTTTTAATGGATTGCTTGTTTCGCTACAGTTAAACTTGATGCCTATTGTATTTTATCAGTTTAACATTGTTCAAGACTAATGATAATTTATTCTGCATTATCTTAGTCATAATATTTCTTACTGGGTTAGTTGAGCTCACCCTTTCTTTCACTGTTATCTTCAGAAAATGAGAACGTAGCCGTGACTAGTCGGGGAACGGAGTGACGGTCCGAGATGGTGTCTTAGTAGTCCTCACTATTCTATAAAATAGTATGATAATAAATGTAATGAAGACTTATTCTGAGAGTGAATATTGTCTAAAAGATAATATTTGTATTAAAACTCACAACTCATGTTGTATATTTAAGATTGTATTTGAATTTTGCATCATGTATTTGACGACTAAAGATGGGTGATGTATACCTAATTTTGGGGGCGTCACAGTTGGTATCAAAGCTTAGGGATATGATCCCTGGCTGAGGTGTGAGACAAGAACTAGGAGGGGAGAGACGGGGAATTCCTTCGCTAGTATGACCTACCTAAGTTTATTTGATATTTAATTAGTCGGTCAGAGTATAGGGATAATATGTGATATGTTAATTAACCCTTGTTTTGTGGTAGCGTTTGAAAATGGCATCCGAGAATGTTGAGAACATCAATGGAGCACAGGAGACCGTTGAGTCTCCACAAATCAATAATTAGGATAATGTACATCAGGAAGGCGATAATCCTCAGGTAAACAACAACAACACTGACCAAATGATGAACGATGGAATGTTCCGAGGCTTCATGCAATTCATGCAACATCAAGCGATAGCGGCTCCTTTCCAAAATGCAGGTGGAAACACTGATAACTCTCGGACGGTCACCGCCAAACAGTTCAAGGAGCTGGGACCATCGGAGTTTTTTGGATAGCCAAAACCACTAAAGGTGGAGACGTGGATAAAACAGATCAACAAGATATTTGATGTCTTGGGTTGCTCCGAGGAGCAAAAGGTTCCCTTTGCTACCTTCATGCAGAGGCAGATTACTGGTGGGAATCTGTAAAGCGTACTCAACCTGTCGCACTGAAGATGTCTTAGGAAAAGTTTCAAGAACTGTTCAACGACAAGTACTTTCCCGAAAGTATTCATCACATGAAAGAGGTAGAGTTTATTAAACTGGAGCAAAACAACATGACTGTCTCGCAGTACGAAGCCAAGTTTGCCAAGCTATCCCGGTTTGCGTCCCATTTGGTTGATAATGAGGAGAGAATGACGCGAATGTTTCTAAGAGATTTAAAACCCGAGATACGTCAATATCTTATCTCTCATAAATAGTGTTTGTATTTAGATGTTAATAGGGCTCAGTTATTGGAGCGTGATAATGACTCAACCCAACCAAAAGAGAGCAGCTGGCAAAATGATAATACCAGTGATAACAGTCATCGAAGCGGTGACAATAAGCGTGGAGGGAATCAACATGCCAGAAATGGTAACCACTTCGGTGGTAATCATGGCCAAAGCAATAAGATAGACATTTCAAGAAGAGGAGATTCAACAATGATGTAAAGACGTTAGCATCAGCACCTGTTGTTAAGGAAGAAGAACGACCACCTATCATATGCTTCAAATGCGGAGGGAAGGGACACATCAGTCCAAACTGTGCGATGCCGTCCAAAGCATGTTATAATTGTGGAAAAGAAAGTCACCTAACCCGATTTTGTCGTTCACCGAAGACAAGATCAACTAGGATGGAGGCACAAAAGGACACTCCAGAAAAGTCAAAGCCAGTAGTGCAAGGGAGAGCGTTTGTCGTGACCTCCCAAAAAGCAAGGAACCCGAATGAGGTCATCACGGGTAAGCTTATCATAAACTCTAGCGAAGTATATACCTTATTTGATACCGGTTCTACCCATTCCTTTATTTCTCCTACTTGCGCTCAACGTTTAAATTTGACTCCGGAGAAATTGGACTTTGACTTATCTGTTGAAACTCCGTTGGGAGAAACCTTCATTACATCCACTGCTTATAAGTCTTGTTTGGTTCAAATCGGTACCCTCACATTACCTGTCCATCTTATTTAATTGAAAATACTTGCATTTGACGTAATTCTAGGGATTGATTGGTTAACCACTCATCATACAAAAATTGATTATTTTCGTAAGGTTATTAGCTTTCATATTCCTAATCAACCTATTATGAGAATTCAAGCAACCAATTCTCAAACCATAAAACTATTCGTTTATTGAAAAACGGATGTCAAGCTTTCTTAGCTCATGTCACGGATCTAAAGAAAAATACGTCAGTTTTGAATGATATTTCTAATGTTAATGAATTTCATGACGTATTCCCTGAAGAACTTCCTAGCCTACCCTCGGAGCGTGAAATCAAATTTTGTATTGACCTTGAAAGAGAGAGAAATCTGTAGTTTCTGGTGTGATTTTCAATTCTACCCTAAGCACCCTATTTATAGAAAATTGCTTAGAACACCAAAGCAGAAAATTGAATATAAGAATATTATATATAAAACAAATTCTTACGCCCACTTTGAAATCTGATTTCAGCCATCTAACACATGTTAAAGATGTCCACAAACATTTAAAAATGTTTTTCTTTTAAAACATAAATAAAACTTCTAAAAATCAATTATTTTGGAACTTCAGAACTTCAATAATTTATAATAAATAGCCATTTTATCAGAAAATTCAAATCTTGCGAATTTTTATAGGAAATTAAATTCTCTACAACTTTGCAGAAGAAAGTTTTTCCAAATTCCAAACAGAAATTGACCGAAATCCACATACGGATGATTTTACAGGCTATATAATTAAATTTCAGTCAAGAAATGGAGTCCACCGGCACACAAAACATGTGTTAAACAACTTTTATAACAAAAATACTCTTCCTCCTCATATACTCATATATCCCACATTCATTGTAAAAATATCACCATTATTATATTATAATAATATAATAAAATATTATTTTATCAGAAAAGATAAAATATCAATTTTTAACAATTGTCACTTTAAAAATTTTCTCCATCTATATCCATATAAAATCAATATTTTTCTCATCATATAAATTAATAATTAATTATTCTGAAATAATATTACAGAATTACAGTACTAGCAACCAGACCGTTCCCAGGAAAGAGGGGGCTTTCCAATAAAGATTTTTCCTTACTGGCGCGCAATTAGGTGACCAAACCTCTCCTTAGATAGAACTTTCTAGACATTGCCAATAATGTTTTCTAATAATATTATTCAGATAATATGAATTATTCCTCCGATAATAAAAAATAATGTGTAGTGACAATTATTGAAATAACAATAATATAAAAAAATCAACGCAGCAATTATTGAATCAATAAAATAAAATACTGAACAGTAATTACTGTAACAATTATTGAGTAGTGCCTTCTTACGTAAGAATCAATAATTGGTGCAATACCGTGTGCTACTGTTCAACAACGCGTATTACTGTGTTTTAACCACCGGATATTCCAACAGTATTAACGGTAACAACTGCGCCGTTATTTATAAACAACTTATACTTGTCGTTTTCTTAATCCAATCGCTTTCCGTTATGGGGCCCACAAAAGAATGCGCCGTCGTATGAATATTCTCCGACAGCAAGAATATTCCACGACCAATCGAATATTCCCCGACAACAATGAATATTTTATAACCACCTGCTTATTTAAAATATTTGCGCATTTTACCCACAACTAACCACATTAATCAAATCAACCATTACTATTTCAAAATAATAAATAGAGGAAATTAAATTTCATTTATTAATAATTCGGGGTCTTACACCTGTAGTGCATGGATGGATTTGGTATGATTATGACCAGGGATTATTCGGTGTAATCATGACCGTAATGTTACAAATGATGTGGTAAAAGTCCTCATTGGCCCGTAGTGCATTGATGGACAATTGTTGACATGATCATGACCATTGATTAATACACGAATATCCTTGGCCCGTAGTGCATGGATAATTTGTGGTCGTGACCCTAATGAATATCCTTGGATGTAGTGCAGGGATGATGTGGATTATTTATTAAGCTGAGTCCTAGCGATAAAAAGTGATGAAAAACTTTTTTAAATCATAAAAGATAGTAGACTTTATTCTCTACTTGACTCTTTTAATGGATTGCTTGTTTCGCTGCAGTTAAACTTGATGTCTATTGTATTTTATCAGTTTAACATTGTTGAAGACTAATGATAATTTATTCTGCATTATCTTAGTCATAATATTTCTTACTGGGCTAGTTGAGCTCACCCTTTATTTCACTCTTCTCTTTAAATCATACAAAATTTTGTTTTGTTTTTGCTTGCTTCTATTGTTCATTCTACTTCTACATCTCCCCCATTACATCTTCACTACTCCACCAATCCGCGACTTCTTCTTTTTCTACGACAATTGACGACCACCGTCCAACGCGAGCTGACCTCATCTATGCATGTGACTCTGCAGTCTTTACCTCTGAACTTTTGCGTATATCAAACTTAAAACGTAACTAAATTATGATTTTTTTTTTGTTTGAAAATTTAAAATTTGTAGTTTTTTAAAATTTGTTGTTGGTTGGGGACTTGGGGTTAAACTCAATTCAATTTATTTAATGTATTTGTTATATTTTGCACTTAAGAGGTAACTAATTAGGGTTATTTTTTGTTTGATAGTTTAAAGTTTAAATTTATTTAAATTTGTTATGGGTTGGGGTTAAATGAATATGCATGTTATTTTATTTTAATTTGTTGTATTTGTGAATTGTGAGTTGATTTTGAATGTTATGACTTGATTTTGTTTGAATATAAAAAGTAAATTTGGTTTGAGATTTTGAGCATACGGTTGAAATCGTAATTGTTTGGAGAATTATTCAAATTAAATTATGATAAGTAACCGAGATAAGTTATTAAAGTGTATCTAAATATTTTTTAGCTTGAATTATGAATATTTATTTATTGTATATTATAAAATTCTATTTATGTTGCATAAAATAAATATTAAAGTATTCAAGGTTATTAATTAGTACTGTATTAAGTATTAAGGTTACTTTTATAATTAGTAGTAGTGTACAAAATTAAACAGTGTTTTCTTTAATTAATTATAAAAATAGGAACTGGTCTACAGTATCTAACTAGGGCGGTTTCCCGCCTTTCTTAAGTGAGCTTTTGGTCAGTTCTCAGCTCTCTGACACACCTTAAATGTAGACGTATGGGACACTCAGTAAGTATGTATGCATGTATACTATATATATATAGAGAGAGAGAGAGGTATAGCGTGTATAAATTAACACCAGTGGTGTGGTGTTTGTTTGATTATATATAATTAATAACCCTAGCAATATCAAAAATGCAAGTAATAATACTTATTTAGGTTATACAAGTTTGCTAAAAAAAACTAGGATATGATATGATGTGATGTGATGTGACGTGATGCACGTGCCAATCACAGCATAATATGGAGGGTGGAAGCATAATATTTTGGAGAAAAGTGTAGTAATTGATACTCCATGCATGATGAAGTAGTTTACCCTACCAGTTCAATTTACTCCCTAATTTGTTCCCAGGGATAGTAATTCCAAGAGTTAAAAGAAGATGTTACCCCATGTTAATTACATGACTAGGGGAATGAAAAAGTCCTATAACTAACAGACAACGAGACACTTCTCTCTTTCTCTCTCGTGATATATCTATCTATCTATCTAATAAAATATAAATGGTTTTGAATTTTTCGCTCATTCAATAAATCATCTGGACCGTTCAAAGTTTAGGATAAATCTCACCATCCATCTATCTAATAAAATACAAATGATTTTGAATTTCCCGCTCATTCAATAAATCATCTGGGCCGTCCAAAGTTTGGGATAAATCTCACCATCCATCTATCTAATAAAATACAATCTATCTAATTCTATCTATCTATATCTATATTCTATATATCTAATTATATCTAATAAAATACAAATGATTTTAAATTTTTCGCTCACTCAATAAATCATCTAGGACGTCCAAAGTTTGGGATAAATCCCACCATCCATCTATCTAATAAAATACAAATGATTTTGAATTTCTCGCTCACTCAATAAATCATATGAGTCGTCCAAAATTTAGAATAAATTACAACGTCCATAGTGCCGGAGGCACGGGACTGTTGCTAGAATATATATATATATATATACAGAAAGGATCAAGAGTAGAACTCTTAAGCAGTAGAACTCCCTTAAATAATAGAATTGTATCAAAACGACGTAGTTTTGCTAAGACGCGGTGTCATTTATGTAAATACCATGCCACCGCATATTTACAAAAATATTATCGCATCTTATCAAAACTACATCGTTTTGATACAATTCTATTATTTAAGGGAGTTCTACTACTTAAGAGTTCTACTCTTGATCCTCTCCCTATATATATATCAGAAAGGATCAAGAGTAGAACTCTTAAGTAGTAGAACTACCTTAAATAATAGAATTGTATCAAAACGACGTAATATATATATATATATATATATATATATATATCAAGAATCAAATACATACTCCTTATCTTACTCACCCATATTTACCCCCTTTAGCGACGGACTCGACAACGATTTCGGTCATACAACCGTCGTCTATATTTTTAACGATGGACAACATATAGCGTCGCTAAAAATATAGACGACGGTTGTATGATCAAACCGTCGTCGGGTCCGTCGCTAAAGGGGGGTGAGCACGAGTGATTAAGATAAGGGGTATGTACTTGATTCAGACCGTATATATATATATGTATATATATATATATATATACACACACACACACACGGTGTTCCATCCATATTAATCGGTTGCTGTAGAGCAATTCTTTTTTTGGTCTGTTAAAATTTTGGCCGGAAAAAAAAAATTCAACAGGCCAAAAAAGAAATTGTTCCAGCGGAACCGATTGGTATGAATGGAATCCCTATATATATATACACGCGTAATTAAGTATATGTATATTTTTTTTAAACAAAAACTCTAAATGAACATAAATATGAGTGTATATAAGCAGTATATGAGTAATTTTTATTTAATATTAAACTTATTGTTTATTAATTTGTATTTTGTCTTCATTCAATTTTTACATCCGCAAAAAAATAGCTCCTTGAATGATGAGTCAGTGGCAGTTCCAAATACATATATGGAGACAATTATCAAGAAAGCAATGTGAAACCCATATACAAAACGCAAACGTCCTTTTGCGTGCAAACTACTGCACTCCTTCTAATCCTATATATATATATATATATATATATATATATATATATACTAGATGTGTCCGTGACTCCGGCACTGTATGAACAGTGGGATTTATCCTAAACTTTAGATGGTCCGGATGATTTATTGACTGAAGCGGGAAATTCAAAATCATTTGTATTTTATTAGATATATATATATATATATATATATATTATTTTATAGGAAAGTTTTAAGTGTATTTAATTATATACACTTAATAATTATACATTAAGGGTGTGTTTGATAAAAACTGAATCAATCTAAATGAATTAAATATGAATCTGAATGAAAAAAATTGTTTGATAATTAACATGATTGAAACATCTAAATAACATATTTTTATTATTTTACTCCTCTGAAAAAATTCAAAATTATTATAAATTTATTTAATTTTATTTAATATAATAGTTAATATTGTAAAAAAAAACAGCTATCATTCAATCCATTCAGCCATGAGATTTAGTCATTCAGCCCAAATCGTCTAAATGGCTCACCGATTCAGCCATTCAGACAATTTTTTTTTAAAACAAACGCACTAAATGACTTGATCGATCATCAAACAACCCCTAATTGTGCATTAATAAAGGTAAAAGAGTAAATGAGTCCTGTATTTTAAATTAGACCTATGTACGATTTTCTCTTTGTTAGTGCACATATATAGAATTCTATATTGCTTATTTCTGACGAAAGTTCGTGGGATATAATTCAGTCAAAAACTTGAGTATTTCGACGAAATTTTGGATGGATCTTATCTCCGACGCGGCTAAATTTTTGACGAAATATTCCCTCAAAAATAAACTAAGTTCGACATATAATTCATATCATCAAATCATCTCTGCACTACAGGTCAAGAATATTATTTTCATCAACGGTCCTGATCATGCCATAAAATAATTCATCTTTGCACCCTTGGCCGAAGAGAATCCATAGCCATAATCATACCAAAAACTGTCCATCAATGCACTACGGACCAATGAGGACTTTTTTCACATCATTTGTAACATTACGGTCATTATTATGCCGAATAATCCCTGGTCATAATCATACCAAGTCCATTTATGCACTACAGGCCACAAATGACTTTCAACAGAATATAAACATAAGAATGATGACAATGATATAAGAATTCAATAAAAACAAGTTCAAGAATTAATTTATATAGGAACTAATAACGTCCAAATTGTCAACATGATACTTCTTTGTAGAGTAAAATTCAAGAATGCTCAGAAGAATATTTCTATGAAATGATACTGGATGAAGCGCAAATATCAAGGATATTCCACTAATTTCATGAAGTATAGAAGTCAAAACTTTAACCAACTGAGTATAATAAAGAATGAAATAACAAAAGAAATCACTAGGCATGCGATAGACCGCACAGACAGGTTATTCCAACAGAATAATAAATAATGAAACCAGGTCATGCGTATACGTACAGACATGATATTCCAACAGAATAATAAATAGCGAAACCAGGTCAAGCAAAATTCGCACCGACAGGATGATCCAACAGAATAATAAATAACGGATCCAGGTCATGCGTACAGGCACAGACAGGATGTTCCAACAGAATAATAAAGAATAGAATAACAGAAGAATTTCACCATATATGCGGTACTTCGCATAGACATGTTATTCCAATATAATAATAAAGAATGAAATAACAAAAAAATTTCACCAATTATAGGGTAGTCCGCGTATATAGGTTATTTCAATAGAATAATAAATAATGGAATAACAGAAGAATTTCACCAAGTATGCGGTACTTCGCATAGACAAGTTATTCCAACATAATAACAAAGAATGAAATAATAGAATTTCTCTTCATAAAGAAGAAAGAAAGAAATAATACCCCTTACGAGTACAACAAATAATATCCCTTACCTTATAAAGAAGAGTACTCCGAAGGATAGGGCATAGATATACTTGAATAAAACTTGCACTACGCTCAAAGTTTCTTAAAACTCTAAAGAAATACGCTCAAGATTATAGAAGAATTCTCTGAACTTCTGGTGTGGTTTTCAACTTTAACTAATCATCCTATTTATAGAAAAATAGAAAGGATACTATGTTGCACTATTCAATAAAATATAATATATTCTATTTATAATCAAATAAAATAAAACTTTATAAAAAATATTCTGTTTTATATAAAAAGATTTTACTATGCAAATACTATGCAGGCACTATACAAATACTATGCATAATAAAATATAATATATTCTAATTATTGTCTAATAAAATAAATAAATTTATAAAAGTATTATGTTTTATATAAAAAGATTTACTATGCATAATAGAATATAATATATTCTAATTATTGTCTAATAAAACAAATAACTTTATAAAAGTATTCTGTTTTATATAAAAAGATTTTACTATACAAAACACTATGCATAATAAAATATATTATATTCTAATTATTATCTAATAAAACAAATAACTTTATAAAATTATTCTATTTTATATAAAAAGCTTTTCTATTTTATTACATTAATAATACTAATAAAACAAAATTTATATATATTATATATATATATATATATAAACATCCGTGACTTCATAAAAAAATACCTCAATATATTTAACAACATTTATCATCATTATTATAATTCACAATATTAGTCGATCAGGTCGTTCCCAGGAAAGAGGGGGCTTTCCAATAATGATTTCTCCCTATTGGCGCGTAATTAGGTGATCAAACCTCTTTTTGGCAGAACTTCTAGACATCATTAATATTATAAATAATAATATTGATATCTTTGTTATCTCAATTATTGATTTAATAATATATAAAATATCGACAATAATTGAATCAAATAACGTGAGATATTATGCAACAATTACTGAAGCAATAATTGAACAAAACTGAGTGACTTCTCACGTAAGCATCAATAATCAATACCGTGTACTAATATGAACCACGTGTATTACTTTACTTTTACTACCGAGTAGTTCATGCGACACCCCCAAAATAGGTATACATCACCTATTCTGACTCGCTAAATATATGGTAAAGAATACAAATATAATTTTAAATATACAACAAGAGCTGTGAGTTTTAATACAAATATTGTCTTCTACACAATCTCCACTCTCAGAATAAGTCCTCATTACATTTATTATTACACTATTTTATAGAATAGTGAGGACTACTAAGACACCATCTCGGACCGTCACTCCGTTCCCCAACAAGTCCCGGCTACGTTCTCATTTTCTGAAAAGAACAGTGAAAGAAAGGGTGAGCTCAACTAGCCCAGTAAGAAATATTATGATTAAGATAATGCAGAATAAATTATCATTAGTCTTCAACAATGTTAAACTGATAAAATATAATAGACATCAAGATTAACTGCAACGAAACAAGCAATCCATTAAAAGAGTCAAGTAAAGAATAAAATCTACTATCTTTTATAATTTAAAAGGTTTTTTTATCACTTTTATCGATGAAACTCAGCTTAATAAATAATCCACATCATCCTTGCACTACGGTTAAGGATATTCATTAGTATCACGACCATAAATTATCCATGCACTACGGGCTAAGGATATTCGTGCATTCATCAATGGTCATGATCATGCCAACAACTTTCCATCAATGTACTACGGGCCAATGAGGACTTTTACCGCATCATTTGTAACATTAAAGTCATGATTACACTGAATAATCCCTGGTCATAATCATACCAAGCCCATCTATGCACTACAGGCCACAGATGACTTTAAAAAAATATATAAACATGAGGATGATGACAATGATATAAGAATTCAATAAAACAAATTCAAGAATTAATTTATTCAGGAACTAATAACGTCCAAATTGTCAACATGATACTTCTTTGTAGAGAAAAATTCAATAATGCTCAGAAGAATATTTTCATGAAAAGATACTAGATGAAGCGTAAATATCAAGGATATTCCACTAATTTCATGGAGTATAGAAGTCAAAACTTTAACCAACTGAATATAATAAAAAATAGAATAAGAAAAGAAATCTCTAAGCCTACGATAGACCACACAAACAGGTTATTCAAACAGAATAATAAATAACGGAACCAGGTCCGGCGTAAAAAGCACAGACAGGATATTCAAACAGAATAATAAAGACGGAACCAGGTCTGGCATAAAATGCACAGACAGAATATTCCAACAGAATAATAAAGAATGGAATAACAGAAGAATTTCACCAAGTATAGGGTAGCCCGCGTATATAGGTTATTCCAACAGAATAATAAATAATGGAATAACAGAAGAATTTCACCAAGTATAGGGTAGCCCGCGTATATAGGTTATTCCAACAGAATAATAAAGAATGGAATAACAGAAGTTCTCTTCATGAATACAAAAGAAATAATACCCCTTACCTTAGAAGAAACTGGATATAGAAGTAGTGAAGTAGCAGAATACTTTTTTTCTTTCTCTTTATAGTTTCTCTCTCTAGAGTTTCAGTGAATTCTTAAGAAATAATGAAGGAATGAGCTTCTATTTATAGAAGAATGGACTGAATAGTAACTCATCCATGAACGCTCCAAATTGATTTACTTTTAAACGGACGGTCCAGATTGATTTAATAAAAAAAATTAAATAAAATATAATGTATTATATTTATAGTCTAATAAAATGAATAACTTTATAAAAGTATTCTATTTTATATAAAAAAATTTGTACTATGCAAACACTATGCAGGCACTATGCAAATACTATGCATAATAAAATATAATATATTCTAATTATTATCTAATAAAACGAATAACTTTATAAAAGTATTTTGTTTTATATAAAAAACTTTTCTATTTTATTACATTAATAATACTAATAAAACAAAACTCATCATCATTATCATAATTTACACTATTAATCGACCAGGTCGTTCCCAGAAAAGAGGGGCTTTCCAATAAGGATTTCTCCTTATTGGCGCACAATTAGGTGATCAAACCTCTCATTGACAGAACTTCTAGACATCGTTAATATTACAAATAATAATATTAACAACTTTGTTATCTCAATTATTGATTTAATAATATATAAAATATTAACAATAATTGAATCAAATAATGTGAGATACTATACAACAATTACTGTAGCAATAATTGAACAAAACTAAGTGACTTCTCACGTAAACATCAATAATCAATACCGTGTGCTACTATGCAACCACGCGTATTATTGTACTTTTACTACCGAATAGTTCAACAGTATTAACGGTAAAACTTCTCTCGTTATTTTCAATAAAATATTTTTATCATTTTCTCAATCCGACAATAATTTCGTTGTGGGGTCCACAAATGATTGCACCGTCGTACGAATATTCCCCGACCAATCGAATATTATATAACAACTTGCGTACTTTGTAAAATTTATAAATATTACCCACAACTATAACATAATATCAAATTCATTTCATAATATTCAAAAATGATAATTATAGAAAATTCATCTTTATTCATAAAAGTTGGGGTCTTACAATCTCCCCTTCTTATGAAATTTTGCCCTTGAAATTAGGGTACGTACCTGGTATGTCGAAGAGGTAAGGATACCTTGATTTCATTTCAGATTCTAACTCCCAAGTTATTTCCACAACATCGTGGTTCCTCCATAAAACTTTGACTTGAGGTATAACCTTGGAGCGTAGAATATGTTCCTTCTTATCCAAGATTTGAACAGGAACCTCTTCATACGTTAAATCTTCCGCTATTTCGTCCGGTTCTAACTCAATAATGTGGTTCGGGTCTTTCACATATTTACGTAACATGGATACGTGAAAAATGTTATGAATATGAGACGTACTTGGCGGTAAAGCGAGTCTATAGGCTACAGTCCCTACTCGATCGATGATTAAAAATGGGCCAATGAATCGAGGATTAAGCTTTCCTCTCTTTCCAAATCTCGTAACTCCTTTCTATGGAGCAACACGTAACAACACATGATCTCCAATATCGAATTTCACGTCCTTTCGATGAAGATCAGCATAACTCTTTTGTCGGTCTTGTGAGGTTTTTATACGTTATCAGATCGTTTGAATCTTTTTCATAGTCATATGCACCAACTCCGGTCCCAACAACGTTGCTTCACCCACCTCATTCCATCATACTGGAGAACGACACTTTCTTCCATACAACGCTTCGAATGGAGCCATGTCAATACTTGCTTGATAACTGTTGTTGTAGAAAAACTCCACCAATGGTAAGAACTTGTCCCAACTTCCCTTGAAGTCAAGGACACAGAGTCTTAATAAATCTTCAAGAGTTTGAATAGTCCTCTCTGATTGTCCGTCCGTCTGAGGATGATATGCTAAACTAAATCGTAAATCCGTGCCCATAGTTTTTTGTAAACTAACCCAAAATTGTGAAGTGAATCTTGGGTCTCGATCAGAAATTATGGATACTGGCATACCATGCAGTCTTACAATCTCGTTTATGTACATATGAGCAAGACGTTCAAGTGTATAAGCTTCTCGTATAGGTAAAAAATGAGCAGACTTGGTCAATCTATCAACAATGATCCAAATTACATTTATACCCTGAGAAACCTTGGGAAGACCAGTAACGAAATCCATGGTGATGTGCTCCCACTTCCATTCTGGAATTTCAAGTGGTTACAATGGACCTTTTGATACTTGATGCTCTGCCTTGACTCGTTGACAAATTAAACACCTTGAGATAAATAGTGCTATCTCCCTCTTCATATTGCCCCACCAAAATGTATGTCGAAGATCATGATACATTTTGGTACTCCCTGGATGGATTGCAAACGGTGTGTTGTGCGCCTCCATCATGATTTTATACTTTAAATCAGGGTCATTGGGAACACAAAGTCTGGAGTTGACTCGAAATATTCCTTCTTCATCAATTCTTTCTTCCGACATAGCACCTTCTTGTACTTTCTTCCTCATATGCATCGGCTCCAGGTCTGTAGCTTTAGCAGCTTTAACATTATCGATTAAAGTTGGTTCTACTCGTATATTCGCCATCATCACGTGGGTCCCTGGAGTGTTTATATCTATCTCCATCCTTTGCAAGTCATAAAAAATGGGCTTTTGCGTTGACAATATCGCACTCATACCCGCATATGATCTTCTACTCAATGCGTCAGCTACCACGTTTTCTTTTCCAGGATGGTATTGGATGGTATGATCATAATCTTTCAACAGTTCAAGCCAACTTCGCTGTCGCATGTTTAGTTCCTTTTTAGTGAAGAAATATTTGAGGCTTTTATGATCCGTAAAGATCTTCACTTTCTCCCCATACAAGTAATGCCTCCAAATCTTTAGTGCAAAAATGACTGCCGCCAACTCTAGATCATGAGTATGATAATTCTTCTCATATTCTTTGAGTTATCGAGAGGCATAGGCTATGACTTTCCCATGTTGCATGAGAACACATCCTAACCCTTTGCCCGAAGCATCACTGTAGATGACAAATCCCTCTGAGCCAGATGGTATTTTCAAAATAGGTGCTAAAATGAGTCTACTCTTGAGTTCTTGAAAACTCTTCTCGCATTCCTCACTCCAACCAAATTTTATATCTTTCCGAGTCAGCTGAGTTAATGGAGTAGCGATTCGAGAAAATCCTTCTACGAATCTCCGATAATAACCAGCTTAGACGAGAAAGCTACATACTTCGGTCACTGATTTAGGTTGTTCCCAGCTTTGAATGGCTTCAATCTTTGCCGGGTCAACAGATATTCCATGACTTGATACCACGTGCCCAAGGAATGCTACTTCCTCAATCCAGAACTCGTATTTCTTCAACTTGGCATAAAACTTATATTCACGAAACTTTTAGAGTATCAACCTCAAGTGTTGCTCATGATCTTCACGGCTTTTGGAATAAATAAGGATGTCATCAATAAAGATGACCACGAAGTGATCTAAATATTCCTTGAATACTCGGTTCATCATATCCATGAAGGCAGCAGGAGCATTAGTCAATCCAAAAGACATGACTAGGAATTTATAATGCTCGTACTGAGTTCTGAAAGCCTTCTTTGGAATGTCATCGGTTCTAATCTTCAATTGATGATATCCGGAACGAAGATCAATCTTTGAAAAAAAATTAGCGCCTTGCAGCTGGTCAAACAGGTCATTAGTGTGAGACAATGGATATCTATTTTTGATAGTGACATGGTTCAACTCCCGATAATCAATACAAAGTCAAATACTCCCCGACAATTCCTGCAGTTGGGTCTTTAACTCCTGAAGTTCAATAGGAGCCATTCGATATGGGGATTTGAAAATAGGTTTTGTACCGGGTTCAAGGTCAATACAAAATTTAATTTCACGCTCTAGGGGTAAGCCAGGAAACTCTTTAGGAAATACGTCAGAAAATTCATTAACAATAAAAATAACATTCAACACTGATGTAATTTTGTTTAGATCCGTGACATGAACTAAGAAAGCTTGACATCCATTTTTCAGTAAACGAATAGCTTTATGACTTGACATGACAGTGATTGATTTTAATGGTTTGGTTGCTTTAATTTGCATAATAGGTTGGTTAGGAATATGAAAGCTAACAACCTTACGAAAACAATCAATTTTTGCATGATGAGTTGTTAACCAATCAATCCCTAGAATTACGTCAAATGCAAGTATTTTCAATGAAATAAGATCGACAAGTAATGTGAGGGTACCGATTTGAACCAAACAAGACTTATAAGCAGTGGATGTAATGAAGGTTTCTCCCAACGGAGTTTCAACAGATAAGTCAAAGTCTAATTTCTCCGGAGTCAAATTTAAATGTTAAGTGCAAGTAGGAGAAATAAAAGAATGGGTAGACCCGGTATCAAATAAGGTATATACTTCGCTAGAGTTTATGATAAGCTTACCCGTGATGACCTCGTTCGGGTTCCTTGCTTTCTGGGAGGTCACGACAAACGCTCTCCCTTGCACTACTGGCTTTTAATTTTCTGGGACTTCCTTTGGTGCCTCCATCCTAGCTGAACTTATCTTCGGTGAACGGAAAAATCGGGCTAGGTGACATTCTCTTCCACAATTATAACATGCTTTGGACGGCATCGCGCAGTTTGGACTGATGTGTCCTTCCCCTCCACATTTGAAGCATATGATAGGTGGTCGTTCTCCTTCCTTAACCATGGGTGCTGGTGCTGACGTCTTTCCATCATTGTTGAATCTCCTCTTCTTGAAATGTCCATTCTTATTGTTTTGGCCATGATTACTACCGAAGTGGTTACCATTTCTGGCATATTGATTCCCTCCACGCTTATTGTCACCGCTTCGATGACTGTTATCACTGGTATTATCATTTTGTCGGCTGCTCTCTTTTGGTTGGGTTGACTCATTATCGCGCTCCAATAACTGAGCCCTATTAACAACATCTGAATACAAACACAGTTTATGAGAGATAAGATATTGACGTATCTCGGGTTTCAAACCTCTTAGAAACATTCGCGTCATTCTCTCCTCATTATCAACCAAATGGGACGCAAACCAGGACAACTCGGCAAATTTGGCTTCGTACTGTGACACGATCATGTTGTTTTGCTCCAGATTAATGAACTTACCTCTTTCATGTGACGAATACTTTCGGAAAAGTACTTTTCGTTGAACAATTCTTGGAACTTCTCCCAAGTCATCTACAGTGCGGCAGATTGAGTATGTTTTACAAATTCCCACTAGTAATCTGCCTCTGCACTCAACATGAAGGTGACAAAGGGAACCTTTTGATCCTCGGACCATCCCAATACATCAAATATCTTACAGATCTACTTTATCCAAGTCCCCGCCTTAAGTGGTTTTGGCTTAATCCACTTCTCACGTAAGCATCAATAATCAATACCGTGTGCTACTATGTAACCACGCGTATTATTGTACTTTTACTACCGAGTAGTTCAACAGTTTTAACTGTAAAACTTCCGTCGTTATTTTTATAAAAATATTTTTGTCGTTGTCTCAATCCGACAATAATTCCGTTGTGGGGTCCACTAATGATTGTACCGTCGTACGGATATTTCCCGATAAAAAGAACATTCCCCGATCAATTGAATATTATACAACAACTTGCATATTTTTTAAAATTTATAAATATTACCCACAACTATAACATTATCTTAAATCCACACCATAATTTTGAAAAAATATTTCGAGAAAATTAAATCTTTATTCGTAAAATTTTGGATTTTACAATCTCCCCTCCTTATGAAACTTCGCCCTCGAAATTTACGTACGTAGCTGGTATGCCGAACAAATGAGGACACTTCGTCAGATTGAAACTCTTGAGGTATAACCTTTGAGCGTAAAATATATTTCAAGATTTTAATAGGTACATCTCCATACGTTAAATTATCCGCTATCTCGTCCGGTTATAAATCAATAATGTGGTTCGGGTCGTCCACATATTTACGTAACATTGATACGTGAAAAACGTTATGAACACGCGACATACTTAACGGTAAAACGAGTCTATAGGCCACAGTTCCTACTCGATCGAGAATTTTAAATGGGCCAATTAAATCGAGGGTTGAGATTTCCTCTCTTCGTCGATTTTTGCTTCTAGAATAACGCCCTCTTGAACCTTCTTAATTCTTCACATTCATCAGCTCCGGGTGTGTAGTTTGAGCGGCTTTAACTTTATCGATTAAAGTCGATTTTACTGTATATTCGTTATCTTCACTTTGGTTCGTATATTCGGACTTGTAACTGCATACGATCTTCTACTCAACGCGTTAGTTATCATGTTCACCTACGATGGTATTGAATGGTACGATCGTAATCTTCAATAGCTCGAGTCAACGTCTTTGGCGTATGTTATGTTCATTTTAGTTGAAGAAATATTTGAGGGTTTAAGAAATGGGTTTTGTACTGGGGTCAATACAAAATTCGATTTTACGCTCTAGGGGTAGGATAAGAAGTCTTCAGGAATACGTCAAAAAATTTATTAACGATAGAAATATCATTCAAAACTGTGACTCTCATCCCAAGACTTGGATAACACGTCACATTGATACCTATCAACTTGTCATCGTCATTCATGACGTCGCCTACAGAAAGTCTGGCTTCAGTGCATTCCACACAAGGAAGTCACCATATAAAGGCTCAGAGCTCTTTACTTATGGCTTGATATGACAGTGATTGACTTTAGTGGTTTGGTTACTTGAATTCGTATAGCAGGTTGGTTAGGAATATGAAAGCTAACAACATTACGAAAATAATTAATTTTAGCATGATGAGTAGTTAACCAATCGATTCCTAAAATCACATCAAGGTCAAGTATTTTCAAAGAGATAAGATCGACAGGTAACGTGAAAGTATCGATTTGAATCAACAAGATTTATACATAGCGGAGGTAACGAAGGTTTCTCCCAACGGAGTTTCAACAGATATGTCAAAGTCTAATTTCTCCGGAGTCAAATTTAAACATTGAGCGCAAATAAGAGAAATAAAAGAGTGGGTAGAACCGGTATCGAATAAGGTATAGACTTCGCAAGATTTTATGATTAACTTACCCGTAATAACCTCGTTCGGGTTCCTCAATAAACGCTCTCACTTAAACTACCGGCTTTGACTTGTCTGGGACATCCTTTGGCGTCACTATATATCCCAGCTGGACTTGACTTCACCATACGACAAAATTGAGCTAGGTGACCTTCTCTTCTGCAATTAAAACACGCTTTGAGTTGCTGCGTACAGTTTGGACGAATTTGTCCCTCGTGTCCGCATTTGAAACATACGACCGGTGGTCGTTCTTTTTCCTTTGAAACGGGTGCTGGTGCCGACGTCTTCACGTCATTATTGAACCTTCACTTTTTAAAATTTCTACTTCTATTATCTTGGCCATGATTACCACCGAAGTGGTTACAATTCTTGGCATGATAATTTCCCCCACGATGGTTATCATTGTTCCGATGGTCGTTGCCACCGGTATGATTATTATCGTGTTATTGGTCATTACCTTGTGGTTGTGCTGACTCATTATCGCGCTCCAATAACCGAGCCCTATTCACAACATCTGAATATAAACAAAGTTTATGAGAAATGAGGTATTGACGTATTTTAGGTTTTAAACCTCGCAGAAACATTCGCGTCATTCGCTCCTCATTATCAACCAAATGGGATGCAAACCGGGATAACTCTGCAAAATTTAGCCTCATACTGCGACACAATCATATTATTTTGCTCCAGCTTGATGAATTCCACCTCCTTCATGTGACGAATACTTTCAGAAAAGTACTTATCGTTGAACAACTCTTGGAACTTCTCCCAAGACATCTTGAGTGCGTCAGGCTGGGTCCGTTTTATAGATTCCCACCAGTAATCTACTTCTTCACGCAACATAAAGGTGGCGAATGGAACCTTTTGCTTCTCTGAGCATTCCAAGATATCAAATATCTTGGTGATCTGCTTTATCCACGTCTCCGCCTTAAGTGGTTTTGGCTTTCCCAAAAACTCCGGTGGTCCCAACTCCTTGAACTGCTTAGCGGTAACCAACCGTGGGTTGCCATTATTTCCACCTGCATTATGAACAGGAGTCTCTCTCGTTTGCATAAATTCTAAAAAGCTCCTAAACGTACCGTCGTTCATCATTTGATCAGTGTTGTTGTTTACAGGAGGATTATTGTCTTCCTGATACACATTATCCTAATTATTGATCTGTGGAGACTCAACGATCTCCTGTGCTCCATTGCTATTCTCAACATTCTCAGATGTCATTTTTAAATACTGCCACAAAACAAGGTTAATTAACATATCACATATTATCCCTATACTCTGACCGACCAATTAAATACCAAATAAACTCAGGTAGGTCATACTAGCGAAGGAATTCCCCGTCTCTCCCCTCCTAGTTCTTGTCTCACATCTCAGCTAGGGATCATATCCCTCAGCTTTGATACCAACTGTGACGCCCCCAAAATAGGTATACATCACCTATTCTGAGTCGCCAAATACATGGTACAGAATTCAAATACAACTTAATTATACAACTATCGTGTAAAATACGACAAAACATAAACTGGGAGTTTTAATACGAATATTGTCTTCTAGACAATATCCACACTCAAATTCAATCTTATTACAATTATTAGCACACTATATCACAGAATAGTGAGAACTACTAATGCTACCATCTGGACCGTTAATCTATTCCCTGACTAGTTCCAGCTATATTCTCATATCCTGAAGAGAACAATGAAAGAAAGGGTGAGTTCAACTAGCCTAGTAAGAAATATTATGACTAAGATAATGCAGAATAAATTATCGTTATCCTTCAACAGTGTTAAACTGATACAATATAACAAACATCAAGTTTAACTGCAGCGGAATAAGCAATCCATTAGAATAGTCAAGTAGAGAATAAAATCTACCATATTCTATGATTTAAAAAGTTTTTCATCACTTTTATCGCTGAGACTCAGCTTAACAAATAATCCACATCATCAAATCATCCCTACATTACAGGTCATGGATATTATTTAGTATCACGACCACGAATTATCCATGCACTACGGGCCAAAGATAATCGTGTTTTCATCAACGGTCCTGGTCATGCCGTAAAACAATTCATCTTTGCACCCTTGGCCGAAAAGAATCCATAACCATAATCATACCAAAAATTGTCCATTAATGCACTACGGGCCAATGAGGATTTATTCCACATCATTCGTAACATTACGGTCATGATTATACCGAATAATCCCTGGTCATAATCATACCAAGCCCATATATACACTACAGGCCACAGATGACTTTTAACAGAATATAAACATGAGAATGATGACAATGATATAAAAGTTTAATAAAACAAGTTCAAGAATTAATTTATCTAGGAACTAATAATGTCAAAATAGTCAACATGATACTTCTTTGTAGAGTAAAATTCAAGAATGCTCAGAAGAATATTTTCATGAAAAGATACTGGATGAAGCGCAAATATCAAGTATATTCCACTAATTTCATGGAGTATAGAAGTCAAAACTTTAACCAACTGAGTATAATAAAGAATGGAATAACAAAAGAAATCACCAGGCATGCGATAGACCGCACAGACAAGTTATTCCAACAGAATAATAAATAACGGAACCAGGTCATGCGTAAAGGCACAGACAGGATGTTCCAACAGAATAATATATAAAGAATGGAATAACAGAAGAATTTCACCATGTATGCGCTACTTCGCATAGACATGTTATTCCAACATAATAATAAAGATTGGAATAACAGAAGAATTTTACCAAGTATAGGGTAATCCGCGTATACAGGTTATTCCAACAGAATAATAAATAATGGAATAACAGAATAATTTCACCAAGTATGCAGTACTTCGCATAGACAGGTTATTCCAACATAATAACAAAGAATGGAATAACAGAAGTTCTCTTCATGAAGACGAAAGAAAGAAATAATACCCCTTACGAGTACAACAAATAATATCCCTTACCTTATAAAGAAGAGTACTCCGACGGGTAGGGCGGGGATATACTTGAAGAAAACTTGTACTACACTCAAAGTTTCTTAAAACTCTAAAGAAATACGCTCAAGATTATAGAAGAATTCTCTGAACTTCTGGTGTGGTTTTCAATTCTAACTAAACATCCTATTTATAGGAAAATAGAAAGGATATTATGCTGCACTATGCAATAAAATATAATATATTCTATTTATAATCAAATAAAACAAAATTTTAGAAAAAGTATTCTGTTTTATATATTAAAAAATTATTATGCAAACACTATGTAGGCACTATGCAAACACTATGCATAATAAAATATAATATATTCTAATTATTGTCTAATAAAATAAATAACTTTATAAAAATATTCTGTTTTATATAAAAAGATTTTACTATGCAAAACACTATGCATAATAGAATATAATATATTCTAATTATTATCTAATAAAATAAATAACTTTATAAAAATATTCTATTTTATATAAAAAGATTTTACTATACAAAACAATATGCATAATAAAATATATTATATTCTAATTATTGTCTAATAAAACAAATAAATTTATAAAAGTATTCTGTTTTATAAAAAAAGCTTTTCTGTTTTATTACATTGATAATACTAATAAAATAAAATTTATATATATATATATATATATATATATAAACTTCCGTGACTTCATAAAAAAATACCTCAATATATTTAACAACATTTATCATCATTATTATAATTCACAATATTAATCGACCAGATCGTTCCCAGGAAAGAGGGGACTTTTCAATAATGATTTTTCCCTATTGGCGCGCAATTAGGTGACCAAACCTCTCCTTGACAGAACTTCTAGACATCATTAATATTGCAAATAATAATATTGATAACTTTGTTATCTCAATTATTGATTTAATAATATATAAAATATCGACAATAATTGAATCAAATAACGTGAGATACTATGCAACAATTACTGAAGTATAATTGAACAAAACTGAGTGACTTCTCACGTAAGCATCAATAATCAATACCGTGTGCTACTATGCAACCACGCGTATTACTGTACTTTTACAACCGAGTAGTTCAACAGTTTTAACTGTAAAACTTTCGTCGTTATTTTTATAAAAATATTTTTGTCGTTTTCTCAATCCGACAATAATTTCGTTGTGGGGTCCACCAATGATTGTACCGTCGTACGGATATTCCCCGACAAAAAGAATATTCTCCGACCAATCGAATATTATACAACAACTTGCATACTTTTCAAAATTTATAAATATTACCCACAACTATAACATTATCTCAAATCCACACCATAATTTTGAAAAAATATTTCGAGAAAATTAAATCTTTATTCGTAAAATTTGGGATTGTACAGGAAAAATGAAGAATTTATATATGGGATGTTTACTCAATGGGAAGGGCCCCAAGGGGCACCTCAATTTTGTGGAAGGGAGATGACCTAGCCAAGGCTGGGTTCAAACCCACGCGCGCCGCCATTCGGTTGGGCGGTCCTGGTGCGGGTGGGCGGGTCGTGATATATAATTTTTTGGCCAAAATTTGTTTTAAAATTATCATCACGATACTACGTCGTTTTGACGCCAGTTGCATGCCAACGGTCTTATCTCAACCTGTAAACCGTGGAATTTATTCTATAAATATAACATCTGGGCGCGCATTATGAGATATAACTTTTTCCTGTTCCTTTCCTTCCCGTTCTGCAATATTTTTTCTGTTCCATTCTGCAATATTTTTCCAATTTCTATGCAAGTATATCCATGCACTATTTTTCATACATCATTAGTGTAATTACCGTAAGTTCAGTACATAACATATAAAATAAGGATCAATACTTATATATTTAAATTATTGCGACATGAATACTGTATATAGTATTGCATGTCGCAATACATTACGGATTACAGTAAATGTACGTGTGCATTTGTGGTTGTTTTCCAAAGCCAGAAGATGTGCATCACAAGGTACGTATAATGCATTATAATAAGGATGAATACTTATATATTTAAAATGTATACTCCACCTTCGGCGGTCTGATCATACGGCATCTAGAGTCATAAAAGAGAAGTAATTAAGATCAAGATGAGGATGCATGCATCTGAATTACAAAAAGTAATAATTAAGATTCCATTTCCACAACCAAAATAGGAGAAAGCAAATTCATGGCCAAAGTTAACGACCCCTCATGCAGCTCCCCCATAATTCCGCTGCTAGACTGGAAGTACACCACATGATTTGCATGGCCCCAGCAGTGTTTATTTTTAAGGAAGGTTGAGGCGGCATGCAGGAGCCACCGAATATATATATATATATTATAGATCGACTAGAGAGGTACGTAGAGGCATGCATTGCCCACACCATTAATTCACCGCGCGCCACCCAGTACTCAGCACTACGTACATGTATATATATATATGTAGCCGGCCAGAAGGTTTGTAATTAATTGGAAGACGGCCGAGGTACGTAGGACAACAGTCCAAAGGAAATATAGGAATTTAATTAGGATCAGGAGCCCAAGTCCCCCACACCCATAAAAGATTAAATTAGGTAGGAGCTGACGAAGAGAGGATCAGGAGATTTAGGACATGCATGCATGCTGATGCAGTTTCAATAATATTTGCATGTACTCACCGGCCCGTGGGTGAAAATTTCCTAGCTAATTAAGGAATCATGATCATCAACGGGGCAAAATTTTGAAATGGGACATGCACTGCATATTTTTGGAATCATCAGCTAGCTTGCTGGCTAGCTAGATAGATGTTTAAGCAATTAAGGAGTACTATATATTGCGACATGCAAGCATGTTTTGTCTCTAGTTAGCTAGTTCGTTCAACTTATATAACTAATGCTACTAATTATTTGCCAATTCATTTTCAGCAGTGAAATGTAAGTTTCTAATTAATCATACACGGTTACGCCATGTAGGATCCAGAAATTACATATATTCGTGAGATAACATTATAATAAAAATAATGTCAAGTCAATGAATCATATACAATTAAGAATATATATATTTATTTTCTCCAACGAACGTGAATAATAGCCCAAAAATCGTCATAATAACTCATATTTATTTTTTCATGGTCGTTATAGAAAATTATTATATATATTATATATATACTAGAATAATGACCATACACGTGTATATGTTAAATGCTAATTTGCATGTATAAAAGATTGAAGTATTGAGGCGCCCCAAGTCATCTTACTATTTTATTTTCTCGAAAACATGGATGAACATAATCTTTTCCTCAGTCTCAGATCTTCATGATCGATTTCTAAGCATTATGCCTATATACATTTTTTATATTATACCTACGCCCTAGCTAGTCTTTTTATTTATATGGACGTTACATGATAAAGTAGAACATACATACTTCCTCTTTTACAAAATATGATTAATCTAAACATAAGCTAGCTAGCTGGCTCAAAGATGCCACAAATATATATGCTCGACAATGAGTTGAAAGCTACTACACGTAGTACTCAACTCAGTATCAGTTGCTCTAGCTATCTATCATTATCATGCATGACAATTAATTAAAACGAAATTTACCAAAATTAATAATAATAATAATAATAATAATAATTAAATGAAAGAAATGTATAATATATATTATTATAAGTAGACAATTAATTAGAAAAATCCCCCCCCCCCCCAATCCACCAAGTTATTACTCGTTCACTTCTACAAAATAAGTTTTATTAATTATAAATTTATAAATATTAAAGATCTATTTTAATTTTATCATTATTTTACTTGAGAATATTGTAGAAAACTCTTTGTAGAACAAAAAAAATTGCCGAATAGAATATAAGGTCCCAAATGTTTAAAAATTAAACTTGGAAAATATTACTTCTATTTTTTGAAACAAATGTAGTATAATGTGATTATGTACATGTCAATGTTAAGTCTATATTTTAGGTAGGTAAAGGATATTAATCTCACTTTAGTATTAATTTTTTAAAGATATAATTTTGTTACAAGTTATGTAATACCCAGTAAAAAAATTAATAAATAAATATTGCATAATCAAAACATATTAATTAGACTTTATCATTTATGTTGGGTCAAACTAGTTATTTAATTTGTGTGGGCTAATAAATATTAATAAGAGATGGGTAAATTAATTTAGTACAATTTGGGCCTTAAAATTTATTTAGACTTTAAACTAAGTGGGTCTAATTTAGAATTGTGTAATTTTAAAATCCTATTAAAATTTGAAGAGTTAATAAATATATTATATTAATTAATAAAATTTGTTTTAAGTGTATAAATGTCTAAAACCTAATTTACTCAACATCACGTCTGATACGAATTGTGGAAAAGAGAAGCAATAGCAAGAGGCGCAAGAGGCGGCGACTGTGACTTTCACTATTATTGTTATCAAAGGAAGAGGTAAATTCTTTGTTCATATATTATGTATATATATATATAATGATTAAAGTGAATTGCTATATAGTGATTTAAAAGTGACTTTTGGCTTCAGATGATGGTGTATATATATATATATATATATATATATATATAGTAGGATTTGTAAATATTTCAATTTTGACCGCATGTCCTGTTGTTAGTATATATATAGTATTAGTATATAAGGATTATATTACTTGTTGGTTCTTAACATGTAAGAGATGTAGCCTAGGATATGCAGGCCTGCACTGCAGGCGTTGGTTTTTAATTTTTTTTTTAATATTATGTTAATTAAATTTTGGCCATAAAACTTATAACGAAATTAGTAAATCAATTGAAGTTATGTATATTCATTTGAATAAATTAATTTTGTTGTCATAGTTATAATTTTTTTTAATAATAAAATTTAATTGTATTATGTTATTAATGATTGGATTGTAATAAAATTTTATTAAACTACTTTAAATTGGACGGAAAGAATTTAAAGAGTTATTTTTTTGGAATATGATTTTGGAGTATTAATAATTTATAAAAGGCGATGATTAAATGCATATTAAATAGATTATGAATTACCTTGGAATTATTAGTCGGATTATTTTTAATTTAAGGTGAATATGTTTAGGTTGCAAATAACGTTTCGTATTGGATATCGTTGGCATGTGAGGGTAAGATTTTGTGGAGTGTGCTATAAATGGGTTGGAAGTATCAGGTACGGATTCCGTACTCTTTCAGCGATACTTTTGTTACATTTGATTTATTCGTTTTATTTCTCGTTTCAAATTATATTATTATTTCACATAATTGTTTCTTGTGAAATTCATATAATTGTTCATTTTGGAGTTGACACATTGGATTCGTAATTGTACTCTTTGAATTAGGATATCATGTTCAGTATTTATTTTTGATAATTGTAGAGCGGTACATGTTGTTACCTTCTTTTGAGACCTTATGACCATAATTTGATTTGGTTCAACATGTACATATAGAACCCCTTTTGTTGGTATTATGTCGCATGTGTTGTGACATGATATTTTTGTTAGAATATACCGTAGGGTATACCTGAGCTATAACCACCTGTGGGGGTACCACAGGCATGTCGTCTTGGCACGAGAGGCATGACACTTTCCGTGGCGGTGTGATTAGTCCACGGCGTCTCCATTTTGGGCTCCGGAGGAAGTGGGCCGTTTGGTGTTTTGTTGTGGGAGGCGTATGGGTTAACCCTAGTTTTCTGTTCTGCGGATTGGTGATGTTGTGCCAAACACACCTATCCGATTTGCATACATTTGGATTCGCGGTCCAATGTGTGATTTGCCTGTGTGGCATCATTTGACTTGCCTGTGTGGCATGGTTTTGATTTGCCTATGTGGCATTATTTTGATTTGCCTGTGTGGCATTGTTTTGACTTGCCTATGTGGCAATGTATATTTCTGAGCTCAATCGGTATGAAATAACTCCAGCCATTTGTTTCAGCCTATTATTTTATTGTGGTAGTTTTGTTCGTTTCGTTTCAGTTGGTTTCGTCTCTTTTCAACTAATTGGGTTAGTTATTTCAATTCATTATTTTCTTTACTCCTCTGTTTGTTTCGTTATTCCTGTTGGTTTAGATATATTCTATTCATATCTTTGGAGTTTTATTTTTGTCAGAGGCAATATTTTGTCTATGTTGATTTCGTATTTCAGTTGTATATCTTTTGTATCTTTATATCCGTACTGGGCAATTGGCTCATGCTGTGTTTTTCTTCCGGCAGGTTTGCAGGGGTGATTCAGGGCTAGTGTGATGAGGGAGTTGCCCTTGACCATCTAGGTTGTTTCAAATTTTAAGTTTGATTATTTTGACTCTATTGGAGAATTATAATTAGTACGCTATTAATGGATCACCACTATTAATGTTTTGAGGTTGTTAGTGCTCTGTTTTCTTATTTTGAGGTTTGTTGTGCTTTGCACGTGACCTCCCTTTCCTTTTCGGGAAGGGGGTGTTACAGATATGGTATCAGAGCTTAGGTTCTTTCTTGTAGAAAACCTATTTAGGTTTGACCTGTGAGTTGTGGGTAAATCATTGGGTAGACGTAGGAGTTTGATTCAATTTTGTTCTCTGTTTGGTTGGTCTTTATTTTGATGTAATGTCATGCTCTTTTAGTTGTAGTTGATCTGAGAAAGGTAAGATAATTTGTTAAGATTTTTATGGTTATGCGTTGGAGCAATAATATTAGTTAAAGATTATGATTGGATCATTAAGGAGAATAAAGTTATACCTTGTACAGTTAATAAATGATCATATATGAGATGCAATTATGATATGATTATTTTTATCAACAAAAATTTGCTTTTGGAGATTTTTTTTATAGTGCTTTTGAGTAATAATCTATTATGATCTTAGAATTAAGGATTTGATTTGGGTGATGATTTAGTTTTGTTAAGTTGTGGATAATTTGAGGTATGTGTATTGATGAGATAATATGATAAATGATTATACAATTATGATATGAGCATTTGTATCAGTAAGTTTTGATATTGGAGAATTATTTGTTAAGAGTTATTGCAGGTAATTACAAATTATTATGATTTTGGAATTGAGAATTTTATTTGGGTTAGACTCTAATTTTTGTTAAGTTATATATAATTTGAGGTATGTGAATCGGTGGGATAATATGATAAAGTGAAAATTATTAAGTACAGAGGATCTCTTGTAATTTTGAGTTGTAGAGATTCGAGGTAATTAGATTAATCTTTTGGAGTAAATGAATTTTGCGATTATTTTCTAGTGGAATATTGGAGTTATCTTATATGAAATTTTGAGTGATAGTATGAGGAGATTTTAGAATTTGTTGGGTTAAGGTTTGCACTAAGAGAATGATTGATTTATTAAATGATTAGATATTAAGTGATGAATCTTTAATAGATTTTGAAAGCTATCGTTTATTTATTCAGATAGTAGGATATATGATTTGGAGTTTGGTATGGTGATGGAGAGATCTTAGTGGTAGTATATTTTTGGGGTAATAATATTTGAGAACTAGTTTGATTTGAGGTTATGATGTTTTGAAACTCTTAAGGACTTAGGAGAGCTGGTGATAAAGAGATATTAGTAGTATATTCTTTGGTGTAATATTATTTGGTGAATAGTTCAAATTAAGGATGAGATATTTTGAAGCTCTTGAGGACTTGGGGAGAGTTGGTAATATGGTTTGCATAGTTGGTTATCTGATGTCTTTAGAGTTTTGCGTGAATTTATGTAAAATTAAATAAAAAATAATTTGTTATATCTTTGTCATGTGTGGAATATAAACGTTTTACGAATTAGAGATAATTTTAAATATTTTGGGTATTCAAATCGTTTTTAGATGAAGAATTTTTTTGTGATTTCGAATTATGTTCCGAAGAGTACGTTTACAAGAATTAAACTCAAAGATATTAGCGACGGCCCGCACCAATGATGGAGCATGTGACCTAATTTGATGCAACACGAAGAACTTTACCAAGGCTTGACACGGTAGCTGACGAATCGGTTACAAGTACATTGATGATTACGTGGACCGATGACTTGTCCGCGTTGATCGTTACAAATGGCGACGCTACGTCGTAACTAAATTATTTTTTTGTAGCTTATTTGAATTTCGAGGACGAAATTATTTTTAAGGGGTGAAAAATGTAATAACTCATATTATTTTATTAATAATTAAATATTAATTAATTTTATCTTATACAGTTGTGTTTAAATTGGAAAAGATAAATGATTTTGTTTCCTCTTTTCTTCTTTGTTTTGTTTGAAAAATTAAATTCGTTTAGTAGATAATTAAATAACTGATTAAATTAAAATGGAGAAAGATATTTTCTTTTGTTAAAGTCTTGTGGTAAAATTATTCGGAACGGAAAACTACTTAGGAGATGGAGGAGTCTATTCGAGCGGAATATCCGCATCTTTTTTATAATTAGGTACTTTTCATTCTTTTGATTCCGGGGACGGAATCCCTTTTAAGGGGTAGGTGATGTAATACCCAGTAAAAAAATTAATAAATAAATATTGCATAATCAAAACATATTAATTAGACTTTATCATTTATGTTGGGTCAAACTAGTTATTTAATTTGTGTGGGCTAATAAATATTAATAAGAGATGGGTAAATTAATTTAGTACAATTTGGGCCTTAAAATTTATTTAGACTTTAAACTAAGTGGGTCTAATTTAGAATTGTGTAATTTTAAAATCCTATTAAAATTTGAAGAGTTAATAAATATATTATATTAATTAATAAAATTTGTTTTAAGTGTATAAATGTCTAAAACCTAATTTACTCAACATCACGTCTGATACGAATTGTGGAAAAGAGAAGCAATAGCAAGAGGCGCAAGAGGCGGCGACTGTGACTTTCACTATTATTGTTATCAAAGGAAGAGGTAAATTCTTTGTTCATATATTATGTATATATATATAATGATTAAAGTGAATTGCTATATAGTGATTTAAAAGTGACTTTTGGCTTCAGATGATGGTGTATATATATATATATATATATATATATATATAGTAGGATTTGTAAATATTTCAATTTTGACCGCATGTCCTGTTGTTAGTATATATATAGTATTAGTATATAAGGATTATATTACTTGTTGGTTCTTAACATGTAAGAGATGTAGCCTAGGATATGCAGGCCTGCACTGCAGGCGTTGGTTTTTAATTTTTTTTTTAATATTATGTTAATTAAATTTTGGCCATAAAACTTATAACGAAATTAGTAAATCAATTGAAGTTATGTATATTCATTTGAATAAATTAATTTTGTTGTCATAGTTATAATTTTTTTTAATAATAAAATTTAATTGTATTATGTTATTAATGATTGGATTGTAATAAAATTTTATTAAACTACTTTAAATTGGACGGAAAGAATTTAAAGAGTTATTTTTTTGGAATATGATTTTGGAGTATTAATAATTTATAAAAGGCGATGATTAAATGCATATTAAATAGATTATGAATTACCTTGGAATTATTAGTCGGATTATTTTTAATTTAAGGTGAATATGTTTAGGTTGCAAATAACGTTTCGTATTGGATATCGTTGGCATGTGAGGGTAAGATTTTGTGGAGTGTGCTATAAATGGGTTGGAAGTATCAGGTACGGATTCCGTACTCTTTCAGCGATACTTTTGTTACATTTGATTTATTCGTTTTATTTCTCGTTTCAAATTATATTATTATTTCACATAATTGTTTCTTGTGAAATTCATATAATTGTTCATTTTGGAGTTGACACATTGGATTCGTAATTGTACTCTTTGAATTAGGATATCATGTTCAGTATTTATTTTTGATAATTGTAGAGCGGTACATGTTGTTACCTTCTTTTGAGACCTTATGACCATAATTTGATTTGGTTCAACATGTACATATAGAACCCCTTTTGTTGGTATTATGTCGCATGTGTTGTGACATGATATTTTTGTTAGAATATACCGTAGGGTATACCTGAGCTATAACCACCTGTGGGGGTACCACAGGCATGTCGTCTTGGCACGAGAGGCATGACACTTTCCGTGGCGGTGTGATTAGTCCACGGCGTCTCCATTTTGGGCTCCGGAGGAAGTGGGCCGTTTGGTGTTTTGTTGTGGGAGGCGTATGGGTTAACCCTAGTTTTCTGTTCTGCGGATTGGTGATGTTGTGCCAAACACACCTATCCGATTTGCATACATTTGGATTCGCGGTCCAATGTGTGATTTGCCTGTGTGGCATCATTTGACTTGCCTGTGTGGCATGGTTTTGATTTGCCTATGTGGCATTATTTTGATTTGCCTGTGTGGCATTGTTTTGACTTGCCTATGTGGCAATGTATATTTCTGAGCTCAATCGGTATGAAATAACTCCAGCCATTTGTTTCAGCCTATTATTTTATTGTGGTAGTTTTGTTCGTTTCGTTTCAGTTGGTTTCGTCTCTTTTCAACTAATTGGGTTAGTTATTTCAATTCATTATTTTCTTTACTCCTCTGTTTGTTTCGTTATTCCTGTTGGTTTAGATATATTCTATTCATATCTTTGGAGTTTTATTTTTGTCAGAGGCAATATTTTGTCTATGTTGATTTCGTATTTCAGTTGTATATCTTTTGTATCTTTATATCCGTACTGGGCAATTGGCTCATGCTGTGTTTTTCTTCCGGCAGGTTTGCAGGGGTGATTCAGGGCTAGTGTGATGAGGGAGTTGCCCTTGACCATCTAGGTTGTTTCAAATTTTAAGTTTGATTATTTTGACTCTATTGGAGAATTATAATTAGTACGCTATTAATGGATCACCACTATTAATGTTTTGAGGTTGTTAGTGCTCTGTTTTCTTATTTTGAGGTTTGTTGTGCTTTGCACGTGACCTCCCTTTCCTTTTCGGGAAGGGGGTGTTACAAGTTAAGTTTTATATATTTTATCGTGAATATATAGCATACTTAAAAATTAATTTTAAAATATTATTTAAGTTTGAATCATTTAACTTTAATAATAAAACCTAATTTATTTTTTGTTGGAGCCGATAGCTTATTTGCAGGTCTAATTGCCAACAATTACAAGTATTCAGTTGTTTCCTAGTAACCTTAAAAAAGAAGAAGATGAGAGAGTAGACTATAATTTATCAAATGATTGACGGTATATTTATTTAATTTTAATTGATATAATAATTATAATTATATAATATATAACAAAAAATATTAATCATAAAATTTATTCTATTTAAATTTTTTATAATTAATATCAATTTTAAATTTTAATATACCCTTTAATCTTAAAACTCAAATTGTATGTCAAGAGAAAAGGAAAATGAACATTTTACCTCGGTTAACTAATAGTAGTATCTTATATCTAATGAGTTCTACTTTCTAGATTGCTTTTGTTTCACATTAGGTAAAGTAATATACTCTCTGTCGACGCAAAATCCTGATAAAAAACGAATGGCTTAGGAAAGAAATTGTTTCTCTCACGTGCCAATTAAGAAAGGGAAAGCATCTATCTAATAAAATACAAATGATTTTGAATTTTCCGCCCACTTAATAAATCATCTGGGCCGTCCAAAGTTTGGGATAAATCTCACCGTCCATACATCTATCTATCTATCTATCTATCTAATAAAATACAAATGATTTTGAATTTCACGCTCATTCAATAAATCATCTGGGTCGTTCAAAGTTTGAGATAAATCTCATTATCTATACAGTGCCGGAGGCACGGGACCCAGCTAGTCTATCTAATAAAATACAAATGATTTTGAATTTTCCGCTCACTCAATAAATCATCTGGACCGTCCAAAGTTTGGGATAAATCCCACCGTTCATACATCTATCTAATAAAATACATCTATCAATCTAATAATCTAATAATAATTTAATAAAATACAAATGATTTTAAATTTTCCGCTCACTCAATAAATTATTTTGGTCGTTCAAAGTTTGAGATAAATCATATTGTCCATACAGTGCCGGAGGCACGGGACCCAGCTAGTCTATCTAATAAAATACAAATGATTTTGAATTTCCCGCTCAATCAATAAATCATCTGGGCCGTCCAAAGTTTGAGATAAATCTCACCATCCATACATCTATCTAATAAAATACATCTATCTATCTAATCTATCTAATAATGATTTTGAATTTTCCGCTCACTTAATAAATCATCTGGGCCGTTCTAAGTTTGAGATAAATCTCACTGCCCATACAGTGCCGGAGGCACGGGACCCAGCTAGTATTTTAATATTTTCGTATGTGGGGTCCATTTTTTAACCGATATTATTTTGATTAAAAAATAAATTTCATATATAAAAATATTAAAAAGTATTGCGAAAGAACCCTACATACAAAAATATCAAAAATTATTATGAAAATATTAGTTTCCTTAAGAAATTATATAAATAGAGACTACTATTTCATGGTCCAGATTTAAAATTATCTCGACTATGAAATGAAGAAAAGGATAACAAGACAAAAAGAAACACAATATTCAATGAAGTTAAGTTGGGCTCAAATTAGATTTTCGTTGGCCCGATAAGAAGCCCTCCGAATAAGCAGGTCAATCCAGAAAACCGAATAAATGAACAGCCGTTGGAAGCTAAAAATAGAGAGCTCAAATGACTGGCTTTTGTACCAAAATCTGAGCCAAATGACTGATCTAAGGTTCAGAACTGAAGAAGAGGCCGGAAAAATATATATTCAGTCCCAGCAATTCGGTAAGCTATCCTTGTATTGTTTTAGTTCTTCATTTTTGCTACCATATCATTGTAATTTCAGTAGGAACCAACCAGTGCCCGTTATTTCATGACATTATTATCGTTTGTCCTTTACAAAACCCTAGGTCATTGAAGAAATCTTAAATACCACAAGGGGATAAAAATGTGTTTTAGAGAGAGAAAGAGGGCATGCGATTAGATTATCTGTTTTGAACAGAAGGAAGAATTGGTGAGGAATGAGGAGTAATTGTTTAGAATCATGAAATTGCTCTCCTCTGCAGTAGCAGCATATAGAAATTTTAGCACCAAAAACACAAAATTCTGTCAACCTAATTATCAGAACAAATATCAAGGTAATGATCTAGCAAAACCTAGAAAGACCAAGATTAAGTGGACGGATCAGCAGAAAAAAATTGTGGATGCTGTAACCGGGGGCCAGTCTGTTTTTATCTCGGGTTCGGCGGGTACTGGTAAAACCGTTTTAGTTGAGCATATCATTAAGCAACTGAAGAAAATTCATGGCAGTTCTAAAGTTGTTGTGACAGGCTCCACTGGAGCGGCTGCTTGCGCCATTCAAGGGCAGACCCTTCATTCCTTTGCAGGCATCGGTCTGGGTGAGGGTGATCGTAAGGCTTTTCTTTCTATGGTTCTTTCTAATAAAAAGGCTTACAGGGGTTGGAATAAAGTTAAGGCATTAGTCATAGATGAAATAAGTATGGTTGATGCTACGTTTTTTGATAGTGTTGAGTACATTGCCCGAGAGATACGAGAAAAAGACAAAACGTGGGGCGGTATACAGTTAGTTGTGAGTGGGGATTTCTTTCAATTACCACCCGCTTCGAAAAAGTCTTGGATGAAGGAATTAGCTTTTGAAGCTGACTGCTGGGATTCGAGCTTTGACATGCAATTTGAGCTTACGACAATTTTTAGGCAATCTGAGGCTCAATTCGTCAAGTTGCTGCAGGGTATACGAAGAGGGAAGACGGATCCAGAGGACTTGCAACTCTTGGAGAAATGTTGCTCAGAAACAGAGCCGGATTCTTCTGTTGCCCGCATCTATCCAAGGAATGACGATGTGTGTCAGGTGAACAGGAAGCATTTGGAGAGCTTGGGTGAGGAAATTGTTGTCTATAGCGCTGTTGATGAGGGTGTGGGCAGTTGCAAGAAGCAGCTTAAACATGTGATTGCACCTGATGAACTTAAAATCTGTATAGGTGCTAGGGTGATGTTGATTAAGAATCTGAATCCTTGGAAGAAACTTGTTAATGGAGCCACTGGTACGGTTGTGAATTTTAAATACAATGTTACAGATGCTCAAGGCATTTGCAAATGTGAAATTTTGCCAATAGTGAATTTTGACTCGGGACCTAAAGAAGTGACCATTGAGCCGGTTGAATGGGTTGTGATGGATGGAGACAAGGTTGGTGCCAGAAGAATTCAAATTCCTCTCATGCTGGCATGGGCCTTAAGCATTCACAAGTGCCAAGGCATGACTCTAGACAGTATTCACACTGATCTCTCTCGGGCATTTGGCTTTGGGATGGTCTATGTTGCTCTTTCACGCGTAAAAAGCCTGAGTGGCCTTCATTTATCTGGTTTCGATCCCTCAAAGATCAAGGCACACCCAAGGGTTTTGCAGTTCTATGAAAGATTTGAAAGTGCTCAAGATGTGCATGGTGGGGATGATGTTGACAACAAGTTTAGAAGTAACAGAAGTAACGTGTGTTGATATTTTACATAAGATTGTCAATAAAATGAACTTTTTTTTTTTATTTTTAATGGTCGCTTCAAATGTGTTTAATACAGAAAGAAACTTGATTTCCGTAGCAGCTTTTCAATGTCCACAAATTTATTTTGTTTTCTGATCTTCTCATTTCCTTGTGAAACTGCATCTTCAAGTGGCATTGCTTGCTCTGGTTAAGTTCCTTTTTTTCCCATCCTGGCCTGGTCTCGAGGGATTTGAAACTTCAATCTGATATGCATTATCCAATAGATGTTTATGTAGTGTTTCTTTAAGTGGTGTAGATGTTGCTGCTTTACCTCGAGGGATGTTATAACATGAATTATCAGAGTTGTTTTCTTTTCCTCCTCCCAAATTATTGGTTTAATGAAATTTTGGAGTTGATACAATGAATCGCCTTGCAGTTGTTGGTTAATGTTTATTGAAAGCTGAAATAGCTTTACATTCTTTTTACCAGATTTTGTTTCTCCAAAATGTTTCTTTTCATTGATTCCCCTGGTGATAATTTTTGGCCATTTGGAGTACAGACGCAAGATGTTGGGAAGCTGAGTTGAAGCTGGTGTAGATGGTAAGCTAGAATGACTCAAGTATTTAACATGCGTTGTCAATGGATGGGTAGTTCTTAGTAACCATTGATAAGATGAAGGAATCAAACCTTGCTCAGCTCGTCATCTTGATTCTTTTCTAGCACCTTTGGTTCCTCGTGAATAAACCAAATTACCATGTTCTTATTTCTACTGCTGTGTTAGGTTAAATTAAAAAAAGTTGGTATTGGTTATCTTGTATTCTGAGATCATTCTGTACTAGTATATAATAGTGAAGGCAAGGAAGGAGCAGTAGTAGGTTTGATTTTGTGTTGTTCCTTTTATGTTAGCGGGTATAGTTGATACAACGAAGCCTCTTCTGAGATTGCAAGTATATATGGAGGAATGTGTTGAGGGGGATCGATTGAAACATGATGAAAAACTATTTATGAGCCAAACAAAGTGAATGGGCGATAGGGATAGATTTAAGACATGCTTAAGGAAATTAAAATTGATTGATTTGTTAATGGTGTTTGGAAGTCAGGCTTATTATGTTTTGGGGTTAAACCGGCTTATAATAACTTGTATTCTTAAGTTATTAATTTTATTTAAAATCAATAAAAAAAAACTTAAGCCCTGTGTTTATGAGTTTTAATTTAAGGCCTAAAAGGGAGGAGAAGGGTGGGTTAAAAAAGAACTTTCCTTTACGTTGCTTCCCTTTTCTCCCAAACAAAATTAACAAATACTACTACATTACTAATTCATGTTGTAATTTATTTAATTCGAACTATATATATATATATATATATATATATATATTCCATCCATATATTAAAAAGAAGAAGAAGAAGATGAGGAGGAGGAGGAAATAAAATGAAGAAGCCCCGAAGGGCAGTAATGTAAATACCGGTACTGGTATTGGACTAATCCACATAGTTGTATGAACATAGGAGTCGGAACTCTCTAGGGCTGCCTCTCTCTCCCCCTTTTCTCCTCTGTTCCCAAGTCCCAAAACTCACAGCAGTCTCTCTCTCTATATAAAGTTATCATGAATTCTATTGTCTTATAGCACTCTCGGTGTTTGTCTCTCTCTAACATATACAGCATCCAATAGTAATATTATGCCCATTATGGAAACTGCAAATTCAAACGCTTCGCGAGCCGAAGAAATCAAAGTTTTAGCTAATGATGCCTTCAAAGGTTTAATCTTTTTTTCTTTCTTACCTATATCTTCTACATTCAACCTATTCAGCCACACACACACACACACACACACACATATATATATATATATTGTTTAGTTGAGCTGTCGATAGACCCTATATTTATAGATTTTAGTAATTAGGGTTTATCTGAAGTTATAAATAAGTTTAGCAATTAGGTTGCATGTGGCTGTGAATCACCTATTTTTTAAAATTAAATTGAGTTACATTTATATTTTCAGAAAGTCTTATAGACAAAAAAACGTGGTTGATTGTACAAACCACCTACACTAACGGAAATTCGGAACCATGGTCTGATACATGAAAACACTAGCAAATACTTTTGTTTGTAAGTTTTTGCTGCTGACCATGTGGAGTTGCATTTCAGCCCACAAATATTCTCAAGCTATTGACTTGTATACCAAAGCAATTGAACTAAACAGTGAAAATGCTGTATACTTTGCGAATCGTGCTTTGGCACATACTAAGCTGGAGGAGTATGGTAGTGCCATACAGGATGCATCGAAGTCGGTTGAGATTGATCCTAGATATTCAAAGGCATGCTGTACAATCTGAATTTTTTTTGTGGCCTTTGCGTCTTCTAATTTATTGGTTTTTTGTCTTCTTTTTTTTCCTGATGTATTTTGAATGGGTTACAGGGGTATTACAGGCGGGGTGCGGCTTACCTTGCAATGGGGAAATTCAAAGAAGCATTAAAGGATTTTCAGCAGGTATGTTTATTTGACTTCACTTTTGACCATGGATATTTCAAATTTGCTAACTAAAGCTATTGGTATTATTACCTGGTTGGAATATAACTAATTTACCTGTAATGTCTATGACAATTATATGCGAAACTTTTTGCAAAATAGTATATTGAACTTTATTTATTCTTGCATCAGTTACTAAGGTTTCTATCCTATTATTTGAATGTCATCTTATATTTCTTTTTATGCGTGGATGTCAATGTGGATGTAAATATTTCAATGTTCTAAAAGGTGCTAGGCGGATGCCTGGATGGGGCTTAGACGAGATTTTTTATTCTAAGTCAATTTTAATATTTTATATTATATTTATTCAAACAAAACAATAATATAAAGTAAAACAATCTATAATAAACATAATAAAGGCATTTGCTTAAAGCTCAAACACATATCCGTATTACTAATGTCAAAGTTCAAACATAAACATGCAATTGTTTAAAGTTCAAACATATTTAAAATAAACAAGAATTTAATTCAATATTAAAACTTAAAAAACTAAACATTAATTTAAGAGTTATATTGAATTAAACTAAATATTACAAATGTATCATCATTTATATAATTTGAAGTTGGTATAAGTTCAAAAAATTACAATTATAATAAAATTATCCATTTTGACTTGATATTGTTCTTTTCTTGTTGTGATTTGATATGCTACAACATATATGATGAATATGGTAAATCATTAGAAAAATAAATATATCAAGATCTGATTTGGGTAATTATTAAAGTAAAAAAAATCTCTCCGCCTAGACCTTACCTAGGATTTTTTTGCCGCCTTGGGCCTAGGTGAGGTTCCAATGCGGCCTAGCGCCTAGGTCGGCGGTCGGCGCCTAGGCGGGGAATTTTTAGAACACTAAAATATTTGTCTCAACTGACATTGATGTTTATGTTCATATGAAGACTATGTGGAGTTTGATGCATGCATGTGCAAGTCTGTTACAGTGAGGTAATCACCTACTATATGTGTTTCCATATCCAGGCAGCTATATAACCACGGTACTGCAGTTAGGCAGTTACAAATCATATATCTAACAGGAGGCCCTAGGCAGGCCGTATTAACAGTAGCTTCTATCGTTACATAGTAAAATATGCATGATTGACAAAGACGCATAATAATTAGAATGATTCGTACATGCACAAAATGTTTAATTTCCTGTTTTAGATTATTTATTATTATGTAGACAATAAGAAATATTACATGTAGATGGCTTTTTTAAAATGGATTGGTTCATTGTAGTCGACTTTGAAAGCTTATGAGTATGCCCAGTATAGTTTCCTACATTCACCTATATTTAGGTAAGAGTAGAATGCTGGTTTTTCTTTGTGGATTATGATTATCTTCACTGATTTCATCAGAATTTTTTTGGTGTAATGTTCTCCTTTGAATGCCTTCTTGACTGGGTTTACATGCTGCAATTTATTGCACCCAAACCATTTAAGCCTACGTTTTTTTGTTTGTTTTTTCTTTCTTTCTGTTTCCTGTCATATTTCTCCTACCCTTACATGATAATACTAATTTAGTATATTATGTGTTTGTTGATGTCTGCCTTTTAGATTCTTTCTGCATGCTAAACATGCACACGATTGTAAATTTCTTCTTGATAACATAATTTTTGATGTGTAGCTTGTATACTTGTTTATTTAATTAGGTCAAGAAAATTTGTCCAAATGATCCTGATGCGACTAAGAAATTGAAAGAATGTGAGAAAGCTGTAATGAAGCTCAAGTTCGAAGAAGCAATTTCTGTTCCTGCTACCGAAAGACGTTCAGTAGCGGATTCTATAGATTATCATTCTATAGGTATAAACAACTGTTAATTGATTATCTAACTTGTATCTTTTGAACTCATAAATTACTTGTTTGAAAATTTTTATTTTTTTTATTTTACATTTATATTTTTTAATTTATTTGTTTAATTACTTGTTTGTATTTTTTTTAATTATTCTGCCGATAGCAGAGTGTGAAGAAAAATAGAATGTGGCGAAATGTATGACAATTTAAGATGAGTGACGGGGATAGGCCCCCTGTTCTCGTTGAACTTTCATATCGATAAATTTTTTTGTTGTTTCATATTGGCATTAGTCAAAAGTCATTATTAGTTTTCTAATATTTCTTAATTTTAGGTGTGGATTTTCCTCCTCATAAAACTGTTTTTAGTAATGTCTCTGTTAGGAGTAAGCTGTGATGCTTAAAGTTGGGACTATTATTTGTTTATATTTATCTGTTAAGAATCAGAGTCTAAATGGAGGGTTATTTAATTCATTTTATTCTCTTTCTCGTGGTGCTTCTTGACCACCTTAATTTTTTTTATAATAATTTTAAATAAATAAATAAATCAGTTAAATTGTTCTAATCTATGTGGCCTTAAGAAAGATGATTTTAGATAGCAGGGTTCAATAAAATGTTATTTTTATGTGCATCTGGTATTCAATCCAGTGCAGTGATTTCGTAAAAAATTTAATATAGGTGCACATTCCAGTGGTATCTGTAGTTACTGGTCATAATTCATTGGGATAAAATGATGGTTGTGGTAGACTTGTCTCCTCCTTTAGTCCTTTATCTGGATTTGGCATTGGGGTTACTTTTGGTGTAGATTGATAAGTCAGATGAGACCAGGTGTTTTGTTTCTTTGCAGACTTACCTTAATGGGGTTGAAGATTATTCTGAAACATAAGAATCTGAAGATTCTGTATTATCTGCTTTCTTTTCTGTATTGCAGAGTATGATTGGCCGACTCACAATTTCATGGTTCAATAATCTCTCATTTAACCTGTTGTTTTCAATTGATTTTGTAAAATATGGTTAAAGGGTCTGGTTTTCATTGCCTTTGACCATGATACTATCCTTGTTGTGGCCTGTGGGTCTAGATTGGTGTCAATATTTAGGCTTGTTTGAGCTTTAGGCTAGGACAGGCATACAAATGAGTCTCCAAGGCTCACATTGATGGTGCTTGTTTCTGAAACATCTTATATAATATTGGTTCATATTAGTTAGTTATACTTACAAGAAATAGTTTTTTTTTAGTTATTACCGTTTACCTATTTTATCATATAGGGACGCGCCCAGACTCATCATTATTTTCCCTTCAAGTTGCTGCTGTAGCAGTGGCAGTAGTACTATTGGCAGTACTGATGGTAATGATGGGAACAAGAGCAGCCACAGTGGTGGCACCAGCAGCAATGGCAACACTTTTGTTGGTCAGGTGGTGGGGTGGCTACATTGGCAATGTTTTTACCAAGAGTCAGGCTCTTGACCTAGGTGTGAGTTTCTAAAAGTAACAAAGAGATATCGAGGAAAGAGGAAAAGTAAACTTGGAATCCAGAAACAACTTCTAAACTTTTTCATTTGGGGACATCTCGTCTTCCATATAAAAGAACAACTTCCAAACTTTAATGGATATCTTTTACAAGTTGGGGAAACCTTATATAGATATAATTTTCAGCTTCAAAGCGAAATTGAATTGATTTGTTTGCAATGATATGGAACAAATACAACGTTTTGGATTTGGAAACAAATGAGCAACATTTTCTCTTTGAAGGGCCCATACATAGTATGTTATACTAGGTTTCACTTTTACTCTCCTTGTTCTCCAAGGATGTCTTGAGCACAATTTTCACACATATTAAAGAAGTCAAACTAGGGGAGAGAATTAAGAAAGTTCCATTTACTAGGCCTCATAAAATGTTAAAATTTTGACAAAAGTACGGGGTATTATAGTCTTTTCTCCAGATTATACCTTTTTCTTTTGTTCTTAAGAAGTTATGCCAGCCTTTAGTGGACAATTTTTTATTTTCATTTTTTTGAAGTTAAGACATCCTTCGGAAGATGGAGAGAGTATTAATGGACTGATCAAGAGGACTCTCTGTTTGGAAGCTTGTTCAGTGAACTACTTATATGTTGGAATATAAAGCTGTAAGAAATAATCTTCTTTCTTAAGCAGAAAATTCTAAAAAATATAAATCTGCAATTACTCGAGTAAGAGGTGCTAACATATTGTATTAATAGGAACAACAAATGAGCTATTTTTTTCCCAAGTGTTAGCAAGTTTGGAAATAGAAAGAGTTCTGCTAGTGGCAACAAGACGGTACTAAACTTAAGTTTTGACTTGTTGCTAGCCATCAACAAAAAACAAAACAAGCCAGTAGCTATATTTTATAGTTCATTATTTTGAAATAGAACCTATATATTATTCCCCACTCTTTACTTTTACAAGGAACTTAGATTAGGACTGGAGCATGTCTTCCTTGCATTACACCTAGGTATGTTGATTGGCTCCTAAAAACCAGTAATAGAGATTGCATTCCTTCTAGTGCATGTTGATGTTATGTTCAATTGTCTATCATAAGCTGAGAATAATGAATCAGCTTTCCAATGCATGAGGTAGATAATGCCTACAACTCATCAGCAAGTTAATATTTGTCCACAATTTATACTTTATCATATATGGTATAAAAATTCAAAGAAACGAACATCAATTGGGACATTGGAACTTCACAAGCTGTGCTATATTCCTTTCTGTAGTGTTTGTGGGCTTGTAATTTGCAATGGAGAACAATCCTACTACTTTAGAGTTCAAAGCTAATAGGCAACCATGCTTTAACGTGATATGGAAAATTCAATATAAAGCTTTTATGTTTGTAGAATTTTCTTGATAGCTATTTAAAGGTTTGGTGGCAAACGGCAGTTTAGGCTATGCTTTTTCTTACTCATTTCTCCTGTATGGTTTATGTAATGTATTAGGACTTTGTGCATCTTCCACCTCTTAGGACATGAAAAAATTTATATGGACTTGCATCATTTTACTTTGATACATTCTTTTTTATTTCATACTTTTAGTGGTGGTGCATATATGTACTTAGATATATGTGTAGATATATACACATACACACGGTTATACAAACACATACAAAATATACCAAGTCATTTGCTTTTTTTTTTGTTCCTTCGAGAAAATACCTTTCTGTAATTCTATTTTTAGCTTTTCAAAACCGGGAATTAAGTTTGTGGCTTGGAATTCAGAAACCTGGAGACGTGATATTGAAGATTGATTGGATTTATCTTAATATAGGTCAATGGCAGTTTGCAAGAAAGGTGTTCACTAAACTGAGGGCTTTTTCAAACTGTCATTCGTGTTGTCTATTCTCATAAAAGAGGGAACAACAAGAAATAGATAAGAAGAAAATTGATTTTAATCACCCGGCCTGGCATTAACAATGATTTTCTCTGTTTCAACTCTAGATGTGGAGTCGCAATATACTGGAGCAAAGATAGAGGGAGATGAGGTAACGCTGGAATTTGTGAAGAAAATGATGGACGACTTCAAGAATCAAAAGTGCTTACACAAACGGTATGTGCTGGAAATCAAAGCATTATGAATTACCATTTTATCTTTAATTTCAGATAAAAATTACAATTTTTCTTTAACCATTTATATATCTTTTAAATCACGTCCTTCTAGTGATATCACTCTTGAATTTTGTGTTTAATGTTATAGATATGCGTTCCAGATAGTCGTACAAACAAGAGATATGCTGCAGGCCTTGCCATCTCTTGTTGATATAAATATTCTTGATGGCAAGCACTTCACTGTTTGTGGTGATGTACATGGTCAGGTTTGTATGCTACTTATTGGACAAAGAACATATTTTGGTATTATTCTTTTCCTGCATATATTATGGAAAAACTTTTGTAGGGTCTTTAAAAATAAGGTTTGAAAGTTTCATAAGACGTTTTCATTTTTGTGTACATTTTTACAACAGCAACATCTACTTAAGTATGTGAGTTTTCTGGTGAAAATATCCCTTATCCAGCATACTCAGAGAAAAAAAACCTTTGACAAACACAGATGAAACTTAAGACATATATTGCAAACTGTGGTCATGTGCTATCTGCTGGTGTAACTATACGTTAATATTCAAGTAAGACTACAGTTGTATGTACGATTAGTAAATTTAGGCTTTCACTTCTTTAATATCTGTGGCTTGGTATCCTTGATTCTGAAAGACTGTTAATTTTATGCATGATTATATGCAGTGTGTGCTATTTATTCTTCAGCAATTGTGTCAAAGTGGAAAGAAGAGGATGAAGAAACAATTTAGAATAATCCGCTAAATATAGTTTTGTTCAAATTAGTTGTGGACCTTGGTCTTGGAGATAATAAGCAGTATATAGAGGGGCTGTTTAGGATAATAGATTTTGAGTCATATTAGCTGATTTAGTATTAAGTATTATGATCCCTCTCCTTTTAAGCAATGACTAGATAATTTGACACAGTATGATCTTGAGAGTTACGAGTAGGTACTCTATGATACATACCATCTGTAAAAGAAGAAGCAAAAACTGAGAAATTTCTGAAATTAGTGGAGGATAGAAAACAGTAGATTACCCTAGGAAAATTCTGAAATTTTATTCCTGGAAATAGTAGTATAGTATCTGATACAATTAAAAGACTAGATTACTGCTTGTACAAGTTAATATTTTGTGTCGTGAACCTTGTGCATTTCAACGTAACCTTAGTTTAATTCCAATACTATTTTCAAGTTTTTAAATTAGTTGTGGACCTTGGTCTTGGAGATAATAAGCAGTATATAGACGAGGGACTGTTTAGGATAATAGATTTTGAGTCATATTAGCTGATTTAGTATTAAGTATTATGATCCCTTTCCTTTTAAGTGATGACTAGATAATTTGACACAGTATGATCTTGAGAGTTACGAGTAGGTACTCTATTATGATACATACCATCTGTAAAAGAAGAAGCAAAAACTGAGAAAATTTCTGAAATTGGTAGAGGATAGAAAACAGTAGATAGAACCCTAGGAAAATTCTGAAATTTTATTCCTGGAAATGGTAGTATAGTATCTGATACAATTAAAGGACTAGATTACTGCTTGTACAAGTTAATATTTTGTGTCGTGAACCTTATGCATTTCAACGTAACCTTAGTTTAATTCCAATACTATTCTTCAAGTTTTTGGATTTTTGTTTCATATGAATTCCAGCCCATAAATAATAAAATTATGTCCCTAAACAACTGTTAAATTTTCCTCCGTTTGTCTTTGTTGCCAATATCTGGCTTCATGTTCCCCAGGATGAAGAAATTTATTATTCCTCCTTGTAATTTCTATATGGCCCACAGTTTCATATGGTGAAAAGTTTATTCTACGGATAAGCACTGATAAGCGTGTTGAATTTTCTTACAATGATGCTTTTACGTGCAACGTTTTCTTATATTATCTAGTCTTTCGGTGATTAGCTTATTAAACTGATCCCCCACTCTTCTTTCTTTTTGCATTGTGACATGCTTGCAGTTTTATGATCTAATGAAAATTTTTGAGCTCAATGGACTCCCATCAGAAGAGAATCCATATCTGTTCAATGGCGACTTTGTGGATAGGGGGTCATTTTCTTTGGAGGTCATACTTACACTGTTTGCGTTTAAATGCATGTCCCCATCAGGTAAGGCTAACAAGTTCTTTTCCTGTTGCTCTTCTATATTGTAGCATTCTTAATGAATTTTCATATCGTCGATGATCTCGGCTGAATTGGTGACCATAGGATGGATTACCATTTTGTAATTTTTTATGATTCTTTTCCTGATTTTGTATACTAAGTGGTTTATGAATCATTGTCAATCTGTCATTTTGTTCTCCATTTGGTCATATTTCAACCAAAATGTGCTAAATTTTCTTCTGGGAACATGATCCTGTCCTGCTGTTGCATCTGAAAATTTTAAATATTCAAATATTATCTTCTGTCTACATAGATGTACATATTGCAGCGCACCCCTGAAAAAACAAAAACAGCTTTTCAGGGGGGTTACTCACACACATGCTTATAAATGTTTATTTCTCAACCATCACTATCCATGATGAGTATTTGTTTGCAATCCTTTCGTTATACTTCATTACTATCGTGTTCCCACTCTTGTATATATTAAAAATACATATAGATATAATTGTAGTTGTGTAGCATCACATTGACTTGCTGAAAATTGTCAGCTATACATCTCGCTCGAGGAAATCATGAGAGTAAGAGCATGAACAAGATATATGGTTTCGAAGGCGAGGTCAGATCCAAGCTGAATGAAACTTTTGTGGAACTATTTGCGGAAGTGTTCTGTTGTTTACCGTTGGCCCATGTGATAAATGAGAAGGTTTTTGTAGTTCATGGGGGTCTTTTCAGTGTTGATGGGGTGAAGCTCTCTGACATTAGAACGATTGACCGGTTCTGTGAGCCTCCCGAGGAAGGTAGGCTGCAAGTGCCATTCTTATTTATTATCTTTTCTAAAAATTACATTGTTTTTGATCCTTGGCAATCATCCAATTAGCAAATTGACCAATTTCAGTCAGTTGATTTCTACATTATCATTTCCTGATTATAAGATTTTTCTCTTATTGTCTATACAGAGATAGTGTAGCTCCTTTTCGATAGTTGCTTCATAACCAATTTGGAGGAATAGTTAGTAAACTAAGCCCCCGTTTGGTATATAATCTGTTAAATGGTAGTAATAATATATGATATCATTCAAGTGTTGGGATATGTCACAAATATTGTTGAGGAATCTTATTGAGATGCCCACTTTATGAAGGAATCTCAATCATGGGTATAGATGACAACGTTGTCATTTAGTTCTCTTTTTATGAGGCAAATGACAGGATTAAACTCATTTCGGGCATAGTTGTTATGGCGCGGACGCTTAGGCGATAAAGTGCATGTCATGGCGTCCGTATGGCGACAAGTCGTTCACAGTGTATAATTTATACATTATTTATTTTATTTTAAAAATAAATTGAACAATGAAATTTTATGTACATTAAAACCCAAACATTTTTGCTGAGTAACATTAAGAACGCAATTACCTATAAAAAAACTTGTGACACTTGTGTTTTTTTTAAATAAATAAATTTCAGGAACCTACGACAAATACAAAAACAGGGTAAAATTTATAAAGTACAAAACTTAAGGGTTGAACTTAATAGATCACCAAACTATGGGGGACTTTAATGAAATTTTGCCTAAATGATAACAACAGTTCCCAAACCAGAACATCGTAACATAGATCCAGAACATCGCGACCTAGAGTTTTGCCAAATTAGAACATCCCGTCTTTGATCCAGACGACTGTCTTAGATCCAAATCAGATCCAGAACATCGTGACTTAGATCAAACATCGCGGTAACAGTCTTTGAATCGAACATCGCGAACCTCTTTAGTCTTCTTCTTCTTTCATTGTTCTGATGTTGCCGATGACTTATCCTGACCTAGACTGCGTGACTTTCTCTGATGAAGCTAGGCGACCACTTGACTTGTTGCGACAGCAGCGACAGGCGACGCCGTAACAACTATGATTTCGGGTTTCATGATTAATTTATTGTACTTAAGGGTCAGGTTATTTCCGCATCCTCTCCAGCGACTGTGGGTCCCACCTCATTCTCATGCTAAGTCACCTTGTGGAACTAACAACTACACTTGAAGAAGTAGCATTCCCCTACATATAATGATCTTCTAAGTCTTTATACCCCGTGTGTTTTAATACTTTTATATGGCATATAGAGCTGCTGTTATTTGAAGTATTAAAATACTTCATACTGGCAAGCTTTTGTATTGTGCTCAATGTCCTATGTTTCTGCAGGTTTGATGTGTGAAATTCTGTGGAGTGATCCACAACCTCAACCTGGAAGAGGACCTAGCAAGCGCGGTGTTGGTCTTTCTTTTGGTGGAGATGTCACGAAAAGATTTTTACAAGAAAACAATCTAGGTATTTAACTGCTCGTTTTAATAGTTTTCATATTTCATTTCCTTGTACTTGGTATCCTAAAGCTTCATTCATATGCCAGATTTAGTTGTGCGATCTCATGAAGTGAAGGATGAAGGTTATGAGGTTGAACATGATGGTAAACTCATTACTGTATTTTCTGCTCCAAATTATTGTGATCAGGTAAGATAATCATTTTTTGTTTCGTTGCATGTTTACCAAGCATAACTCGTCATATGTTTTTAAAAAAAATAAACAAAAAGGTGTTGGAAATCACTTCAGCTCAGATGGGTGTCTTGCTTGCATCTGTTAACTTGGGGTACTTTGAGATGCTTTTCTGTGACATTGTTGAATTCTTATACCGAATAGAAATCAACACTTCAAGGATCTTGCAAACCAGGACATTTGTGTAGCACATATCTCAGGAATTAATTAATAAGCAATCGTAATGTATTTCACGTGGTGCAGATGGGTAACAAGGGTGCTTTTATACGTTTTGAGGCCCCTGATCTGAAGCCAAACATTTTTACATTCACAGCAGTGGTCAGTAACTTCTGTCTTCTGCAAAATTAATTACTTATTTTTTTGCCTCTCTATATTTCCTTCTGTCTTTCAATGTACGCATTTACTTCTCTTCTAAATATTGCTCTTCTGCTTGCGGGTTGGGGCCAGTTTGGAGACTAGTTAACCAGTAAAAACATGTTTGTTTTGTCTTCGAGTCATTTCACCATATTATACTGAAATATAATATTTGTTCTTCTTTCCACCTCGAATTATGTGTTTGAAATTGCAGTCACATCCCGATGTCAAGCCAATGGCATATGCCAACAACTTCCTCCGAATGTTCTCTTGATACAAATACGTGAAGTGGACTGCTTATCGTGTACGTGTTCTGTTTACAAAATCGGCCTGGCTGCTCAATCACGAAGTTATTGTTGACAAAAACATACCGTGTTTTGAACTTTGTCATTTTTCTACTTCTGCTTGTCGGGGAGAATTCCTCAGACCGTTTGTTTTTTGTTTGTCTTTGCATACCCAAGAATCCAGCTTAAGGTGAAACTGGAAGGCATGTGTGGCAATGCATGGCTTACCTATCCATCTGTATTCATCAACATTTTCTTTCTCGTTATAGGATTTTATGATTCTGGATTTTGTTGGAGATTCCTAATCATGATGTTGCAAATTAGTCAGATAAATATTTTAGTTTATAAATGGAAAAAATTTATATTTACAATGATTGCAGTATATTGCAAATTTTGGTTGGGAAGATTTTCTAATGCTGGGCTGTATGATACCATCTCCGTTGCTAATGAAATGTATTTCGACTTTTTAAATTAATTAACAAAAAATTTAAAATTGATATGATTTTATTGTAGTAAAAATAAATTAGTAATACAATTATTTTATTTGTTTATATAAAAATTATTTACTCCGAGTTTTATTGATTTTGAAAAAGGAAATAAAAGTGTAATCCACTCTAACTCTTGTGGTAGATTGTAAAAATATTAAAAATTCAATGTCGTTATTCTTTCAAAGATTAATTTTTAAATAGTTATAATTTACGTCTAAATTTGAAACCAAAAAGAGTACATCAACATAAATACTAACTAATAGGGATTAAAATGTTCGAGTTTAAGAAATTAGGGTTTATTTAGAGAATACAAACAAAATATTGGGACTCGAGAATAAATATTTCAAAGTAAAGACTTTCATTCATTACAAGTTTACAAGTCGAGTAGTCGACTATCCTTGCGAAAGTCCTGACTTAGGGCTCGAACTCGAACGACGCCGTAGCTTCCCTCGTTGCCGGCAACAACAGGTATGTTATGTTATGTATGTCAAATTTATTTATCTTATAATTTTTATTTTGAGATGATTTTCATTGAAATCCCATTTCATTTTTCTGAAAGAATCCATCTTTCTCTACCCATCACCATCATGAAAGCTTTCTTTCTTTCCCATACGCTTTCTATCCCAGTAAATAACATGTATACGCACACCTTTGTGTTTGATCTTATGAACTTTTTTTTAAAAAAAAAAGAAGAGATTTTGTCACTAACATATAAGTATAATTTTGGCATATATCAACAAAAAAATTTAAAAGAAAATTATACGGGATTCAGTTTTGCGGGGAGAATTAAAATAAGTAGTGGTTATTTCTGCTCAAAGGTTTTTTTTTTTAATTCGAATTTTATGATTTATCAATTCATTTAGAACAGAAAAATAAAGTACAGTACAGTACAGAGTTTGGAATCAGAATTTATGGCTTTGTTTTGTTACTTGGTGAATTTGCAATAATTTGAAACGGATATTTTTAGTCCTAAAACTTATTGGAATTAGTTTGATCCATTGATTTTATTTATTGGGATTTTTATGTACAGAATGTAGGGGTTATATATTTTATCTACTGTTTGAGAGAGAGGGTGGTTTAGTAGAGGTTCTGAAAGTGAACAAGTAATAAGACTATAAGAGAACTGTATTTTGTTGAATGTGTGGTTTTGTTGAGAGGATGGCATAAAAATTTCAATTTTCTTATTGGAGCTAAAGTTGAAACTTGAAATGCATTTGTTGTTTGATTCAGAAAGGGGAGATTTGTTGGTTAACCGCTCCTGTAAAATGTTCAGCATGGACATAGTTAGTTACACCAGAAAGATCTGTTAATATCCCGTAGTTGTTTTAAGACTAAAAAAATAAAAATGAATCAATGAATAAGCTCAATACTAAGGCAAGAGTTATGGAAAAATATGAATGGCTGAAAAAAGAAGGGGTGGGGGAGGGAGGGTTGGAAAGAAACTCTTCGGTGTTCTGCTTAAAGAATGAACAGAAATTTGGTACGGCAGGAGATGGGTGTTTCATGCCCCATTTTCAATAATCATGTGTTTTAGTCATTACTGTTTGCAGGAACAAAAGCAAACTGGTAGCTCACATGTAAGAATTTTTTAGCAATTCATCATAGTGGCCCTCTAGTCTTATATATTCCGTGGTTGAATGAGAATAATTGTTTGGATTGGATCGAGTTCCCAAGGGAGGTAAGATTGGTATGTATTCCCTTTAAAGTTAATTTTAATAGACGGCAAGCTAAGTTGTTTAGTTCTTTTCCTATAGAAGTGCCTTTAACATCGCAAAAATTTAACTTGCAGAATAATAAGCAATTCATAATATTTTCCTAAATAGTAGCATTTCTTGTAGGGTGAGATGACTTCACATCCCTGCTATGTTTTCTTTTCCACAAGAACCCTATTATTGTATCACTATATACTTTGATTATGTCAATACGTGTTGATTCTAGTTTTCAGCACATGCATAATAAGCAAGTCCTCAAGTTGCCTGATTCCACTTCCCCATGAGGTTCAAATGTGTGACCTACTGCTGTTAATCAACTTGGTTATCCCTCAGGCTTCAACCTTTTATTATGTTAACATTAGCTTCTATTGTCAATCCTTAAAGCCTTGATTTTTTTTACTACAGATTTTTTTATTTCTTTTATCTAGGTTTTTATTTATTTATTTATTTTATAATTCTTTTGACTTTACCATGTATAGAACCATATAAACAATTACTACTCTCCCTCTTGATCTCTTCCATTTGTTTTAATTTTGTCAGCCTTTGCCCTACTCCCATCCAGTTTAAATGCTACTACCTCATCACTAGATAGCAGCAAAGAACAAAATCATGTCCACAACATCATTCGAAAGAAGCGAAGCATTGGGACATGCCCAAACCTGAAAATATATTCACAGTTGACATTGTTAATCAAAATGGAATCATCTACCGTCAGTTCCAACATCCTTTATGCCGTATAACATCACCAATGACCCTGTCATATTAGTATCTGATGCAGGACAAAGTACTGAAGGGTTTAGAGAAAGGGATTAAGGAGGAAGAGAGAAGGGTGATAAGGGAAAGAAGAAGGATGCCCGGAGGCCAAAATGGCACAAAGCCTTAATCTCAAATCAGTATATTAAACTCTGAATTCTAATGTTGTAGATTACATCCTTTATATAGACAATGAAAACCCCAAGTCTAATATCACGTAGGTAACCTATAATTTAATAAAGAAAGAAACTTTAATTACTAATAAAAAAATAATATACACTGTAATTAGAAGATCTACAGTCATTATAATTAATTTATTCATAAATAATAACACAAAATAATTATCAAATAATTCCTTAATCTTCATATTCTGCACTCGCTCTCTACATCAACTGAAAACAAAAAATGAAAAAAAATCATTATGAATCTATCTATTGAGATGGATGTTCTGGAACTGCTTCCAATCGGTTGTATTCCTAAACTTGGCGTCCTCATGTTCTTGCTCTCGCAATGCGAATTGACATTTAGGTTCAGACTGTAACCAATTCTTATTATATACATCGTTAGACTGCATATATCTAATTTATTGTAGTTGCGTGTAATTTATTGAAATAATGTTTTGGCTTTGCATTTTATTCATTGGATATTTTCTGTATTGCTCATCAATCACATTTGTTAGCAGTTTTAATTATATGAAATTATGGACATTTACGGAACCAATCCTGGACCAATTGATGATTCTGTATTGCATGATCAAGATAAACATGTTTCATCAGCAGTGTGGGAGGGGCAGGTATTATTTACCATCAAAGCAGTTACCTCCTTCCTCACATTTCAATATATTGAAGCATCATGCATATGTCAATAACATACAATACTTATTGACACAATGTCAGGAGCGTGGTGCACTTAGATGTCATGAGCACACTTCAAAGCTTGATCAATGGAGACTCACGCCAAAACAGATTGAGTTAATAAACAAGGCTGGATTTGGCTACTTAAGATTGATACCAGCAATTAGTTTGGATAACCCTCTCATATCTGCTCTAGTTGAGAGATGGAGGAGGGAAACAAATACTTTTCATTTTACTGTTGGAGAAATGACTGTGACTCTAGAAGATATTGGCTACTTGCTTGGGCTACCAATTGATGGAGAACCCGTTATAGGTGTAACTTATACCACATGCGAAGCGGTATGCATGAAGTTTTTAGGTAAAGCACCAGACTCTGGGTACACAAGTGGTGGGATGGTGAAACTTAGTTGGTTGAAAGAAACGTTTTTCCGGTGTCCTGAAGATGCGCCAATTGAAGATATTGAGCACCATACGCGTGCTTACCTTCTTTACCTTGTTGGTAGTACAATTTTTTCCACTACGACTGGTAATAAAGTCCCAGTCATGTACCTTCCACTGTTTGAAAATTTTAACCTAGCTGGGAGGTATGCATGGGGTGCAGCTGCACTGTCATTCTTGTATAGAGCCCTTGGCAATGCCTCCCTCAAGTCTCAGAGCACCATTAGTGGCTGTTTAACACTGCTACAGGTCATTCTCACTGCTATACCCCCTTTTTTTTCTTCCTGTTTTCCCTTTGTTCTTCCTTTTTACTTACCAGAAAATTCTTAGGGCGGGGAACATGGTGTGCACACTGTTTAATTGATATATTACACGTAGCAGAGACTAATTTGTTAAATACTATATTCTATTTGTTATTTTTTTTGTTTTGTAGTGCTGGAGTTACTATCGCCTGAATGTTGGCCGACCAAAGCTTAACCAAGATCCAGGCCGTGATTGTTTTCCATTTGTACTTAGGTGGAAAGGAAAACAAAGTGGTCCAACAACCAACCGTGATGTAGGCTTCTATCGTAAATCATTAGACACCCTAAAGCCATCTGACGTAAGTAAGGTTCTATGAATTATTATTATGCCAGGTATCCTTTTGGAACACAAATAATAGAATAAATTTTGGTAATGTACAGGTTGAATGGCTCCCTTACTCGAACATTAGTCTTATGGTTATACCAGAAGATATAAGAAATAATTTGATTCTTGGTAGATCAAATACAATGTTGATATGTTTCGACAAGGCAGAAAGACACCTCCCTGATCGATGCCTAAGGCAATTCAACATGCAACAACCAATCCCGCAAGATGTGCAGAGGTGGGAGAGGAAGAGCCGGGGAGTTGATGGGGGTGTGGACTTGTCAGGAAAAATGGAGTCAGAGCTAAATGAATGGGTAGATCGTCATCTCCGCGTTGTGGACATCGATGAAGATGTGGACGAAAATGAGTACATGCCTTGGTACTTGAACGTCACACGCAAATTAGTAGGAAGGCCTGTACCTATGTCATCCGAATTTCAGAGAATGGTATGACCTCTCATTGTTTAGTTAATTACAGTATGTTCTGTCCCGTCTATATCCAGTACATGCTCACATTTTTAATTTATTCAACTTTTAGTTGTTCATTCTTGATAATTTCTGTTGTAGAATGTCGCTTTGAGGGACATTGCGCATGTAGCAGATATGCTTTCGACTCAAGGGATGGATGATCAACAAATACATGCAGTGACAAGAATCAGGTATCTTGCTCACGAATGCTTGAGGGAACAGGTTGGAAGTACGATAGTGGAGGTGGTCAACCCACAGAATGAAGTTGGGAAAAGGGTTAGAGGGAAGGAGAGGGTAAGAAGGAAGAGTGTGGGGAAACGAAAGCGGAAGGATGATTCAGAGCAGTCTCATGCAGCAGCTGAGGACGATCACTCGCAGTTGTGTGTTTCACTTATTGAGGCTGATCACTCGCCATTATATCACATGAATAATGAGGTGGATCATTCAGAGCTATGCCTTCCAGCTATCGAGGGTGAGGATGCACAACTGTGTTATTTGCCTAACAAGGTTGATGAGATGCAAGTTTGTGATGCTGCCAACGAGGTTGCTGACTCCCACTTTCCTCGTGCAGCTGATGAGGTTGAGGTTGATGACTCACACTCTACTCGCGCAGCTGAAGAGGTTGAGGTTGGGGTTGATGGCTCGCAATTTCCTCGTGCAGCGGAAGAGTTTGATGAGAATAACCTTTCTCATGCTGGCAGCGACAATGGTTCACAACCATCTAATGCAGCCATCGAGGTTGTTTCTCTGTCTTCTCTTGAAAATGGGGAGGATGTTGCACAACAGAATGATTCTAGTGTTCTTGTATAGAGAATGAAAGGACATTGTGGCATGATTTGTAGAGATTAGTTTTTTATGCATGTCATTATCGGCAGGCTTTCTGTTAAATGGTTGATAATTTTTAAATGGTCCCCATTTATGTTGTGTATGATTTGCAATGCCTTGTGTAGCGCTTGATATCAGTTTTCCTTTTGCAATCACGTAGAGGCAGTCCAAGACTAGCATATTCATGCTCTCTGTATGTTGCTGAGATTATCAGAAGTTAAAATATCAGAGTAGTCTTGTATTGGCCTTCACTGTAATTTATTGTTGTCGACTTTGAGCTTTTCAGTTTACCTATATATTGTGCGTTAATTTTAGCTTCTGGTATTTGCATTTGTAACTTGTTTGAGTCATACTGTTAGGCACTAGGCTAAGGCTTTATTTTATCAATATGTTTCAGAAAGCTCAAGTTAGAAATAGGCAGTGAGTTGGGCACTAATTGGTTACTTGGAACCTTCTATTTTGAGTCGGTTCACTAGCCGAGGTTAGGTTGGTTTTGTCCTTGTAATTTGGAATAGCAAGATTCTTTTAAAATACTCCCAAAGCTGTAGTAGTAGTAGTAGAATAATGATTGCTTTTTTTTTTCTTTTTTGTCCTATAAATAAAGCTAGTAGGGTGATGTCTATGTCTAAAAGAGAAGGATTGTGACTTGAAAAAAAATCAGTTTTCTTATGGGTTATTGGGTTAAAAGAAGAGAATATAATCCAAAAGATTTACTTGAAAGATTTACCATTGCGCGTACAAGTATCCATCTGAATAATCCATTGGTATAGTACAAGAGTTTTTTCTGGGTTGTTTATTAGAAGGACAAAATGTGTAATTGAGACATAATGTGAAGTAGGATTGGAATATGATTAGTAGGTATAAATACTATCTATTGTAAAGCCCTATGTAATCAAAGAATCATTAATAAACAACAAGCCGCCTGTGGAGTACCCAAATTGAAGAACCATGTGAATCTCTTGTGTTATTCTTAATTCTCTATCGTTTGTGTTCGTGTGTTTGATCTTATATTCTAACAGTAAGCAGAAAGATTACAATCCAATTTGTTCTTTCAGTTTAGACAACTTTAGAAAAAAATATGTACAAAAAAACATTAGCAACTTCAGCCATTGTTTGAAACTCAATTAGCTGCAATAAAGTTTTATAAACAGCAAAACATGTCACCATAATAATAAGAGCGCGTGTAATCCAAATTCAGCAGCTGCTTCTTTCTCCTATTCTTACATGTTGCCATTTTTATTCGGTCAAATAAATAAAGTAAAGCATGCTCTGTTTTTTCCCAAAAGTTTTCAATGTTTATTTGTTAGGAACCTACATTGCTTCAAATTGTCACTCAGTTTAATTTTGATGATATATTTTTGCAAACACATCTCTCGTCGAGAACATAACATCCGCAATAACAAAATAGCCTTATGTATGCATGTATATGTATGAAAAATAAAAATCAGAGTCAACGTAGTTGGTTGTAACCAAAACAATTTATAAATATATCGCTTGATCGACACTAGTGTAAGCGGCATAATATTGGTTGTAGTTCTCATTCATTCAGCAACTAAAATCCTAATTGTTGATTTCAATAATAAATGGTCGAGATTCAACTTATCAAGTTGTTGCGGCAACAAAAGAGCTTGTTGGCACACGACTAAAAACCAACATGCCCCCTCATCCGTTACATGCCTGTTGCTACAAGCTGTTACGTTCATCCATTATCTGTCTGCCTGCCGATACAAGCTGTTGCGCTAGTTAGAAAACCCTTGTAGCGGCTCATGCGTCAGGACGGTACTTAATTCCTAAAATCTGGTCTCGTCTCTCAAATATTTTCCTTTACTTTTTCAGATTTCCTCGCCGGCTCTCACTCCCAAGTTCAAGCCTAATTTGTGCGTCAGGGCGTTTAAGTAATTTTTTAATTGCTGCAACAACTTGTACCGGTAATGGATGAGGGAATGAGGGGCATGTTGGTCTTTAGTCATGCCGCAACAAACTATTTTGTTGTTGCAACGGCGGGAAAAAAATAGGTCAAATTTCGGTAATTCATTATCGAGATCAACGATTAGGATCTTAGTTGCTAGAATAGTATACATAGCAATCGTAACTTATATATATATATATATATACACAGCTGTGCAGACTTTTAAATGTACATAGTCTACTATTATAGAGTAGTCACTCTACATTCTATTATACGCTCTGAGAATTCACCCTACGTTTCTACAGTAGTAGAGTGACTTGTACATTGTACACTGTGTAAATTTGAAACGCATACAGCTGTGCCTGTGTACCTTCATTTTTTTCTTATATATATATATATATATACACGACATGAAAGACACCCACTTCTAAAACCATCCCAGCTGCTATTACGACTTATCAAAGTTCACAGTCCTCAACACAATGTCCTGTTCATTCTCACTCTCTCTCCCACTCCTTCTCCAACTCCTCATTTCACTTCCTTCCATTCATCATATCTCCTCCACCAATGAACAACATGCAAAGAAGAATCTGCAACCAAACAACATGGAACCGTCTGAGCTAGAAACTCTGTTCAAGATCATGGACACCATGTCCTCTGATAAAACCTGGAGACTCTCATATCCAAACCCCTGTAACCCTGCATCATCCTGGGTTGGAATAGAATGCAAAACAGGAATTGACAATCACCTTCATGTCACTAGACTTGACTTTGGCACACCACCAAATCCAACATGCAAAATCAAATCCATCTTCCCTTCTCAAATTTTTGACCTTCCTTATCTTCAATCTGCTTTCTTCTTTCAGTGTTTCACTCGTACAGAAACCACAATCACTATTTCACAAAACAGAGCCTTCAATTCTGCACTGCAACAGCTCAGTCTACGATCAAACCCTGCTATAATTGGCTTAATCCCACCTCAAATCTCTTCCCTAAAGTCTTTACAAATCCTCACATTGTCCCAAAATCGAATCGCGGGGCAAATTCCGAAAGAAATTTTCAGCTTGACCTCTCTTGTACACCTTGATTTGAGCTATAATTTCCTCACCGGGACTATACCAAACCAATTGGGTAGTCTGAAAAATCTTCTTGTTCTTGATTTGAGCTATAATTCACTCTCTAGTTCAGTCCCTGACACAATTGGAAATATGGGTATGCTTCAAAAGCTAGATTTGAGTTCAAATTTGCTCACCGGAAGCCTGCCGAGCAGCATTGAAAAGCTCAACTCATTGGTTTTCATGGCTTTGAGCAACAACAGATTTCAGGGGAGAATCCCAAAAGGCTTCGCAAAGTTGAAGAGCTTGCAGTACTTTCTTATGGATGATAATCCAATGTTCGTATCACTGCCAGTAGAGTTTGGCCTATTACATAAACTGCAAGAACTTAGGCTTGCCAATTCTGGGTATTTTGGCACAATCCCACCAATCTTTTCACAGCTCATGAATTTGAGCACTCTGTCATTGCAAAACAACCGATTAACCGGCGGAATCCCGGTTGGTTTTGGCAATCTCTCTCATATATATCACTTGAATTTAAGCAGAAACTTGTTAGGCGGCGTGGTTCCTTTTACAGCAAGTTTCTTCCAAAGGTTGGGTAAGAACTTGGATCTTAGTGGCAATCCAGGGCTTTGTTTAAGTCCATCTGAAGCATATGGTGTCAAGAAGATTGGAGTTAATATTTGTGGAAGCAACAAGACGAATTCTTTGTACAAGCCATTGAAGAACTCTGAAGCTCCCTCAAATGGGTTCACCAAATTATTCTTTCTTTTTTATGCTGTATTATGTGTTGTTTTGGCTTTGCATTAATTATTATTATTATTTTTCCAGCATAAATTTAGTATTTGCCTTCTAATTATTCTAAACATTTAACTTTGTTATGACCAATATATTTTTATTATTGTAATGCTTCATTTTCTTTGTCAATTTCATTTTGGTCCAAGTTATCAGACAGACTAGTGTCGATTCCAATAAATATGGAGTCCGTTGCAAGAGGAGACAAGGCGACTGTTGGAATTGATCTATCTATTCTCCCCATTTCAAAGAAACTTAACTAAACTAGTTTTAGACGTTTAGAGCAATATAAAATGAAATTACTAGATAAATTGATTTGTGCAAATGTTTGACTGATAATGTAGTGTCCTTTGAGCATAGAATAGGCTCTTTTCTGTCTCTCAGAGAAGTATCCAGGTGTTGTCTTTGTTACTTTTGGTGGGGACTAGGAGGTCTAGTTCTAGGTCTTTGTCTCTGAGGAGAGTGAGTGTGATGTAACAACAACCGTAATGTCCTAAGTTAGGTAAACGGGAGTAGTTAGCATGTGATCATTTGATTAATATAGCGTCGAATGCAGGCAAAAGATCAGCATTGTATTAGTCAATTGACCAAACCAAATCCTAGCCAAACATGCGTACCCATTCCAATTCCAATGGCCAAATTTTGATATGGCAATGTCACAATACGATATAATTTTGATTAATTAATGAGGTGGTTTGGGCCATTGCAACTTGCACATATTATATCTCAAAATTGAGGTTTATTCAACTGCAATGACTGGGTGTCAATCCCATTAATTAGGACACACACATATTCATAAACACTTACTCATCCCTTTGACACTCCAATTATTGTTACAAACACTCTGGAAGTATAAATTTCACGACCAAAACCAGTTGCCAAACACATTTGACAATTTTGTTTGTTTCACAAACATTTTTTTTAAATGCGTTTATTTAATTCATAAATACAACTTATTTGATTCAAATGCAATCAATCATGACGTTTGGTCCTCTAAACGTATAATTATTACATCTTCAACTCTAATAATCTCGAAAATGAGTCTTGTTACTCTCTTGATCTACATAAAGAGTCTAATTGTAAATATTAAAAATATATTTTATCTCAGATTTACCCCTAAAAATAATAATGTATTAGTTTAGAAGTAATGAAATACGAACAAAATTATGATAACAACCCAAAGCACATTGCGTCGTTTTATAATAGTGTCAATAAAATGCGACTCGTGAATTAAAGAAATGACAAGTGAGATTTTTTTTGTGGGACAATGGTGTGCATTGCGATAAATTTATCTCCACTTATAATTGCGAAACTTATCAATACATGTGATTGGTAGGAATTATAAAAGTGCCCCATTTATTACACATATTTTGCAAACAAGTTACTGTTAATATTTATCCACGTAACTAACAATCAAACAGTCGATATAAAGTATTCATAATATATGTCATTATATTACCCTATATTTATTTAGATGAATCATGAAACCAATTCAAATTTGAACAAAACACTGTGTGGTAGGACAAGAAGCCATTGTTCAAAATCTCAGCTGGATCCCAAGGACTGTTTGCATTGCAGAGTTTGTCCTTTAGAATTAGAAAGAAAAAGAGGTGGGGTTTGTTAGACAAGTACTGCTACCATGAATATACTAGACCTTGAGCTCCTCCCAGCTGAGCACGAGGACACTTCAATTTGTAAGAGACTCAAGTGCTGGATCCCACCTTTCATTCTCACATTCAATCACCTTTTAACTTTATTTACTGGACAGTATTAATTGTGGATGGTACACTCAACACTTTTACACTAGCTACATGCATTTCCCACCATTTCTTTCAATTTCCCCCTAGGTAATTTTACTCTCCTCCATTCTAGCTAGGTTTAATATATTTTTTGTCTATATTAATTAGGAAATTTATATTTTCACATACTAATATGTAACATATTACAGCCCTATACAAATATTTTATTGAGTTCAATGAATTTCATATATTGTACAGACCAGAATGAATTGCCGTAGTGAATGTTGGTGATGAATGGAGAGGGGATCCAATCACTTTTAACTTTTACTGCTTATTTAGAATACTTTGGTGCTGGAGAGCAGGAGCTATTATGTATTTATAATCAAAGCTTATTTTAATAAGGTAAGAGACATGACTTAACCATAGGAAAAGCAGAGGGTAATTTCTTTTACTTGTATTTTTTTTTTCTGAAAAGCTGTGAGCTTTTATACTTGTATAGATAAATCTACCATAAATTAGAAAGAGAAAATAGCAGCAGCAGCAATGCATGTATGCACTATATGTATATATAATTCGTGACCCGCACCTAGCCTGAATAAGAATTCCTTTTTTTATGGGAACATATATTTTTCAATGAAAAATTAATATTCCCGCATAATCTCTCTCCCAACATTCACGTGAGAGATTCACGTTAAAATGTTATTTTTTTATATAGAAATATTAGTTTCTTTTTTTATTTTTTGTAGTAACCGGTACATGCAATATCTCACAAATTACGTGAACGGATCAAAACCATAATAAATTATGTTGAAAACCCTCAAGAGCATATATAAAAGCAGCCTATGTTTTATGTATACATAGGATTTGGTTAACATGAAGTGAATTTCATGGTAAGTTTGACCAATACGGTGCTGACATGCACTTGAAGAGATCACCCTCCCGCCTGTATGTCAGCACTGCATTGGACATGAAGTAAACTTACCATAAAGTTCAGTTCATACTAATCACTCCCATATATTTCTACTTATTCTTGATTTTACATACATAGGAAACATGGAATAGTTTTCATTTGAAATTATCATCAAGTCATTTCCTTAATCGAAAAAAGAAAGAAATAAAAAAAACCCTCCAAATGGGAAAAAGAAAAACTTTAGTGCTCAAAATTATTAATTAGTTATATATATATATAGCTACTAAATAGTAGTAGCTAGTATTATACTAGTAGTACATGAAAGGAGGAAGTAAATGTAGTTTGGTGCAAGGAGGAATTAATCAATAAGAATAAATCATGTGCCTAGCTAATTCTCCTCTTCTGTAAAAAGAGAAAAACTAAGTTGAAGACAAATCCTAAAGCATGCATGGTCTTTCCCCATCAAAGAGAAATGGAGATAAAAAAGAAATGTTCACTCAGTCATTCACTTGTCAAGGAGTACATATATCTTGATCTTATTAGTGATCTATCTATCTATCTATCTATATATCTCTTTTGTGCTTTTGGTAGTAAATTTTCTTTTCTTCATTCAAACTTTTGACCACGTACGTTACGTACAATATTAAAGCCTCAGAACAGCAGAGTTTTGTCTCCGAAGAATAACAAAAATGCATAATTAATAATGGAGATGAAATTTATGGCTATATTTTCTTCTCTTCTTCTTCTTTTGAAATAGCTAAATTAAGAGAGGTACTGACATGAATACAAAATCATATGCTAGTAATCCGACTCACCTGCACGAGGGGGTCCTCCCTTATTCACACACAAAAACAAACACCATGAAAATAATAGATAGATAGATAGATAGATAGATGTGTTACAGAACCTCACGTGGGCAGTGGCGCAGTGCATACCCCTTTTTTTATCTTATAAATAAAGATAATAAATACTACTTATAACAAAAGAATTAAAACTATTATCTTCAATTAATTATCTATCTATCTAGTTGAGCTCGAAAGTGGACTTGACCAAAAAGCTTAGCTTGGCTTACCATACCAGTGTACTGTACAGTACAGTATAAGCAAGCATTAAGCACTAATAAGCACTGAGATGATGAAGATCTCACGTGCAATCAAACAACTATCAATATCAAAAGTAAGTGTGGGGACATCACATGAAGCTATCAGTATCAGCTATGCAATAAAATAAAATAAAACTTGGTTGGTCCCGGAACACTTGATGACCACTTGGTCCACTTGACTCTTGAGGCAGACAGACCCTTCTACTCCCAACCCCTCCGCTCATAATAATAATAATATAAGGGGAATTGTTAAATTCACTATATTTTTTGTTATTTTTATAAAAATAAGTATTGCTGTAGATGTATAGTGACGGAGAAAATCGTCGCTATATGATCTATAGCGATACTTTTATTGTGAAAATAATATTTTCTGTTGTAGATTTAACAATTCCCTAATATTAATTGTCAGCTCACATGGGACCCATTACTATTTCTATTCTACAATAATAAAAACCACAATTTTCATTTCAAAATAATTAAATTATTTTTGTTAATCGAGAGAAGTGTATAATAATAATAATAATATAAATTTTGTAGCTAGGTTAAACATGAAGCAAATAAATTATGTTAGTTTTCAATTAAATTGTAATTGTAACACATACATATAATATATGAGATAGGAGAGAAGGACTCACCTACTCTGATTTATTTTATTTTATCTTATACATTTTCACAGAATATATAATATAATTGTCTACATATATATCATTTTTATTAAAAAATAAGATGTCTAAAGCACAAGTCGAGCCCAGGCTCGTGGCCCAATTTTTAGTCTTGGGCTTTCTAGTTTGTCGGCGCTAAAGAAAGGCCGTTTAACACAGACTAACTATTACTACTCCATTTTAGTGGTCTTCCTTTGCTTTTTCTCAATTTTAACACACACTACTTCACTGCTTTCCACCGTCTTCCACCCATGGTATCAAAGCTTCTGAACCGAATCCGAACCCTATGTAGACCCAGTCACCGGCTCGGCCCTAACCTAAACTCTCCACCGAAATGCCCCATTCTCACACCTTCACAAACCCTCCTTCATTCAAGGCCGTATTCGGATGCTCAAAATGTGAAATTGAGGGCTCCTGTTTCTTCCATCTCTTCTTTGAACGAAGCTGAACTCATTAAATTTTCCGCCATTGCTGAAACTTGGTAAGTTGTTTGCTTCTTTCATTCTCTTTACAAATATATTAATATGTATAATATAGCATGTGTTATGATTGGAAGCTGAAAAAAAATGCAGGAAAAGATATTGACATTGTTAGCTCTGCTGGATTGTTTGTTATTAGGAAACTTAGAAAAGCAATTAGCAATACAATATGTATTAAAACGTTACTGTGTTTGCTGGGATAAACAGAATTCTATTGTTAATTTTCTTGACATATATATGCTGGAGAATTTAATAATGAAATTAGGATTTGGATGGTGCAATTCTTGCTGTACAGCAGCTAAGCAACATAGCTTTCTATGTATACAAGGACACTTTAGAATATAAGTAGGCATCCTCATGAATTAGTACCTATTCTTGCAGGTACTTTGATGATATCCCCCCCTTTAATATCACTCACATTTTTGTAAATGTTTTCGTTTGATAGAGTTTTTACTCAAAATTCTAGTTATCATCACTCCTTGTTGATTCATGTTTAATCGTATTGCTACGTAGTGAGATTGGAACATGTGTACAGGATGGTTTCTTTGTTAAAAGAAATCATATCATGAGTATGCTTAGTTATCTTCTTAATGCTGAAAACTTGCCAAAACTCAATCAAGTATTCAAGTGGCTAGAATTAAAATTAATAAATAAAATAAGAGGATTTGAGAGTTTGAGCCAATAACCATGTCAGTTAATGCTATCAATGTGTCTCTTGTTTTCTATTTCTATGGAAGAGAAAGGCAAAATTCGAAAATCAGGATACTAAATATGTTTTAGCAAAATAAGCTGTAAATCTTAATCTTTATAGGTTGACGCCTTCTTTAATTCATGGTGATGTATTGTCATAACAGAGTTGCAGACTCTGGTGATTATAAAATTTTGGTAGTTCCTTGCATTTAAATAAAAGAAAAGAAAAAAAGGAAGAGAGCTTTTTGGAGTTCCTCTACAAATGCATCACCAAGTTGTCGGAACTCCAAATTTAGATACACTTGGAGGATGTTGTATGTCTGCATATGCATACAGAATATGAACCTTGATATTGATGAGTGATGTGGTGCCTTGTTGAAAATCTGATGGACTCCCCTTTTGACGTGATAATCAGGTGGGATGCTGATGGACCGTTTAAGCCATTGCATGTGATGAATCCTACTAGACTTGCTTTCATTCGGTCCACTCTTTGCCGTCATTTCAGGTAGATTGCATATTCTCTTTATTCCCATTTCCTTGTGAGTTCATGTTGTACTTGCTTCTAACAAGGCATGTAAACATCATGCAAGTGATATTTGGTAAATCTTTCAGGAAGGAAATAAGAAGCAGGAAATTGAGAAGGATATCATATGCACACTTATTTTTTCCAACGGTTGTCAACGTTTTTTTTAATGAAAATAAAAGGAAGAAAAAAACCTATGCTAAACTGTGAGGCTTTGTTGTTATTTATATATGATACACGAAAGGAGAATTCTTAATAGGGTGAAGTATAAAGATGAAGGTGTGTCACATCTTAAGGTTGTGAGCTCTAGATGTTGAAGTTTTACATGTCATCAGAGGCCTCAAGGCCCATCTACTTGTGCCAAGTCTCTACTTATAACTTGGGATTATCACATGCCTTGTTTTTACCATTCATTTGGGATTTGGAATTTCCGATCACATAAAATCAGTACCCTTGTATGTCTATTATACTGCATGCATACTGTGTAATAGCCTATTGTCAAACGTTGTCAATATACTATTATACTTTTGATTCCGCAAACCGTGTTGATATTATGAATATGAATATCCTATAGTTTCTAGCATACTTACACAGTTAACACTACTTTCATCGATAAGAATTACACAGATTGTTGTTTAAGATGCCATTCGAAGTGCAATTAAGTGTTGGAAATATAAATTAGGGAAGAATTTCACATTCAACTGATCAGTTTATCCATTTCTTAGCCTGTACCTATTTTCAACTAATAAGGTTGCAAAGTGGTTATGGTATGGATGGGAAGAATTAGTGGTGTATGCCCTTAAGTGTGGATGGGGTAATAAATTCACTTATTCCTAAATGTTTCCGTGAGCAGCCAACAAAAAGAATTCAGTCTTTAGTACTCCTTTTGTCATAACTTAATTGACCTGTTTCACTTGTGTTCATAATTTAAGGAAGAGTATTACTTTGCAAGGCTTATATTTTATTTTTTTTGCAAATGTTGTTCTTTTGACTTTTTGATCACTCGGGTAATATAGTCAAATTAATCATTAGTGCATTCATATGACGTATATGTTATATGATTATTTCAGTTTTTTTTGCTACATGCTAGCGTAATCTGGCACAAATTTGATACTTGTTTATGTTTTTCAGTTCTTTTGTTTGATTACTATCCCTTCTTTTAGTAAGGAGCCAAATTCTGCAAGGCCTTTCGAAGGACTGAAATTTGTGGATGTTGGTTGTGGAGGAGGGATTCTATCTGAGGTATGACAGTCTTCATATTTTAGGTTGTGCACCAATTTTCAGTTATTCTCATGCCGTCATTTTTCATGTTCTGTATATGGAATCTGATGGACATACCTTTATCATTACACTCTCTTAAGAGTGGGAGGCTGGGAGTAGTGTTTTAGATGTATCTGTATATGATAGCACAGTGCCTTACATTATTTTTGGTTGGTGCTCTGCAAATTGCAGCCCATTTTTTAAGAGGTATTAGCTGAGAATAATATATTCTTAAGGTTTATTTTAAAGTAATATAAGAACATACTACAAATAGTAAGTAATCATACTCTGTAGTTGCTTCTGGTTACCTTCCTCACTCTCCTCCCAAGAAAAAGACAAAAGAAAGTTGACAAAAGAATTTTGTGTTGCAGCATTCTATCGAAAGATCTTTGCAATAATAGTTTATATCTATTCTATATTATTAAGGGAGAGTAGGGTCTTTGGTCTCTCTTGGTGTCCTTACTTTATAATCTCAATTATATCCTCTTTTTTTAACTTAAATTTTTTAATTTGATGGTTATTAACGTAATTTAAGACTCTTTTGTTTGTAATTGTTGATTTGGTCTTTTCGATAAAAGTCGTAACTTTTAAACTAAACAATCTATTATCTATCCACTTACCTATTTTTTTCTGCATTTATTCTTTTAACTTCCTTAATCTATATTATTGAGGGAGAGCAGAGTCTTTGGTCTCTCTTGGTATCATCACTTTATAATCTCAATTATATTATATTTTTTTAAATTAAATTTTTTTAATTTCATGGTTATTAACGTAATTTAAGACTCTCTTTTGTAACTGTCAATTTGGTCTTTTGGATAAAACTCACTTACAACTTTTAAAATAAACTATCCATTATTTATCCACTTCCCTATTTTTCTCTCCATTTATTCTTTTAACTTCCGTAAGTAGTAAATTTCTTTCATATTTTGACTTTTACCTCGCATGATCCCACATTAATTTTAGTAGCTTATAAATAAATTTTTTTTTGCACACATTTGTTATGCAGCATGATGTGAAGATCAATTTTGCTGCTTTTAAGATGGACTGACATGTGCTTGAACCAAGTTTTTGATATAAAAAAAAATGTGTCCAACTTTTTTGTTGTTTCCTTGTTCAGCCATTGGCTCGCATGGGAGCTACTGTAATGGGAGTTGATGCTGTGGAAAAGAATATCAAGATTGCACGCCTTCATGCGGTATGGTTACTAGATCAAGAACGAAGATGATTTTTTATTTTTATTTTACTATTATTTTATAAATTCGTTGTTCTTTGCTTTGTATATAAACAAATTTTCCCATCAGAACATACACCTTTGTCTCACTTCATGAGCAAAAAAAATCTCATGATGGTGACTAGGAATCTTTTTTTTTTGAAATTATCTAGCTACTAAAGGGCCGTTTGAATGTATACCCTCTTGCTTGTACATTATTTACAAAAGCCCTGCGTGATATATGGCATCCATAAAATTATCCTTTTTTAAGAAAATCAGAAACTAATCTTGTTTATCTGTAACTAAAGGACTAGCTTCTCTTAAATTTGAGAGTTTTGGAATCAAAGTTGAACTATTTATTATATACCCCTGTTTTCCTAACAATTCCAGGTGCTACACGTGACTCTTTTTTTTCTATATTTTTTCCCCTCCGTTTTGTTGTTTTTCTTTTTTACTAATAAAGTCATATTGGTGGTTGCTTATTGTTTGTTAATTATTTAATCATACCTACACTGCATATTGTCCAAAATTATCTATCACAGTTTTCAAGTGATAAGAGAGGCCAAGTCATTCATAGCATAAATACATTTTCATGCTGAATAATCACCGTATAGACTTTACTGTGCCTCTAATGCCATAATGTTCCAATGTTGTTTTTGCAAGTAAATTTTAATGGTGTCAAGTGTCTATTTTGTCAATAGATTATTAATATTCTGCAGACTACTTTTTGGAATTTGGCCAGGATTTGGATCCAATGACTTCATCAATCGAATATCGTTGCACAACAGCTGGTACATACCATTAAAGTTTGCTTACTGTGAAGATTTTTAGTGCGTTAATCTATTTACAACTTATAACATCTGTGGATTATACTTTGATAAAAAAGAAGGTGAGCGATAGAATACCAACTTACTTGGTGCTCAAGTCCTGAAACAACTAATTTAACTAGTGGAACTTTTGTCATTTCACTATTTCTTTAATCAAAACTTATGTTTTAGGGATTAAACACCAATTAAGCTTGTCCTTGATCCCTCACCTCACTTTTTGGCTTATACTTTTGTAGGGTTTATATATGTTGCGCCATCTAAATTAGCTGATCACGCCAACTGATTTACGTAAAATGAAAAACATAAAGTGAAAAATTTATCTTTCTCTGCGTAGGTATAACAAATGCAGATGTTTGGGTGCCCATTCTGAGAGTTAACTCCTGAAAATTTTCGATTGTTGGCCAAGCTAGTCTTCAGCCACTAAATGCTACTTTCTTTTTAATGTCTTTCCTATTGACAGTTGTCATTGATTTTTCTCGAGCTCTAGTTCAAAATATCTTAACTTATTAAAGAAAAGGAGCATAAAAGTTCAAATTCAAAGGTATTCTGCTCTAATTTATTTATTCACTGTCCTGTTGTGTAGAAACTTTGGAACGGTTGTTTGGTATAGGTGAATCTTGGGTCTGGCCCTTCTTCAATGGAGAGTTCATTTATTGCAGATTTCTGTGAAATTGGGAAGAAGAAGAGAAACATGTTACTTTAGAAGTATGGGACACATGCTATTGTTTGGTTTGTTTAAACATAGTTTAAAGCTCCAGGTTTTTTAAGATCATTACATGTGTGCTCCTCCACAGTTTCTTTGTGATCGTGGTTCCTGACTTTGTTGTCTATTTATTGGTTTGTTTTACCTTTTGCATCTATTTTCTTCATAGTGACGAGTAGGAAGTTATGGAACATTGTAGAGTAGCAGTTGATTGCTTCTCATTTTTGGCCTTATGAATTTGCATTTGAGCATGTCATCAAGAAGCTCATAGAATCCAGTTTTGTGAACAGAAAAACTGGTTGAGGAACAGAGGGAGTTCGATGCTGTGATTGCTTTAGAGGTAGTGTATCGATATAGTGATTTAATTTTTGTGTGATTTCTTTTTCCAACTCTTCTGGAAAATGTATTTGTTATTTCACACAGTTTTTCATTCCTTTCTTGTCATGCACTTTTTAATCATGAGCATGTCCATAATTGTTTGTATCTAATTAGGTCATTGAACACGTAGCAGATCCTGCTGAATTCTGCAAATCCCTGTCAGCATTAACCGTTTCTCATGGAGCCACTGTGATCTCAACAATCAATCGTTCCATGAGATCTTATGCAACTGCCATCATCGCAGCAGAATACATTCTCCATTGGGTAATATATTTTCTTTTACTCTTGCTTTTTTTATTGGATAAGTAATGGTCTATTATATACTCCATATACTTTTGATTTGCGGAGTATTTGTTATCAACACCCTCCGAAGCATCTTGGTACTTAGTTTTATTATTGCATTCTGAAACATTAGAGTCAATGAAGAATCTTGATATTCTTTTGTACATGCAATGCAACTAATGGTAATCTCTAAGTAATACAGTTTATTTACATTGATCGAAATATTCATCATAGTGGTTAACTTCTTAAGATCCATGCTCAAGTGATTCCCAGATCTCTGCGAGTGTTTTGTGGAGCATGTGTATGTGTGTACAATCATATAAATTAAATAAATCCAACAGTCGGCTAGTTTTTGTTTGTGATGCAGTTTGTTCATCATCAGATTATTCTTAACCAACCAGCCATCGTGTAGTTAATTAAACAGAAGATGGTTCTCCTACCCCCTAGCCCCAAAAACATAAGAGGGTTAATTGCTGGAGCAATTTCTTAATTTTGTTGAGTCAATGTATAGACTAGGACGATTTCGATAAACTTAAGTTGGATTATGTAAAGGGTCTAGTCTATACTTTTCATATTTGTTAGAATCCTTTTGCAGCCTTCTGTTGTGATAAACTGATAATGTAAACTTATTGGCTACTGGAGAAAAATATTTACTTATTGGCAAATGGCAAGTGAGAGGAAAATGAAAGATGATGGTTGCAAAATTATGTGAACGTGTTATGAAATTGGAAAGTAATTATGTTATAAAAAGCTCTCCATAAAATATTATATGTCTGATATTCTTCTGGAGAATATTATGGTTATCATATTGGTACTTGCTTGATGCTAAGTTACTATACATATGAGAAGGGGTGATTCTTCAAATAGTCTCTTATCGTGTAGCATCCATTGAGATTTCTGGGTATTTGTTGCTCTTACTATTAAAATATTATACAGCTTCCAAAAGGTACACACGACTGGTCACGCTTTCTTACTCCTGAAGAAGTAGCAGTTATCCTAGAGCGTGCTTCTGTATCTGTAAGTTCCTGTTAAATTATTGGATTTGGATAATCTTACTTATAATGTGCTCAGCTCAGCTCAGCTCCATGTTGGATTTAATAATGTATCATCTCTCTCTCGTTTTTCTTCATCTTAATTTGATTGGTTAAATTTTACAGATTCAAGAGATGGCTGGGTTTGTATACAACCCCTTGACGGGCCGATGGTCACTCTCAGATGACGTGGATGTAAATTTCATTGCATTTGGCACCAAAAATAGTGAATGAAGGAAGAGAGTTATTTGTTAAATTTTATGATTCTTGGGAGGAAAATACTAACGGACACAATGGTGGGTGTTATTGTTATTTTTCTAGGTGTGCATAGCCTAAAGTAATGATGCTTAGCCTGAATAGATGAAGTAATACTGAATAATTGCAATTTTATTGCCTGAAGGATGACATGTTACGCTGGATTGCTATGCTATGCTATGCACTTGAAAAGGCAAGTGGAATGGAATATAAACAAGACTACTATACTATACTAGCATGTGTTTATAGTTAAACGGTTTTCAGAATTTGTTATTATTATTATTATTATTATTATTATTATTATTATTATTATTATTATTATTATCTGTCCCAAAACAATGCACACGTAAATGTAATTGAGCTTCCCAAGGCAACAAGACGTACACAATTTGCCTACCTACAATACTTGAACCACAACAATAAATCCAAAAAATGAAATATCTCAATATCAATTCTCCTTCTAAATTATAAACATGGGTAACTACTAATTTATTGCTTAGTGTTTTATTTTTTATATTTTAATAAAGAAGAATATACAAAGAGCTACCAAAATGAAGTGTGATTCTAGTTTTAGAGCTAAAAAAGGTATTCTCTCGTTTAGAAAATTAAATTTAATGCTGTGAAATGGTAAAGAAAGCAAAATTAATGAAATAATGTTTTCTTTCAAAAAAAATATCACCCGATAAATTTAATATGTTTACACTTTTGAATAAAAATAAAAAAATAATTATATATATATATATAATATATAATGACATCATTTCTCAAAACCGAGAGGACAAAACTTGAGTATTTTCGCGGCAAGCAAACGAAATCTCACCTTTCTTTCTGATACTCGTGTTTGTATACAAATTACAGCCATTTTTTTTCCTTCTCTGTAACGAAATAGGGCTTCTGATCTTTAGGTGGAGGGAAGAGATTGAGAGAGAAAATGGAAAGTTCAGACATGTCGTCGATGGTGGCTAGAGGACGTTTGGCTGTGATCTCAGCTCACCTCTCTGCTTCCATTCAAAAATCCTCTGATTTAATTCTCGAATCTTCGACGGTTTCCGCAGCTCAGTCGTCGGTCCAACCGCCGCCGAACCTCAAGGGCTCTTTGACGATCGTTGATGATAGAACCGGTAAGAAGTACCAAGTTCAGGTCTCAGACGAAGGTACGATCAAAGCTACCGACTTGAAGAAGGTAAAAATATCAATTGGATTTGATTTGTCGTGATTAATATTTTGTTTGTTGTAATTGTGGAGTGTTGGTCCGACAACGGTTTTAGATATTTTGATCTCTGATTTCTTGTGTTTTGAGGTGTGTCTGTGGTTTATTTTTTACTTGTTCATCAGTATATTCTTATTCTTTTTCTTTTTCGTAGCATATACTCTGTTAGTTGCCGATGAACAAGAACTGGAAATAAGAAGGATTTGAAATACCTGATTTGGAATATGTTGACCTTGAAAGAAGAGATAGAATATATTAGGGAAAAAAAGGAAGCTTCATGAGTAGAGGAAAAGAATCTCTACGTAGTTGTGCTTTAATTGACGTGATGACCTTTTCACTTTCTTTTGATGCATTTGTTACTTTCCACAGTTACCAAAAGGGGATATATGTTCTTTTAAAATTGAAGCATGCAATTAGACTATTGGAAGTAGTTAAATCTTGCACAAGTGGAACCCAGAAAGAAGAGGAACGGAAAACATTTCACCTCCATATTAAATTGTTATATAGTGAGACATATGATGATACTTGGTGTGAACAACTTGATAGAGTGCAAATGACCTTAATTTCTCATATCTTGACATTAAATTTCAATGGAATTTTATCCTTGCTGGTTTAATATTTAGATTTTATTATGGAGAGCGGTTTTCTTATTGATATTTGATATTTGATATTTGATATTATTGAATCCTGCTAATAATTGCACACATACAGATAACAACAGGAAAGAATGACAAGGGACTCAAACTTTATGATCCTGGCTACCTTAATACAGCTCCTGTTCGATCGTCAATATGCTACATTGATGGTGATGAGGGGATCCTTCGATACAGAGGTTACCCAATTGAGGAGTTGGCCGAGGGTAGTACCTTCCTGGAAGTGGCATATCTTTTAAGTAAGTTACCCTACCCAAGATCTTATCTGTGATTAAATAATTCAGAAGCATGGGAGAGTTGAGATTTATTTAGTATGTATTACTGATAGAGTTTTTCAAGCAATCATATTACAGTAGCTGGTTCTTTTATGAAAAAGTATTTAGTAGTCCATCAAAGATTAATTACATTTCTAGAGCTTGGTTTGGGTCGCACGCTAAGGACCATACCATTTGTGGATTGTGTCAGTGTTTCTATTGTAACAGACCATACCATTTGTTAAAGACCAACATAGACAATGGACTTGGTTACTATGCAGATTTTCTAACTGTATGCTCTTAGTTTTGACTTATTTATCTTTGAGGGAAATTGCTAGTTTGAACATTTTTAATCATAATTTATGTGAAAGTTCTAAAACGGGGTTGTACAATTTTATTTTCCAGTCTCCATTATTGATTCTTACCCGTTTGATAGGTTCCAAACATGAAGATAAAAGTAAAACCGGGTTGTAGTCACTAGTCACCATCTACTAGCTTACATAAAGATAAAAGTAAATATTACTTACCATTTTGTACTGTCCTAGTTTAACTAAGAACCGGAAAAGATTAATGCAGTTAATGATTGAGGAGAAAGATGCAATATAAAAATCAAACCAAGCTGGATTTTAATAGTTAACGACGGATTGACCAAATTCTTCTCTACGGTAGCATAGCATTGACATATGCTTTTACTCTTGGAGGGGGTGAAAAAGGTAGCATGCTGTTTTCTTGATATGAATACGCGTACCCACACACGTGTATGTATATGTATGTATGTCCGCACGTCTATATAGCTTACTTATGTGTTTATGTTTACATATTGGCTGGTACTTTTTCTTAACAACTTGTTCAATTCTGTATTATTTCGAATGAGATAATTACTCATTAGTCATTACGTTTTATATTTGGAGGGTTAATTTGTATCTGATTCTTTCACGCGTCTGCATCTTCTAATAATTACACTACATTTGCAGTGTATGGAAATTTACCAAATGGAAGTCAGTTAGCTGATTGGGAATTTGCTGTTTCACAACATTCAGCTGTTCCACAGGGAATCTTGGTGTGGTTTTCTTTCTATTTTTGAATTAATAATCCTTCACTGCATAAAGTGGTACTCAATGTTTCAAAATTTAAGGTTTAGGGACTGCCTAACTATAATATTTCATTATAACATAACGGGGACTGATGAAGAGACTGTGCTCCTATGGATACCCAGCAGTTCAGGATATTAAATGCACAGTTTGATCGCCAACTGTTATTATATTATCAAAAAAGTATTAATATCGATATACGTAACACAACTACAGTTGATCTTTTCTATTGTATATACTCAAGTTGCAGGAATCTCATAAACCTGGATTGTGATGTTTAGATTATTATACTAGTTGTTAATTTACTGGGTAAATGAAAAACTCTTCTGTCACCCTGAAATAAGATACATTAACAGGGTAAATCATGAACGGATTCTATGTATGACTTGATAAGAATGTTATCTTTCACGAAGAGTTTTTGATAATCTATTATACGCGTCACACTTAGGATCATGGAATTCAATTTAAATGTGATTGATGCTTCCTCTGTGAAGACCATGCTTTATCATAAATTTTTTGTCCTGCTTTAGAAAAGATGAATAGATGATTATGTTCTTTTGAGACTTGGAATCTTTGCGATCCTTTCACACATATGGACAGAGAGGTTCGTCAGAAATTTTGATGATCAAATTCTTCTCGTCAAGACTCTTGAGAGATGAGGTAGCAGTTTATACTAAACTTTCTGCCTCTGCTGTGCTTTCCTTTGGATTTACATCTCTGACCTTTTAAGGGAGTAGAAAACTAATTCTATTATTTTCTCTCTTTCTTATATTCTTTTGATGGTTGGTGGATCCTTGTTCTCCTATTTTGTAATCTCTTCTCTTGCTATTAATGAAATTCCTGTTTGTCAAATAAAAAGAAAAAAAAAATACTCCCAAGTTCTTAACCCAAAAAGATGCTCAGGAAATTTAATTATCTAACATAAGAGAGCCTTAAAAATCGCAGGATGATCAATTTGCTTATAAAATAAAACTTTTTTTTTAATTTTATTGTTGGTGTATTTATTCTTCTTTCGACATGAAGATGAGTAGTGTGTCTTCTCTAATTCTGAAAGGCTGGAACTCGGTATTGCAGGATATCATACAAGCAATGCCTCATGATGCTCATCCAATGGGTGTTCTTGTCAGCGCAATGAGTACTCTTTCTATTTTTCATCCCGATGCAAATCCTGCTCTTAAAGTGAGAATTGCTTACCCAAAATCTTGTTGTCTTTAGTTATGAACAGTGATGGATATGTTTTTGTGTTATTTATTTATTTTTTAATTTTTCTAAAATAAGAACAAGTGATTGAATATTGCACGTGTTATAATATGTAATTTAAACATTTTTACCAGCATCCATATTTCCAGAATGAAAAACTATTCTATTTAGAAAGTGGCTTAGCTTTGATGTTTGTTCACTCTTCAAAGGGATCTTATCTTCTTGTCATCTTGCCAAACTTTTGAAAAGGGTTGATATAATTTGAGCTTTGATAATTTATTCAGCTGTGTTATGTGAAGATTTTGGTTATTAATATTTTGTTACTGATGCCACAAGTATCTACATGTTTCAAAATAGTATATCCTCTTTGATACAGGGCCAGGATTTATACAAGTCTAAACAAGTGAGAGATAAGCAAATAGTGCGCATACTCGGGAAGGTCCGGTTATCTTCATGTCTTTATCAGTCTTTTTTCTCATTTGTATGCTGAAACAAATTAAAATGAATACAACTCATGTTAGTGCTGCATGTATTTACTATTTGGTTATATATTCAGGCACCAACCATTGCAGCAGCAGCTTATTTGAGGATGGCAGGAAGGCCTCCTGTTCTCCCCTCCAGCAATCTGTCTTATACAGAGAACTTCTTATACATGCTAGATTCATTGTATATTTTATTACTTGACCATCTTATGACTAATTTCGTTTAACAGAAATTCATGACATACTATCTTCACCGAGTTGCCTAGATTAACATTTTTTGTCATCTTTTCTGCACAAAAACGTAAATAAAAGCACGAAATTATATTTACTTTCGCAAGGAAAATGTGTGCAATTTGTCCTGTAAACCTGTTTTTTTCAGTAAGTCGAATTTCGTGCTACTCAACGACCATGGACTAAACTAGGATTTAACCCTCTATAATCTAATTGTGATTCTAATTCACATAATTGCAGAGGTAATAGGTCTTATACACCCAATCCTCGACTGGCTCGTGTGCTAGACATTCTCTTTATATTACATGCAGAACATGAGATGAATTGCTCAACTGCAGCTGCCAGGCATCTTGCTTCAAGGTATGCATCCTTAATGTTGAATATAAACAAGATGCATCCCAAAAATCTTGCATTACATATCTGATTCTATATATTTTAGTGGTGTTGATGTATACACTGCTCTTGCTGGCGCTGTTGGTGCACTGTATGGTCCACTTCATGGTGGAGCTAATGAGGTATGTAATATTGTCTTGTGTTTGAATTAAACATATCAATGGGCCTACGACCACCATTGACAACATTACTGAACTTGCTAGTTCAGAAGTGTAGCTATTTGTGTTCCAAATATCCCTTTATGGCGCAACGTGTATGTTATACCGAGTCTCGTTACTATAGATTCTTTTTTTATTTTGATATTGTAGGCTGTGCTTAAGATGCTAAATGAAATCGGGACTATTGACAAAATCCCAAAGTTCATTGAGGATGTGAAAAACAGGTGAACATTCCCTATATATATATTCTGACAGTCCAAAGACCTTGTGCATGCATCAAATATGTAATTTCTTCTGATTATGATTCTTGGCTTGCACAAACTTATTCCTACAGGAAGCGGAAAATGTCTGGGTTTGGCCATCGTGTGTACAAAAATTATGATCCCAGAGCGAAGGTTATAAAGAATTTGGCGGAGGAGGTATTTTCTATTGTTGGCCAGGATCCTCTCATTGAGGTGGGTTTCACTATTTTAGTCGCAAATTTGTTCTTGCATATGAAATTTAGTGCTTGCAGTTTTGTTTTTTGTTTCTCTCTCATGGGGTGTTGGTGGCCCTACAGAATTGCTACTAAAATGTAGTGTAGGCATCTGGATGAAGTCATTGTATCTGCTTTAATATAGATCAAATGTTAAGTCACGTGAATTCTCATGGAGTCTATGTATGTTCCTGTGCCCTTTTAATTTGAATTCTCTCGGTGCCGTAGAGTCCAATTTGGGAATTCCATTTTGAAGAATAGAGCATTTAATATAATCACATCATACTTAATAAGTTGAAAGGTTTAAGTTTTCAATGCCATCCTCCAACTTTATGATTTAATTCTCCTATATCTTTCTATAGAAAGAGAATGGCATAATAGGGAATTTAAAAACTTAAAGTTAACTTCTCAAAAATAGATGCTTTATTTGTGGAGACCAAAAATGTAATGGAGAAACTTATATTGAGACAGATGAAGGTCATGATCCTTTGCAAGCTCAAATAAGTAAAGCCTTGTCCCAGTTAATTTGGGGATAATTTGGGTTACAATGTTTATTGTTTTGCCATTCAGCTCTATGTAGGGCCATTCTCTTTGTTTACAAAATTTTTATTTTCCACAAGTTGGGAAAGAGAATGGACTTTATGTATTAAAACATAAATAATAATCTGAGAGAGACATTTTTCAGTCCTACGTAACATACCTTCTGATAACGTTGTTCCTTATTAATTTCTAAAAGTACTTAATTTACAGAAACCTGCAAATGGAGGTGGAACGTGGAAGATAAACCAAAAGGCATAGCAGCCCCTAAAAGCCAATAAACAAGTCTTTTCTGGGGGTGGTGTTTGTGTTTAATAATGTGTTTCTACATAATTTCTGTAGCATGTGGATATACTTGCTTCGGTTCTGAGCTATTGACTGCTGTATTATGTTCTCTTAGTTCCGTGTCTATAACATATTATTCTGTTCTATTTCTAGTGTCTTCTTCATTCAATAACAATTATGAAATCTGAAACATACACAGTTTCTTGTCTATAACATGTGATTATTCTGTTCTATTTCTAGTGTCTTCATACAATAATCATTATGAAATCTGAAATATACACAAGGCAATGAAATATATAAGTGGGGAATTGATATTTTCACAAGGGAATTTGATAGTTTCCCCTCACATGAATAGTAAATGAGACACATTTGGGCAAGACCTTGTGAAAATATCAAAAATCTCGTGGAAATAACAGTTATCTGTAACTGTTTGCGCATTTGTTTTTGTTCTTTTATTTCTTCCTTTTGTTACATTGTTGTTTTCTTAATTCAAAACATAATCATTCTATCAAATTTTTTTTTAATCTACTGTGTCATATAAACTGACCTGCGCCATTATCAGGTAGCTATTGCTTTGGAGAAAGCTGCACTATCGGATGAGTATTTTGTCAAGAGGAAGTTGTATCCAAATGTTGATTTCTACTCTGGTTTAATTTATAGGTATTCACAAGGTGTCATCAAGTGTCATTATATTAATTCATGAATTGTTGATTAATTTCTAAAATATTATGACCAGGGCAATGGGTTTCCCAACAGAATTCTTTCCTGTTTTATTTGCGATTCCTCGAATGGCTGGCTACTTATCGCATTGGCGAGAATCCCTGGATGATCCTGATACAAAGATAATGAGACCAGCTCAGGTTAGTTCTCTACTTCCAACTCCAACTCCAACTCCAACCTTTCTTTTTGTTTTTTGTTTGTATTTATCTTAATATTATTATTCAGGTCTACACTGGTGTATGGATGCGTCCCTACGTGCCACTTCGTGGACGGATAATATCGAAGGAGGCAGATAAGCTAGGTCAGGTGTCAGTATCTAATGCTACCAAGCGGCGTCTAGCTGGATCTGGAGCCTAGGCTTAATCATGGTCCAATGTAAAGTTTACGGCGGCCTATTTGGGAGCTAATCATAGTCCAACGTGCAAGTTTACATTGGCCAAAGTCTTAACCCTTCCAGTGAAAATAATCCTATAGATATTGCAGTTTAAATAAGGGCATAAATAAGAGCAGCACCACCAGAAGAGATGGCCACATTTATTCTTCTTAGAGGTGTAGTTAATTGTTAGCAAGTTGATAACTATTTTCAATTTTGAATATCGACAGTCAACAGATATATCAAAAATGGATGATTATGTGAGCATGGTCAAAAGGAGTTGCATTTTGTTCTTGATATATATCTATCTAATAAAACACAAATGATTTTGAATTTCCCGCTCATTCAATAAATCATCTGGGCCGTCCAAAGTTTGGGATAAATCTCACCATCCATCTATCTAATAAAATACAATCTATCTAATTCTATCTATCTATATCTATATTCTATATATCTAATTATATCTAATAAAATACAAATAATTTTGATTTTTCCGCTCACTCAATAAATCATCTAGGACGTTCAAAGTTTGGGATAAATCACACCATCCATCTATCTAATAAAATACAAATAATTTTGAATTTGTCGCTCACTCAATAAATCATTTGGGTCGTTCAAAATTTGGAATAAATCTCAACGTCCATAGTGCCGGAGGCACGGGACTGTTGCTAGTATATATATATATATATATATATATATATATATATATATATATATATATAGTAACTATCCTGTGTTGGCTTTAATTATGCTGAAGATCCAAGTACTTTTTTATTGCCTCTACCACAATCACAATGACCAAGTTGGAACCTGATTATTATTATTATTATGAGACATATTCCGGCATGTATATATTACTCCACTTTATTTTCTTTGACAAATATATATTACTCCCTTAACCCCTGATATATGCCCTCTATTACTTTTAGTCAAATTAATTAGTTTTAAAAATAATAATTGAGCATATTTAAAATTTTAAAAATCACAAACTTCGAAATTATTACTAAATTATATTACGTAATACGGTTACAGTTGCCTGAAAGAGAGGAAATTTATTTTCTGTTTTTTTCCCCTTTTTCTATCAAACAAAATTTTAACAGTTATTGAAATGTACAATAACTTGAATAGAAAAGAGGGAGAGAGGGAACATTTGATTATACTGTAAACGAGTCTTTTTATCCAGGAGAGGAGAGGAGAGGAGAGGAGAGGAAGCCTTTAAAGGGCTCAAAGGATGATATAACAGATTCTGATAGAATACAACACAAGTAAAATACAAGTACATCGCCTCTCCAAGCAAGACCGCAGATGAGCTCCACACTGCAAACAATTAATTGATGCTTGTCAAAATGCATGGCGTATCGTGAAGTGATAACAAGGATGTTATATTAAAGTTATAGCTGCATTTGCTAGATTATACAAGGCATCATGCATCTCAACCTGTTGCCCATTTGTAATGATACTACATTTTTTTAGAAGAAACGAAGAATCATTATATCATCAAAAAAAATTCAAGGCAAAGGATGATGATATTTACACTTTTTAACTACTGGAAAATTTGTATGGACATGTCAAAAAATTAAATACAACAATCTTCCCAATATAGGGATTATACATCAATTAAAATATGGAATTATGAGCTTTTGAGACTCGAAAACATTGACTGGGGAATTTAGCATCTCCTCTGCAATGGTTTGATATCTTGGGAAGTTGAAGCAGAAAATCCACTGGGCTTCTTTATAGACAAAGGACTGCAAGACAAGTAAGACATAATAAGAGTTGTTAACTATATTCAGGTTCTAGCTTTCTAGGAATCTTACACTAACGATTAAGAGAGACTAATACCTGTTATTCCTTTGCACCGCATTTCTCTTCATAGCTGTCAAATTTTTTACCTCTTGGCTATTGATTGGTACCAATAAAGTAAAATAAAATAAGTAAAAGAAGTGGCACCAATAAATATTCAACTTCATATGTTACCATGTTCTTTCATAGTCAAAATTTTCTGTGCGTGTTATATGTTCTTTCAGACTTACCTGGTGACGTGTCTTTCACAAATAATAACAACTTATATAATACATGAAAAGTTTTAAGTTTCAAGTCTAGGCATACATACAAGTTACTCTGTCAAAGCATCAATCTATACTCTATTTTAGGACATAGATCTAATTGGGTCACTCCTTGAATGTGGAAGCACGATGAGGATCCAAAGAAACCATAATTTAATGATGTCAACAATGTCATATTTCACAAGCCCGAGAAATCATCAGTACTTTCTTTCAAGGAAATCTTACCTCTTGAGAAAATCTACTTTGGACTTCTTCATCAAGCTGCTCTTCGAGTTACCAATACTGCTACCAGGTCCCCAACCTACACAAAAAAATAATTTTTAAAAATTTAAAAATAACCGATGTGTGCATCAGTGGCAGCATATCATTCTATGCAAGGTGCTATGTGTTTTGCTCAAACTTGATAATGGATCATCACTACATCAAACCTCACAGAGGTACAAGGATGTGAAAGGGATACCTCCACAAAAATTCTCTTATTGCTTGAAGGCGGCACTTTTGTACATAACTGAACTTGCCGGCTCTGTTTCCCTAAATATATAAACATTTGGATAACTTACAGAATACAAAAGAAAGAATATGAATAATGCATCTTTTCTGGATCTAAAACATTTCTACCAAAAGTTCAAGAAAAAGAAAATAAAAAAAGAAGCATTTATTCCAAGTTGTATGTTTGAACCTTCTCATAATAATAGTTTATAGAAATAAGAGTGGGTCAAAAAATGTTTGAACCATCTTGAAATTGTTTAAGTATAGTATTTAAATATTTTAAAAGCCTAACAAGTAATACAACCTTGGTACTAAAACTAGTGGAAAAGTCTAATGAATAAATTAAATGCTCTATTATTCTACAAATGATGACTTACAGATTCCATATGAAAGTATGCAAGGACATTAATTATGTTACCAATGTTACCTAAAGATTAAATAACTTTGGAGAAGAACATGAAATATGCAAATTGCAGCATCTACTAGAAACACACTCGAACATAAAAATTGTGAAGGCTATGTTTTCAAAACCAAAATATTTGTCTGTAGAAAACTTACGGGCATCTTCTTTTTTATATAGTTGTTTAATTCGATCAAATGACTTCTGTTGAGCCTTTTCCATATCCTTTAATTTTGCCTGCAAAAAAATCGGTCTAGTTGTGATGATGCAACTACTTCAAATAAAAATCCACAAAAATTACAAGTGGATAGAAGTATTTACAAAGTACATTAAACTGCAAATCAGCCAACTTCATGAATAAGTAAATAACAATTTTTATGACCCGTCTTTCATTCGTTCTTTTGTTTTCTTCCTTTCTTATGTATTACTGTATTAGTGGAGAAAGTACACATGCAAAGCTAATATTAGATCATAAGAATAGAAAGCAGATTACCTCATACAACTGTTTCCACTCAAATGAGACACTCTTACATTTCATCCTCTCAACCACAAGATTGGTGCTCTTAGCACCAAATTCTGTCTCATAAAATTTCTTCCACAGCTTATCAGTCACTGGGCTAAGGTCTCTTCCCTGCAAGATTGAAAATATTCAATAAACCAAACCAAGACATGTTGCTCAGAAAACTGAACAAAAGACTTGACGTTCTTACTTCAGTAGAATCCTCGACTAGCTTCAACTGTTCAAGTGTACAGTGCGGCAAAATGCGGTCTAGAAGATGTAGGTCCGTCTCCCCAACATCTCCAAGATACCTAAGATTATCTATAGCTGTCTGAACACATAGATCAACCAAAGATGGAGTTTTCATCATCTGTTTTATACCGCTTTCAAACATGCCCATGCCTTCTGATTTCATCTCTTCAGATAACACCCCTATCAGGACAAGTGTACATATCAGCATTCTCGAACACTCCAAGAACTAGTATTTACGAAAAGAGACAGTTTAGTATATCTAATATTTATGGAAACAGACAGTTTGGTGTATTTTGGGATTATGTTTCCAGTCTCTAAAATTCCTACTTTCATTTATTTTTGCAATGTTATTACACAGACTGGTATATATAGGCATGTAATTTCCCTGACAAATTATAATTGACAATTATTTCTTTCTTTTTTCCATTTCCTATTCATTTACTGTTTGAGCTTACCATAATTTTTCAAATAAGATAGCAGAATAGGCTCAAAATAAAGCACGAGTAATTAGATTGAACTTGTGAAATGTGAAATCTTTTTCACTTCTTGATAGTATTTTAAATCAAAACTTTGTTTGTATAGAAGGAAAAAAAAAGAAAATAAGGATATTAAGACATTGTAAAGTTTACTACCTAGAATCTAAATAAAAACAAGAAAACAAAACTATAATCCGTCATAGTTGCAGCATAATAACTTCTTTATATATCATCTAAATTTACACAAAGTCAATCTGCAAAAGTTACAAAATTCGATATATATTGTTTCTTTGGCATCAATTTATGAAACTTCACCAAGAATAATTTGCAAGACTTATTTTGTGTTTCTTTATATCCTGTTCCTAAACATTCACAGCAAACAATAATGAGAAAACAAATATTCATTCAAGAGAAAAATTACGAATTTTAAATATGTTAAAGAAAAATAATCAGGATAATGGAACAAAGAAGCCAAACTGTAATTCTTGTATTTAGACCTCATAAAAAGTTTTTTTTTAAAAGATTTCAGTGAGATCAGCTAATTATTCCAAAGAAAGGGGCAAATTAAAAACATCAATATAATCCGTTTGCCTTGAATCAATACAGATCAATCTAATTATTCATCAATTCATTGGATTTAAGTAAAACTATAGAAAAAGAACATATGAATATGTAATACCTCACGCACGGGAACGCGATTAAAATCTGAAATCGAGGTAGTCTGCTGAGACGCCTAACGGACTTCGATGATCACATATATCTAAATTAAAAAAAAAAAAAAAGAATTGCAATTAAAAATATAAAAATTATGCTAAAGCGCACTGGGGATCGAAAGATGTACTGTAAACAATATTCATGCATTTCGCTAAGATACTCCACGGAGGTATCCTCCTTGGCCTGCGTAAAGGGCCCGATCCCGATGGGTGGGCTGACACTTGGATGGGCGGAGATCGGGTCGGGTAGTTCCGAAATAATAAATCTAGTAGTAGTACTGTAGTATTTAGGAGCGGAGCAGCAATGGTGGTAATATAGAAGAAACTTAATTGTAGTATTAGGTTTAACTAAATTATTATGCCACTTTTAACTTATTAAAACTAATTCAAATCATATAAATTTTACTGTAATACATATTGTTAATAGTAGAATTTCATTACAAGACTTTATAATTTCAATATTTATTGTTGTAAAATTTTAGAATATGACCTTTTTATTTGATTAAAATATTTAATTAATGTAAGTTGAGACTTTTAGGACCTAAATTTCCCACTTTAAACTAGATTCTAGGCGAATAGTAATAACATCCTTGTCCTTGTTTAATATTATCTTCAAGATAAAAGTTTTTATTACTATTTCAGGTAGTTCCAGATTAAATGTATACTTACCTTAAATAATTTATTTTTTACTTATAATATCCTTATTATTAATTGTTATATTTGTATTCTCTATGCATATTTATGGAGCATCACTAGTAATGTGCAAAAAATCATGTAATTAAATGAGAATTTATGTGACGCCCCCAAAATAGGTATACATTACCTATTCTGAGTCGCTAAATACATGGTACAGAATACAAATACAATCTTTAATATACAACAAGAGAGCTGTGGGTTTTAATGCAACTATTGTCTTCTAGACAACATCCACTCTCAGAATAAGTTTTCGTTATATTTATTATCACACTATTTAACAGAATAGTAAGGACTACTGATACTATCATCTGGACCATCACTCCGTTCCCCGACTAGTCCCGGCTACGTTCTCATTTTCTGAAGAGAACAGTGAAAGAAAGGGTAAGCTCAACTAGCCCAGTAATAAATATTATAACTAAGATAATGCAGAATAAATTATCATTAGTATTCAACAGTGTTAAACTCATAAAATATAATAGACATCAAGTTTAACTGCAGCGGGACATGCAATCCATTAAAAGAGTCAAGTAAAGAATAAAATCTACTATCTTTTATGATTTAAAAGGTTTTCATCACTTTTATCGATGGGACTCAGCTTAATAAATAATCCACATCATCCCTGCACTACAGCTAAGGATATGCATTAGTATCACAACCACAAATTATCCATGCACTACGAGCCAAGGATATTTGTGTATTCATCAATGGTCATGATCATGCCAACAACTGTCCATCAATGCACTACGGGCCAATGAGGACTTTTTACACGTCATTTGTAACATTACAGTCATGATTACATCGAATAATCCCTGGTCATAATCATACCAAATCCATCTATGCACTACAGGCCACAAATGACTTTCAAAAAAAATATAAACATGAGGATGACGACAATGATATAAGAGTTCAATAAAACAAGTTCAAGAATTAATTTATTCAGGAACTAATATCATCCAAATTGTCAACATGATACTTCTTTGTAGAGTAAAATTTAAGAATGCTCAGAAGAATATTTCCATGAAAAGATACTGGATGAAACGCAAATATCAAGGATATTTCACTAATTTCATGGAGTATAGAAGTCAAAATTTTAACCAACTGAGTATAATATGAATAACAAAAAGAAATCACCATGCATGCGGTACTTCGCATAGACGGGTTATTCCAACAGGATAATAAATAACGGAACCAGGTCAGGCGTAATACGCACCGACAGGATATTCCAACAGAATAATAAAGAATGGAATGACAACAGAAATCACCATGCATGTGATACTTCGCATAGACAGGTTATTCCAACAGAATAATAAATAATGGAACCAGATCCGGCGTAAAACGCATAGACATGATATTCCAACAGAATAATAAAGACGGAATCAGGTCCGGCGTAAAACGCACAGACAGGATATTCCAACAGAATAATAAAGAATGGAATAACAGAAGAATTTCACCAAGTATAGGGTAGCCGGCGTATACAGGTTATTCCAACAAAATAATAAAGAATGGAATAACAGAAGTTCTCTTCATGAATACAAAAGAAATAATACCTCTTACCGTAAAAGAAACTTGATATCGGAGTAGTGAAGTAGCAGAATACTTTTCTTCTTTCTCTCTATAGTTTCTCTCTCTAGAGTTTCAGTGAATTCGTAAGAAATAATGAAGGAATGAGCTTCTATTTATAGAAGAATGAGCTGAATAGTAATTAATCCATTAACGGTCTAGATTGATTTACTTTAAATGGACGGTCCAGATTGGTTTATAATAAAATATAATATATTCTATTTATAATCTAATAAAACGAATAACTTTATAAAAGTATTCTATTTTATATAAAAAAATTACTATGTAAATACTATGCATAATAAAATATAATATATTCTAATTATTGTCTAATAAAATAGATAACTTTATAAAAGTATTCTGTTTTATATAAAAAGATTTTACTATTAGCCTAATAAAACGAATAACTTTATAAAAGTATTCTGTTTTATATAAAAAAAATTTCTATTTTATTATATTAATAATACTAATAAAACAAAACTTAATCATCATTATTATTATTCACACTATTAATCGACCAGGTCGTTCCCAGGAAAGAGGGGGCTTTCCAATAAGAATTTCTCCCTATTGGCGCGCAATTAGGTGACCAAACCTCTCTTTGGCAGAACTTCTAGACATCATTAATAATGCAAATAATAATATTAATAACTCTATCATCTCAATTATTGATTTAATAATATATAAAATATCGACAATAATTGAATAAACTGAATGACTTCTCACGTAAGCATCAATAATCAATATCGTGTGCTATTATGCAACCACGCGTATTCCTGTACTTTTAACACCAGGGTGTTTCAACAGTTAACGGTAAAACTTTCGTCGTTATTTTCATAAAAAATATTTTTGTCGTTTTCTCAATCCGATAATAATTCTATTGTGGGGTCCACCAATGATTGTGTCTTCGTACAAATATTCCCTGTTTAAAACGAATATTCTCCCCGACCAATCGAATATTATATAACAACTTGCGTACTTTGCAAAATTTATAAATATTACTCACAGCTATAACATTATATCAAATTTATTCCATAATATTCAAAAATGATATTTATAGAAAATTCATTTTATTCATAAAAGTTGGGGTCTTACAATCTCCCATTCTTATGAAATTTCACCCTCGAAATTAGGGTACGTACCTGGTATGTCGAAGAGGTAAGAATACCTTGATTTCATTTCAGATTCTAACTCCCAGGTCATTTCCTCAACATCGTTGTTCCTCCATAAAACTTTGACTTGAGGTATAACCTTGGAGCGTAGAATATGTTCCTTCTTATCCAAGATTTGAACAGGAACCTCTTCATACGTTAAATCTTCCGCTATTTCGTCCGGTTTCATCTCAATAATGTGGTTCGGGTCTTTCACATATTTACGTAACATGGATATATGAAAAACGTTATAAACACGAGACAAACTTGGCGGTAAAGCAAGTCTATAGGCTACAGTCCCTACTTGATCAAGGATTAAAAATGAGCCAATGAATTGAGGATTGAGCTTTCCTCTCTTTCCAAATCTCGTAACTCCTTTCCATAGAGAAACACGCAACAACACATGATCTCCAATATCGAATTCACGTCCTTTCGATGAAGATCAGAATAACTCTTTTGTTGGTCTTGTGAGGTTTTTATACGTTACCGGATCGTTTGTATCTTTTCCGTAGTCATATGTACTAACTCCGGTCCCAACAACGTTGTTTCACCCACATCATCCCAGCACACTGGAGAACGACACTTTCTTCCATACAACGCTTCGAATGGAGCCATGCCAATACTTGCTTGATAGCTGTTGTTGTAGGAAAACTCCACCAATGGTAAGAACTTGTCCCAACTTCCCTTAAAGTCAAGGACACAAAGTCTTAATAAATCTTCAAGAGTTTGAATAGTCCTCTCTGATTGTCCGTCCGTCTGAGGATGATATGTCGAACTAAATCGTAAATCCTTGCCTATAGCTTTTTGCAAACTAACCCAAAATCGTGAAGTGAATCTTGGGTCTCGATCAGAAACTATGGATACTAACATTCCATGTAATCTTACAACCTCGTTTATGTACATACGAGCAAGACGTTCAAGTGTATAAGTTTTTCGTATAGGTAAGAAATGAGCAGACTTAGTCAATCTATCAATAATGACCCAAATTACATCTATACCCTGAGAAACCTTGGGAAGACCAGTAAAGAAATCCATGGTAATGTGCTCTCACTTCTATTTTGGAATTTCAAGTGGTTGCAATGGACCTTTTGGTGCTTGATGCTCCGCCTTGACTCGTTGACACGTTAGACACCTTGAGATAAACAGCGCTATGTCTCTCTTCATATTGCCCCACCAAAATGTATGTCAAAGATCATGATACATTTTAGTACTCCCAAGATGGATTGCAAATGGTGTGTTGTGCGCCTCCATCATGATTTTATACTTTAACTCAGGGTCGTTAGGAACACAAAGTCTAGAGTTGACTCGAAGTATTCCTTCTTCATCGAATCTTGCTTCCGGCATAGCACCTTCTTGTATTTTCTTCCTCATATGCATCAGCTCCAGGTCTGTAGCTTGAGCAGCTTTAACTTTATCGATTAAAGTCGGTTCCACTCGTATATTCGCCATCATCACTTGGGTCCCTGGAGTCTTTATCTCTATCTCCATCCTTTGCAAGTCATACAAAATGGACATTTGCCGTTGACAATATCGCACTCGTACCCGCATATGATCTTCTACTCAATGCGTCAGCTACCACGTTCGCTTTTTTAGGATGATATTGGATGGTATGATCATAATCTTTCAAAATTTCAAGCCAATGTCGTTGTCGCATGTTTAGTTCATTTTGAGTGAAGAAATATTTGAGGCTTTTATGATCCGTAAAGATCTCCACTTTCTCCCCATACAAGTAATGCCTCCAAATTTTAAGTGCGAAGACAACAACTACCAACTTTAGATCATGAGTAGGATAATTTCTCTCATATTCTTTGAGTTGTTGTGACAACCCAAAAATTTAAAACATCTTGAAGGATTAAATTAAAGGTTAAAGTTTAAAACCTGGAGTGAAAATAGATGATTTATTTAATATTTTAAAGAAAAATCTAAGGAAATGGTATGTTGAAATAATTCAACGATAAGGTTACAAGAAAGAATAAGACCTAACCCGATTAAGAATGTTTCAGTATTGTGATCCCGGGGAAGGAATCTTTATAAGTGGGAAAGAATGTGATAACCCAAATTTTGGGTAATATTAAAATAAGAATTAAATAAACAAAATTCTTATTAGATAATATGTTGTATGATATTATATTTCATAAATGGGTATGAACTATGCAATATGTGATGCTTATGCTTAATAAATATATTGGTATTATATATTTATAAATTGTAGGGGCAATTTATTAAAGGAAGAGAAGAATAGTATACATTATTAAAAGGATATTTCGATATCAAAATGAAAAGGAAAGCCAACATGGCTTAGTTATGAAATATTCCTGACATGAAGCTACATTTGTGTATTGGGAATAATTATACTGTGAAATAATTTATTTCATTCAAAAAGTATTATTTGGTAGTAAAGAAGGAAAGTGATGAGTACTCAAATAAGTCTACTTAATTACATGAAACCATCATTAAAAGATGTATATGCTAATTATGTTAATTTGCTAGATAAAATAAATGTGATAGAGAAAATTCATGTATATGGATATGTAATGAGAGTCCATATTAAGTTATTGGGTCATATTAATATTACTTTGTATCTTTGCAATCCTTCTTTATTATTTTCTAGAGTATGAGTTATTTCTTATTGATAAATGCTTTAAGCCCAAACAAAACCATGCCCAGCTTGTGCTAAGCCCAATTCGGTTGTGATAACCCAAATTTTTGGGTAACATTAAAATAAGAATTTAATAAATAAAATTCTTATTAGATAATATGTTATATGATATTATATTGCATAAGTGGGTATGAACTATTCAATATGTGATGTTTATGTTTAATAAATATATTGGTATTATATATTTATTATATGTATATAAATTATAGGGGTAATTTATTAAAGAAAATGAGATGAGATCCAATATATAAAATATGTATATTGGTATCAACTAGTTAGTAAATTAAATTCATGTTTGAATAAATTAAATATATTAAATTAAATATTTAATATATAAATAAATTGTTTAAAAACAATTTATGGAAAGGAGGAAATTAATTTTAATTATACAATATAGATTGTATAATTTAAATAAGTTATTTAAATTAGGTAGTGGGGAGTTAATAAATATATGTTCCGCATTGAAATAAAATTGTGGGAACAATTTGCGTAATGAGGCAAAAAGAGGTGGGTTAATCATATAATATTTGTATATACTTTACCCAAGAGTATTAGAATAAATTCTTATATAAAATTAATTTAATAAAGAAAAGATATTATATTTATCGTAATATCTGTAAAAAAAAAGTAAATAAATTCTTAATTGAATTTATGATAATGAGATAAGGATATTATATTATAATATCTTGGGTATATAAGTAATTGTATTTACATAAGAAATTATGTGTAGTATATTTATTTTACAATTATAAAATAAATATGTAATTTGAGTATGTTATGTTATATTTTATATAATTTATATATCAAAGATGGGTTATGTAAATTATATGATTTCAAGAGGGTAAAATAAATTAAGGAGATTTATGTAGCAACTTATTTAATTAAATTAAGTTACTAAGATTGAGTAATTAAATAACTTAATAAAAGCCAGCTAAAGATAAGAGAGGGAGAATTGTGCGAGTTACGAAAACCTTAGGGTTGAAAACCTAATATTTGAAACTTAAAAAAAAATATCTTAAGGAATATGCTAAGGAATAAAGAATATTCCGAGAATATGCTAAGAATATGCCAGGAGGTGATTTGCAAGCTTTTAAAGACGAGAGGGGAGACTAGAGAAGACATAAGTTGGGTGACCAACTTATAAGAAATTGAAAGTAGTTTTTATAAAATCAAAATTGATGGAAATCAAGTTAGCAAAAATTTGAACCAATAAGAATGTAGAAGGGTGAAAGAGGCGAAAGGTGTTTCAAACAATTATGGAACATTAAAGTCTCCGTAGTTGGTATATAGAAATCCTCAATTTACCAACTCTTTTTTTTTTTGTGTCAGGAAAAACATAAACCACTTCAGTACTCATTAATCTCTATTTCCGTTCTCTCCGTCTCCCTCTCTAATAATTCACTCTCCAATACTACCAATACACCAAGCTGAAGCTAGCAAATCTGATTATTAGAAAGAGAAGCTTAATAACATTATTTTCCTTTCCCCTGCATATCCATCCTTTTCAAAAACAAATCCCTGACCCATCCCATTTGAATTAGTGGGTTACTACAAAGAAGAAACCAGTAGAAGCATGAGAAAAAGAAAAAGAAAGAGGGCCTCAGCTGAGCACAAGAAAAAAAAATAGAAGAGAGAAAAAGCAACCACGACGGGAAAAGAAGAAATCAAAGAAAAAAAAAGTAAGAGACTTACTGCTTAATCTCATGTTTTTCAGTATTAAAATGATTAAATTGCATGTATGCATGAGTTTATGGACTGAAAATGATTAAAACTTTTATGATGGAGGGGTTGGACATGATCGGCAATTTTGGGGATGAGAGATAGAGCTTGGTGGGTTTATTATTTGCTAAATCATGTGCTATGTAACACAAGTAGGTATTTAGATAGGATTTTCGGAAAGCTTAATGAAAATTAATATGGTGGATAAAATAGGGACAACAAAGGGGAGAGAGAGTTTTCCCAAAAAAAAATAATAATAATTTGGAACCATGTTTCTAGGGGAAATCTCTAACGAATTTTGAAACTAATTGTTTATATGAATTTAATGGTGTAACCAGTTAGTGGTGATCTGAATTAGAGCCAAGGAGTTTAAGTTGGATTGTGAGAAGTAATAAGGTGCAAAATGAGGTTAGAACACAAACCAAACCTTAAGAAATCTGAACTTTAAGGGAACGCGCACCACGTATTCGTTAAAAGTCCCGTAAGGACTGTTTTTGTTAAAAATGAAGAATTAAGCGAAGCCGAGGCTAAGGCTACGTAGGTATACACTAATTTAAATAATTAAATAGATTGGACAAGTTAAACTAAGTTTAAAAACTGTCTTGTGATAGATGAAACAAATGAAGTTTGGGTGAAGATTAGTGTGTCAGGCTGCTTTGGGTTAACTGTTTCGGCTAGTTAGACTTGCTGGAAAACTCTTATTTTCTGGGGTCTTGTAGTGTTCAATCCCAGCTATCCATAGCCTCTGGAACGGACTCGTTCTGAGTTCGGACGGTCGAGTTATGACATGCCAAAATGGGTGCGTCGAATCTGTCCAAAATTTGGAAGTCAGATTCGAACCTGTCCCTTGCACGAATTTTCTGGAATTCTGTGTTTCGAATTTGGAAAATGTCAAAGAATAAAAGTTGTAGTCCCGAAAGTTAGCTTCGCGTGGGCTCAAGATTCGTTCAAAAATGTTTTGAAATGAAAAAGTTATGACTGTTTTAGCAAGAGAGGGTAAAGCTGAAACGAAACTTGAAATTTTTATGAGCGTCCACTTTTGGCGAAATGTTTGGGCTGCCTATCGAAACCGGAATGGGTGTTTAATATTTTTTCAAATAGTCTCTTATGATACGAAAAACATATTAAAATTTGGGAATTTTCTGACAAGCGAGCAAGGCATGAAAAAAATGCAGTAAGTGTGTTAGCGGGATAAAATGTTTATAAATGAGACGATGGTCCGAGTTGACTCACGAGTGGGCAAAATAATAATAATAATAATAATAAAAAATTATTATTTATATTAAAGAAATAATATAGTAAATTGAATTTTACTATAAAAGTTATTTATCAGATGTTTAAGTCCCGAATTAATGAGTAAAAGCATAAGATATTCCTAACATGGAATATAAATGATTGAAGCTTCAAAGTGTTAAAACGAAAGTGTCTGAAGTTCGAAACGGAAATTTTGAACACAAAATTACATAATGTTATATGTATGAATTTAAAGTACAAGCAAAGCGAAAAAGTAAGTTATTCGCGGGAATAATGCAAAGCTAAGCTACATATAAAGTGCAGCATTCGCGTATGTGGCGATAACGTGATTTAACACATGAACTAACGAAAAAGGTATGAAAATTACCGAAATTAAAGAAATGATGTAGTAAGCCATGTTTGTGCAGTAAAAACTATTCATAAACCATATGGTTCCGAATTTACTATAAAAGAGAGGAATATTCTTAAAAGATTATAGGTTAAGGTAACTAATGATCATGACTTATATGATTATTTAATATGCACAGGTCATGTGACATAATTGGTTATCTAATATGCGTGTATGGGAACACGATTGTGTAGGATTCGTGAGAAGAAGTTAAAGTAAACTATTGCGGTAATCCTCAATTAAGGCAAGTTTCTCAGTTTATTTATGTGGACTTATAATTGCTATAGATAACTGTTAACATGATTTATGTTTATAAGTATGTATTACCTATGAACTGCATTATTTGCTTTGTGAATGATGAATGTCAAAATATGACTAATTCTTGAATTGAGGCGGGGAACTCAATATATATGTGCAATGAATGACATGTACAGGACATGCGTAGTATATGCTACGGTACGTATGTTGCTACCAGCAGGACATAAATGTGATAATGCATCTGTAATATGCTTGAACCCCAAGAATATAAATGCATGAACTGAATGTGAACATATGTGCTATGTGATGCATGATAGACTGTTAGACTTGCTGGGCCGTCGTGCTCAATCTTGCTTAATTTGCAGGTTAAAGCTATAATGCGATCTATCGTGATTAGGAGCGCATGAAAAGAAGACTAGTGATTTAAGTGAGATTGTGTTGAATCATTGAATGGTATTTACAGGTGTAAACCACAGAGAAGTAAATCTTTGAATAATTCAATAGATGAAGATCATTTGTTCTGAATTAGGAATATGTTTGAAATAATGAATTGTACATATATTCATATCTATCATGTAATCAATATGATTCTAGTATAAAGAAGAATTGTAAAGGTTGCGATTCAGGGAATAAATGAATGGAAAGAAAGAAAAAAAAAATTTATTCCGTATTTTTAGCTATTTTAACATTAAATAATGTTTTAAAGCTAGAACAGGATAATATTAACGCACAAGATTGGGAAGGAAAATAGTCCCGATTTTGGGGTCGTTACAGTTGGTATCAAAGCTGTAGGTTATAAACCTTAGGTAGGTGTACCTTAGGCTATAACTGCAGAGATAAGGATAAGGAATAAACTCAAGTAGAGTTTAATTTGTTAAGAGATGAATTTAGGAAATTCATTATTAAGTAAATAGGATTCAAAGAAGAATCTTGAAAAGTTATAAAGATCCAGAGTTACCTAACTCTGATGTTAAAGACAAAAAGTAATAATAAATAGAGTCTATGGGACTAAAAGTATAAAGGGAAAGGAGATCGTAAAACAAAACGATCATAAGATAGAAGAGAATCGTAATATAACACGATTATAAGATAAGATCACGACGTGATCAGATTGAATAATAGAAAATCTATGAAATGATTGGAATGATATAGCCTGACTCTATAAAGAGAATGTACTATGAAATGGTACTATGCAAACTCAGAAAAGAGTTGTAGATGATGAGATACGGATTAAATAAAATTCGTATTGAGCAAGGGGAAGATATAATTATGTGGGATTTCAATTGAGAACTCATGTCAGCAGCTAAGTTGTATGATTCTTTGTATGGGCGGGGAATTGTACTTGGTGTAACAACCACTTAGCTTCTGGTAGTGATAATCATTGAAATTTTTGTGTCGCGCTATCTGTTATATACCTGTTGAGAAGGTGATTCTTTTCTCATATGTATAACGGATAGGTAGAGAATATAAGATTAGGTTAGATGATATTAAGATTAGGTACGGTTCTTAAAACTAATGCATATTGTAATTTCGTGACTCATAATCATATGGTATGTTTTCAACCCCTCAGCGAATGGACGCCTATGGTCTGACTAGGATAAGTTTCTAAACTCATATGATTATGGCAAGTTCCTGAATTTCCAAAGTGTGGTAAGTTTGATGAACTGGGGTATAAATAAGTGTGAATGAAGTATTGAGGATGATAGGAATAGATAGAATTATTAAGCAATGGATCATTATAGAAAGTGAAGATGATGGTGGAAGTATAGGTATTCCAAATCTTCTAGCTATGCTAGACTTCGAAATTTTTTACATCAAGCTAAATTCGCACTGATGTGCCTTTAAAAAAATACAAATGAATTTTTGTTATCAGCATCATACGGTGACAAGGGTGTGTATGTGGATTGTGAGCCACTAACATCTCGTTAACTGTTACGACATGATAACACTAAAACTGATTTTCAATGATTTTGAACCGATTAAAGAAGAGTCTATGCTAATTGCTTCGGCTAGACAAAAATGATTTGAAATATATCAAAATGTATTTTTTTTTAAATATCATCAATGCATCATGGAACCTGGTGCAGAGATGATAAAAACGATGGAGTCATCAATGCAATATTACTTAGTGTTGGATGTGATCTAAGGATCGTCAGCCCACTATGGTATGATGTAGTATGATAAAATCACCAAATGACGGAATCCTTAAACGGACTGTAAATACAGTGCGGTATCATGACGTCATAAAATGATTTTCAGAATTTTAAACCAGTTAAAGAAAAGTCAATGTCAATTATAGTGGTTAGACAAACGTTTCGATTGATGTTCGAATTATTGATATGCGTCTAAGCTATTTGATTCAGCTAGACAAATGTTTATGAAAATTCAAGTATTTCTTTGAGAATTTATCCTGAACCAAATTGTTCTGGTGCGGAATTTTGTACCAAGTCTGAGGTGAACAACCCTAAAAAGGGGACATGTTATCCGAAACTAGAAGTTTCAAACAACGCTTATGCGTTAAAATATTGTGCACAACGTAAAGGTACGATAGGCTGATCCCCTAAAGTACAAATATAGGTAGTTTACTGTCTTTGTGATTGTAAACAGGCCTAGCAGTGAATGTTTACAGTCTTAGTGATTGTTAAACTTCTATGGGTAAGTTTTAATGGAAAGCCCATTAGACCAAGTAAAGAGTTCATGGTTTTTATGACCCCTCAGCAAAATATAAAAAGTTTTTAAAGGAATGTTTTTAATTCCTAGTTATTCACACCGCTTCACAATTATTGAACAATTGTTGAAGACTTTTTAAAGATATTTCAATACTCTGGAAGTTGAAGGACAAGAAGGTATGAGCTTCTTAGAGGAAGGTGAGAATGTAAAGGTTAGTATGACAACCTAGTTATGATATGTAGAGATGATTATGCTGTAATTTCGGGGACGAAATTCTTAGAAGAAGGGGTGAATGTGACAACCCAAAAATTTAAAACATCTTGAAGGATTAAATTAAAGGTTAAAGTTTAAAACCTGGAGTGAAAATAGATGATTTATTTAATATTTTAAAGAAAAATCTAAGGAAATGGTATGTTGAAATAATTCAACGATAAGGTTACAAGAAAGAATAAGACCTAACCCGATTAAGAATGTTTCAGTATTGTGATCCCGGGGACGGAATCTTTATAAGTGGGAAAGAATGTGATAACCCAAATTTTGGGTAATATTAAAATAAGAATTAAATAAACAAAATTCTTATTAGATAATATGTTGTATGATATTATATTTCATAAATGGGTATGAACTATGCAATATGTGATGCTTATGCTTAATAAATATATTGGTATTATATATTTATAAATTGTAGGGGCAATTTATTAAAGGAAGAGAAGAATAGTATACATTATTAAAAGGATATTTCGATATCAAAATGAAAAGGAAAGCCAACATGGCTTAGTTATGAAATATTCCTGACATGAAGCTACATTTGTGTATTGGGAATAATTATACTGTGAAATAATTTATTTCATTCAAAAAGTATTATTTGGTAGTAAAGAAGGAAAGTGATGAGTACTCAAATAAGTCTACTTAATTACATGAAACCATCATTAAAAGATGTATATGCTAATTATGTTAATTTGCTAGATAAAATAAATGTGATAGAGAAAATTCATGTATATGGATATGTAATGAGAGTCCATATTAAGTTATTGGGTCATATTAATATTACTTTGTATCTTTGCAATCCTTCTTTATTATTTTCTAGAGTATGAGTTATTTCTTATTGATAAATGCTTTAAGCCCAAACAAAACCATGCCCAGCTTGTGCTAAGCCCAATTCGGTTGTGATAACCCAAATTTTTGGGTAACATTAAATAAGAATTTAATAAATAAAATTCTTATTAGATAATATGTTATATGATATTATATTGCATAAGTGGGTATGAACTATTCAATATGTGATGTTTATGTTTAATAAATATATTGGTATTATATATTTATTATATGTATATAAATTATAGGGGTAATTTATTAAAGAAAATGAGATGAGATCCAATATATAAAATATGTATATTGGTATCAACTAGTTAGTAAATTAAATTCATGTTTGAATAAATTAAATATATTAAATTAAATATTTAATATATAAATAAATTGTTTAAAAACAATTTATGGAAAGGAGGAAATTAATTTTAATTATACAATATAGATTGTATAATTTAAATAAGTTATTTAAATTAGGTAGTGGGGAGTTAATAAATATATGTTCCGCATTGAAATAAAATTGTGGGAACAATTTGCGTAATGAGGCAAAAAGAGGTGGGTTAATCATATAATATTTGTATATACTTTACCCAAGAGTATTAGAATAAATTCTTATATAAAATTAATTTAATAAAGAAAAGATATTATATTTATCGTAATATCTGTAAAAAAAAAGTAAATAAATTCTTAATTAAATTTATGATAATGAGATAAGGATATTATATTATAATATCTTGGGTATATAAGTAATTGTATTTACATAAGAAATTATGTGTAGTATATTTATTTTACAATTATAAAATAAATATGTAATTTGAGTATGTTATGTTATATTTTATATAATTTATATATCAAAGATGGGTTATGTAAATTATATGATTTCAAGAGGGTAAAATAAATTAAGGAGATTTATGTAGCAACTTATTTAATTAAATTAAGTTACTAAGATTGAGTAATTAAATAACTTAATAAAAGCCAGCTAAAGATAAGAGAGGGAGAATTGTGCGAGTTACGAAAACCTTAGGGTTGAAAACCTAATATTTGAAACTTAAAAAAAAATATCTTAAGGAATATGCTAAGGAATAAAGAATATTCCGAGAATATGCTAAGAATATGCCAGGAGGTGATTTGCAAGCTTTTAAAGACGAGAGGGGAGACTAGAGAAGACATAAGTTGGGTGACCAACTTATAAGAAATTGAAAGTAGTTTTTATAAAATCAAAATTGATGGAAATCAAGTTAGCAAAAATTTGAACCAATAAGAATGTAGAAGGGTGAAAGAGGCGAAAGGTGTTTCAAACAATTATGGAACATTAAAGTCTCCGTAGTTGGTATATAGAAATCCTCAATTTACCAACTCTTTTTTTTTTTGTGTCAGGAAAAACATAAACCACTTCAGTACTCATTAATCTCTATTTCCGTTCTCTCCGTCTCCCTCTCTAATAATTCACTCTCCAATACTACCAATACACCAAGCTGAAGCTAGCAAATCTGATTATTAGAAAGAGAAGCTTAATAACATTATTTTCCTTTCCCCTGCATATCCATCCTTTTCAAAAACAAATCCCTGACCCATCCCATTTGAATTAGTGGGTTACTACAAAGAAGAAACCAGTAGAAGCATGAGAAAAAGAAAAAGAAAGAGGGCCTCAGCTGAGCACAAGAAAAAAAAATAGAAGAGAGAAAAAGCAACCACGACGGGAAAAGAAGAAATCAAAGAAAAAAAAAGTAAGAGACTTACTGCTTAATCTCATGTTTTCAGTATTAAAATGATTAAATTGCATGTATGCATGAGTTTATGGACTGAAAATGATTAAAACTTTTATGATGGAGGGGTTGGACATGATCGGCAATTTTGGGGATGAGAGATAGAGCTTGGTGGGTTTATTATTTGCTAAATCATGTGCTATGTAACACAAGTAGGTATTTAGATAGGATTTTCGGAAAGCTTAATGAAAATTAATATGGTGGATAAAATAGGGACAACAAAGGGGAGAGAGAGTTTTCCGAAAAAAAAAAAATAATAATTTGGAACCATGTTTCTAGGGGAAATCTCTAACGAATTTTGAAACTAATTGTTTATATGAATTTAATGGTGTAACCAGTTAGTGGTGATCTGAATTAGAGCCAAGGAGTTTAAGTTGGATTGTGAGAAGTAATAAGGTGCAAAATGAGGTTAGAACACAAACCAAACCTTAAGAAATCTGAACTTTAAGGGAACGCGCACCACGTATTCGTTAAAAGTCCCGTAAGGACTGTTTTGTTAAAAATGAAGAATTAAGCGAAGCCGAGGCTAAGGCTACGTAGGTATACACTAATTTAAATAATTAAATAGATTGGACAAGTTAAACTAAGTTTAAAAACTGTCTTGTGATAGATGAAACAAATGAAGTTTGGGTGAAGATTAGTGTGTCAGGCTGCTTTGGGTTAACTGTTTCGGCTAGTTAGACTTGCTGGAAAACTCTTATTTTCTGGGGTCTTGTAGTGTTCAATCCCAGCTATCCATAGCCTCTGGAACGGACTCGTTCTGAGTTCGGACGGTCGAGTTATGACATGCCAAAATGGGTGCGTCGAATCTGTCCAAAATTTGGAAGTCAGATTCGAACCTGTCCCTTGCACGAATTTTCTGGAATTCTGTGTTTCGAATTTGGAAAATGTCAAAGAATAAAAGTTGTAGTCCCGAAAGTTAGCTTCGCGTGGGCTCAAGATTCGCTCAAAAATGTTTTGAAATGAAAAAGTTATGACTGTTTTAGCAAGAGAGGGTAAAGCTGAAACGAAACTTAAAATTTTTATGAGCGTCCACTTTTGGCGAAATGTTTGGGCTGCCTATCGAAACCGGAATGGGTGTTTAATATTTTTTCAAATAGTCTCTTATGATACGAAAAACATATTAAAATTTGGGAATTTTCTGACAAGCGAGCAAGGCATGAAAAAGATGCAGTAAGTGTGTTAGCGGGATAAAATGTTTATAAATGAGACGATGGTCCGAGTTGACTCACGAGTGGGCAAAATAATAATAATAATAATAAAAAAAAAATTATTATTTATATTAAAGAAATAATATAGTAAATTGAATTTTACTATAAAAGTTATTTATCAGATGTTTAAGTCCCGAATTAATGAGTAAAAGCATAAGATATTCCTAACATGGAATATAAATGATTGAAGCTTCAAAGTGTTAAAACGAAAGTGTCTGAAGTTCGAAACGGAAATTTTGAACACAAAATTACATAATGTTATATGTATGAATTTAAAGTACAAGCAAAGCGAAAAAGTAAGTTATTCGCGGGAATAATGCAAAGCTAAGCTACATATAAAGTGCAGCATTCGCGTATGTGGCGATAACGTGATTTAACACATGAACTAACGAAAAGGTATGAAAATTACCGAAATTAAAGAAATGATGTAGTAAGCCATGTTTGTGCAGTAAAAACTATTCATAAACCATATGGTTCCGAATTTACTATAAAAGAGAGGAATATTCTTAAAAGATTATAGGTTAAGGTAACTAATGATCATGACTTATATGATTATTTAATATGCACAGGTCATGTGACATAATTGGTTATCTAATATGCGTGTATGGGAACACGATTGTGTAGGATTCGTGAGAAGAAGTTAAAGTAAACTATTGCGGTAATCCTCAATTAAGGCAAGTTTCTCAGTTTATTTATGTGGACTTATAATTGCTATAGATAACTGTTAACATGATTTATGTTTATAAGTATGTATTACCTATGAACTGCATTATTTGCTTTGTGAATGATGAATGTCAAAATATGACTAATTCTTGAATTGAGGCGGGGAACTCAATATATATGTGCAATGAATGACATGTACAGGACATGCGTAGTATATGCTACGGTACGTATGTTGCTACCAGCAGGACATAAATGTGATAATGCATCTGTAATATGCTTGAACCCCAAGAATATAAATGCATGAACTGAATGTGAACATATGTGCTATGTGATGCATGATAGACTGTTAGACTTGCTGGGCCGTCGTGCTCAATCTTGCTTAATTTGCAGGTTAAAGCTATAATGCGATCTATCGTGATTAGGAGCGCATGAAAAGAAGACTAGTGATTTAAGTGAGATTGTGTTGAATCATTGAATGGTATTTACAGGTGTAAACCACAGAGAAGTAAATCTTTGAATAATTCAATAGATGAAGATCATTTGTTCTGAATTAGGAATATGTTTGAAATAATGAATTGTACATATATTCATATCTATCATGTAATCAATATGATTCTAGTATAAAGAAGAATTGTAAAGGTTGCGATTCAGGGAATAAATGAATGGAAAGAAAGAAAAAAAAAATTTATTCCGTATTTTTAGCTATTTTAACATTAAATAATGTTTTAAAGCTAGAACAGGATAATATTAACGCACAAGATTGGGAAGGAAAATAGTCCCGATTTTGGGGTCGTTACAGTTGTCAAGAGGCATAGGCTATGACTTTCCCATGTTGCATGAGAACACATCCTAGCCCTTTGCCTGAAGCATCATTGTAGATGATAAATCCCTCCGAGCCAGATGGTATTGTCAGAACAGGTGCTGAAATGAGTCTTCTTTTGAGTTCTTGAAAACTCTTCTCACATTCCTCGTTCCAACCGAATTTTGTATCTTTTCAAGTCAGCTGAGTTAAGAAAGTATCGATTCGAGAAAACCCTTCCACCAATCTCCGATAATAACCAGCTAAGCCGAGAAAGCTACGTACTTCAGTCACTGATTTAGGTTGCTCCCAGCTTTGAATAGCTTCAATCTTTGCTGGGTCAACAGATATTTCATGACTTGATACCACGTGCCTAAGGAATGCTACTTTCTCAAGCCAGAATTTGCATTTCTTCAACTTTGCATAAAGCTTATATTCACGAAGCTTTTGGAGTATCAGCCTCAAGTGTTGCTCATGATCTTCACGACTTTTGGAATAAATGAGGATGTCATCAATAAAGACGACCACAAAGTGATCCAAATATTTCTTGAATACTTGGTTCATCATATCCATGAAGGCAGCAGGAGCATTAGTCAATCCAAAAGACATGACTAGGAATCCATAATGCCCATACCGAGTTCTGAAAGCCGTCTTTGGAATGTTATCGGTTTTAATCTTTAATTGGTGATATCCGGAATGAAGATCAATCTTTGAAAAGAATTTGGCACCTTGAAACTGGTCAAACAGGTCATTAATACGTGGCAATGGGTACCTATTTTTGATGGTGACATGTTTTAACTCCCGATAATCAATACAAAGTCGCATACTCCCATCTTTCTTCTTCACGAATAGAACAAGAGCACCCCAAGGAGAAGTACTAGGATGAATAAAGCCAATGTCTAACAATTCCTGCAGTTGGGTCTTTAACTCCTGAAGTTCAATAGGAGCCATTCGATATGGGGCTTTAGAAATGGATTTTGTACCGGATTCAAGGTCGATACAAAATTCAATTTCACGCTCTGGGGGTAGGCAAGGAAGTTCTTCAGGGAATACGTCAGAAAATTCATTAACAATAGAAATATCATTCAAAACTAACGTATTTTTGTTTAGATCTGTGACATGAGCTAAGAAAGCTTAACATCCGTTTTTCAATAAACGAATAGCTTTATGGCTTGAGATGACAGTGATTGATTTTAATGGTTTTGTTGCTTGAATTCGCATAATAGGTTGATTAGGAATATGAAAGCTAACAACCTTACGAAAATAATCAATTTTTGCATGATGAGTAGTTAACCAATCAATCCCTAGAATTACATTAAATGCAAGTATTTTTCAATGGAATAAGATCGACAGGTAATGTGAGGGTACCGATTGGAACCAAACAAGACTTATAAACAGTGGATGTAATGAAGGTTTCTCCCAACGGAGTTTCAACAGATAAGTCAAAGTCTAATTTCTCCGAAGTCGAATTTAAACGTTGAGCGCAAGTAGGAGAAATAAAAGAATGGGTAGAACCGGTATCAAATAAGATATATACTTCGCTAGAGTTTATGATAAGCTTACCCGTGATGACCTCGTTCAGGTTCCTTGCTTTCTAGGAGGTCACGACAAATGCTCTCCCTTGCACTACTGGCTTTGAATTTTCTGGGACGTCCTTTGGTGCCTCCATCCTAGCTGAACTTGTCTTCGGTGAACGAAAAAATCGGGCTAGGTGACCTTCTCTTCCACAATTATAACATGCTTTGGACGACATCGCGCAGTTTGGACTGATTTAGACTGATGTGTCCTTCCCCTCCGCATTTGAAGCATATGATAGGTGGTCGTTCTCCTTCCTTAACCATGGGTGATGGTGCTGACGTCTTTCCATCATTGTTGAATCTCCTCTTCTTGAAATGTCCATTCTTATTGTTTTGGCCATGATTACCACCGAAGTGGTTACCATTTCTGGCATGTTGATTCCCTTTACGCTTATTGTCACCACTTCTATGACTGTTATCACTGGTATTATCATTTTGCCGGCTGCTCTCTTTTGGTTGGGTTGACTCATTATCGCGCTCCAATAACTGAGCCCTATTAACAACATCTGAATACAAACACAGTTTATGAGAGATAAGATATTGACGTATCTCGGGTTTCAAACCTCTTAGAAACATATTCTCTCCTCATTATCAACCAAATGGGATGCAAACCGGGATAACTCGGCAAACTTGACTTCGTACTGGGACACGGTCATGTTGTTTTGTTCTAGCTTAATGAACTCTACCTCTTTCATGTGATGAATACTTTCAGGAAAATACTTGTCGTTGAACAATTCTTGAAACTTTTCCCAAGTCATCTTCAATGCGGCAAAGGGAACCTTTTGCTCATCGTAGCATCCCAAGACATCAAATACCTTACAGATCTGCTTTATCCACGTCTCCGCCTTAAGTGGTTTTGGCTCTCCAAAAACTCCGGTGGTCCCAGTTCCTTGAACTGCTTAGCGATGACCGTCCAAGAGTTGCCAGTGTTTCCACCTACATTTTGTACAGGAGCCGCTCTTGCCTAATGTTGCATGAATTGCATAAATCCTCTGAACATTCCATCGTTTATCATCTGGTCAGTGTTGTTATTTTCCTGAGGATTGTCGCCTTCCTGATGCACATTATCCTGATTATTGATCTGTAGAGACTCAACGGTCTCCTGTGCTCCATTGATGTTCTCAACATTCTCGGATGTCATTTTTAAACACTACCATAAAACAAAGGTTAATTAACATATCACATATTATCTCTATACTCTAACCGACCAATTAAATATTAAATAAACTTAGGTAGGTTATACTAGCGAAGGAATTCCATGTCTCTCCCCTCCTAGTTCTTGTCTCACATCTCAGCCAGGGATCATATCCTTAAGCTTTGATACCAACTGTGACGCCCCCAAAATAGGTATACATCACCTATTCTGAGTCACCAAATACATGGTACATAATACAAATACATTATTTAATATACAACAAGAGAGTTGTGAGTTTTAATATAACTATTGTCTTCTAGACAATATCCACTCTCAGAATAAGTCCTCATTAAATTTATCGTCACACTATTTAACAGAATAGTGAGGACTACTGATACTATCATCGGGACCGTCACTCCGTTCCCCGACAAGTCCCAGTTACGTTCTCATTTCCTGAAGAGAACAGTGAAAGAAATGGTGAGCTCAACTAGCCCAACAAGAAATATTATGACTAAGATAATGCAGAATAAATTATCACTAGTCTTCAACAGTGTTAAACTGATAAAATACAATAAACATCAAGTTTAACTGCAGCAGAACATGCAATCCATTAAAAGAGTCAAGTAGAGAATAAAATCTACTATCTTTTATGATTTAAAAGATTTTCATCACTTTTATCGATGGGACTCAGCTTAATAAATAATCCACATCATCCCTGCACTACGGCTAAGGATATGCATTAGTATCACAACCACAAATTATCCATGCACTACGGGCCAAGGATATTTGTGTATTCATCAATGGTCATGATCATGCCAACAACTGTCCATCAATGCACTACGGGCCAATGAGGACTTTTACCACGTCATTTGTAACATTACAGTCATGATTACACCGAATAATCCTGGTCATAATCATACCAAGTCCATCTATGCACTACAGGCCACAAATGACTTTCAAAAAAATATAAACATGAGGATGACGACAATGATATAAGAGTTCAATAAAACAAGTTCAAGAATTAATTTATTCAGGAACTAATACCATCCAAATTGTCAACATGATACTTCTTTGTAGAGTAAAATTTAAGAATGCTCAAAAGAATATTTCCATGAAAAGATACTGGATGAAGCGCAAATATCAAGGATATTCCACTAATTTCATGGAGTATAGAAGTCAAAACTTTAACCAACTAAGTATAATAAAGAATGGAATAACAAAAGAAATCATCATGCATGCGGTACTTCGCATAGACAGGTTATTCCAACAGAATAATAAATAACGGAACCAGGTCAGGCGTAATACGCACTGACAAAATATTCCAACAGAATTGTGACACCCCCAAAATAGGTATACATCACCCATTCTGAGTTGTCAATACATGGTACAGAAATAACTACAACTTTATTATTATAACAGTAAAACTATGAGTTTAAATACAAATTGTGACACCCCCAAAATAGGTATACATCACCCATTCTGAGTTGTCAATACACGGTTCAGAAACAACTACAACTTTATTATTACAACATGTAAACTATGAGTTTAAATACAGATATTGCCATCTAGACAATATCCACATACAAATAAATCCCCATCATAATTATTGATACATTATTTTACAAAAATGGTGAGGACTACTAAACAACTCTCCCTAGAACCTTCATTCCATACCCCGACTCGTACTCGCTATATTCTCGCCTCCTGAGAAGAAAATGGAACAAAAAGGAAAAAGGGTGAGCTCAACTAGCCCAGTAAAGAATATTATGACTAAGATAATATACAACAAAATATCGTTAGTCTTCAACAGGGAAAAATCTGATAGAATACAATAGACAACAAATGTTAAATCAATATTCGCAGCGGAAAATATTAATTCATAGAAGAGTTACGTAGAGGATGAAATCTACTAATGTCTATGAATTTAATAGTCCATCAACAGTATTTTTTATCCCTGTAACATCAATCAATGCACCTCTTGAATCATATATTCATCCTTGCACTATAGGCCAAGGATATTCATCAGTTGGTCATGTTCATCTAAACATCTGTTCATCTTTGCACTACAGGCCAAAGATATTCATAACAAAATCAACCATCTTTGCACTACAGGCCAAAGATATTCAGTAACACCATCATTTAGGACTGAGGATGATGAAAAATATTTTTAAAGAAACGAATCCAGTGAAACAAAATGACAAGAATTAAGGATTAAGGACTCGTACTTTGTTTTATCCACGTCCAAAAATACCTCAAAAATAATCATAGTGGTGTAAAATTCAAGAATGATCAAAACATGGATACAATCAAAGCTAGTATCCGGAATAGATATTTTAGACGAAAAGAAGAAATTTCATTTTTCGGTGAATAGTGCCGTATTTGTGAGTAGTATCGTATACGTGAATAGTGTCGTATACGTGAATAATAACTCCGACACCAAAAGATAGTAATTTCACAAAAAAACATCTTCACGCTTCGTGAATAGTACTCGTGAATAGTAACTCGTGAATAGTAACTCATGAATAGTAACTCATGAATAGTAACCCCGACATGAAAAAGTTCCAAATTTGATAAAAAGTTCAGATCAATACTTCGGCATAATGATATTAGAAGAAATAATATCATTTTAAAAAAATAATATCCCTTACCTCGAAAGATTTATACTTCTAGCTGAAACACCGGATATAGGCTATGACTTGAATTTTCACCGTATAGCAATACTCAAAGTATACTTAAAATACTCACAAGAATACGCTCGATAATATAGAGAGAGAAAACTTCAGTTTCTGGTGTGATTTTCAATTCTAACCTAAGCACCTATTTATAGGAAATTGCTTAGAACACCAAAGCAGAAAATTTATTATAATAATAATATATATAAAAATTTTCTACGCCCATTTAGAATCTGCAAATTTGAATACAAACCACATGCTCCCTTCTAGAAGAAGTACAAAAAACGTTTTTTATAAAATAAATAATTAAAACTTCCAAAAATCAATTATTTCGGAGCTTCAGAACTTCAATAATTCATAATAAATAGCCCTTTTGTCAGAAAATTCGAATCTCGCGAGTTTTTATAGGAAATTCAATTCTGCACAACTTTGCAGAAGGAAGTTTTTCCAAATTCCAAACAGAAATTGACCAAAAATCACAAACGGGCTATTTTACATGCTATAATCAAATTTCAGTCAATAAATGGGGTCCACCGACATGTTTAACATGTTTTAAATATTTTTGGTAACAAAAATACTCCTCCTCCACATATACTCATATATCCCACATTCATCCTAAAAATACCATCATTATTATATTATTAAAATATAATAATATATTTAAATGAATTATTTTATCATAAAAAGATAAAATATTAATTTTCAACAATTGTCACATTAAAAATTTTCTCCATCTATATCCACATAAAATCAATATTTTCCTCATCATATAAATCAATAATTTAATTATTCACAAATAATATTACAGAATCACAATACTGACAACCAGGCCGTTCCCAGGAAAGAGGGGGCTTTCCAATAAGAATTTCTTCTTACTGGCGCGCAATTAGGTGACCAAACCTCTCCTTAGACAGAACTTTCTAGACATTGCCAATAATGTTATCTAATAATATTATTCAGATAATATGAATTATTGATTCGATAATGACAAATACTGTGTAATGACAATTATTGAAACAACAACAATATAAAATATCAACGCAGCAATTATTGAATCAATAAAATAAAATAATGAACAGTAATTACTGTAACCATTATTGAGTAGTGCCTTCTTACGTAAGAGTCAATAATTGGTGCAATACCGTGTGCTATTGTGCAACAACGCGTATTACTGTGTTTTAACCACCGGGTATTCCAACAGTGTAAACGGTAACAACTACGCCGTTATTTTTAAACAACTTATATTTGTCGTTTTCTTCCTCCAATCGCTTTCCGTTATGGTGCCCACACATGGCTGCGCCGTCGTACGAATATTCCCAGACAGTACGAATATTCCACGACCAAACGAATATTCCCCGACAACAAAGAATATTTTATATTATTTTGAAATATTTACGTATTTTACCCATAACTATCCACATTAATCACATCAACCCTTACTATTTCAAAATAATAATTAGAGGAAATTAAATTTCATTTATTAATTATTTGGGGTCTTACACAAATATTATCTTCTAGACAATATATATACCCAAATAAATCCTCATCATATTTATTGATATATTATTTTACAAAAATGGTGAGGACTACTAAACAACTCTCTCTAGAACCTTCATTCCATACCCCGACTAGTACTCGCTATATTCTCGCCTCCTAAGAAGAAAAATGGAACAAAAAGGAAAAGGGTGAGCTCAACTAGCCCAGTAAAGAATATTATGACTAAGATAATATACAATAAATTATCGTTAGTCTTCAAAAGGAAAAAATCTGAGAGAATACACTAAATAATAAGTTTTAGATCAATATTCGCAGCGAAAAATAATAATTCATAGAAGAGTTACGTAGAGGATGAAATCTACTAATATCTATGAATTTAATAGTCCATCATCATTATTTTATTCCTGTAACATCAATCAATATATATCTAGAATCAAATATTCATCTTTGCACTACAGGCCAAAGATATTCATCAGAAATCATTCATCTTTGCACTACAGGCCAAAGATATTCAATTATATCATCATTTAGAACTGAGGATGATGAAAAATATTTTAAAGAAAACGAATCCAGTAAAACAAAAGAACAAATATTAAGTATTCGTACTTTAAACAATTCAAGTTCAAAAATACTTCATAAATAACCAGAGTGGAGTAAAATTTAAGAATGATCAAAACATGGATACAATCAAAGCTAGTATCCAAAATAGATATTTTGGACAAAAAATAAAAATTTAATTTTTTTGTGAATAGTGTCGTATTCGTGAATAGTGCCGTATACGTAAATAGTGTTGTATACGTAAATAGTAACTTCGACACCAAAAGATAGAAATTTTATAAAAACATCATCATGCTTCGTGAATAGTATTCGTAAATAGTAACTCATGAATAGTAACTCGTGAATAGTAACTCATGAATAGTAACCCCGATATAAAAAAGCTCCAAATTTGATAAAAAGTTCCAACCAATATTTCGGCATAATGATATTGAAGAAATAATATCATTTGAGAAGAAAATAACATCCCTTACCTCGAAAGACTAGTACTTCTAGCTGGAATACTTGGTATAGTGCTGAAGAAAATTTGCACCGTATAACAATACTCAAGGTATCAAAATCCTCAAAAGAATACGCTCAATATATAGAGAGAGAAATATAGAGAAAACTTCAGTTTCTAGTGTAATTTTCAATTCTAACCTAAGCACCCTATTTATAGGAAAATGCTTAGAACACCAAAGCAGGAAATTTAATATAATATTAATATATAAATTAAATTTTCCTACGCCAACCTTCCAAGAACTGAATTCAGCTCATTTAACACACATGTGTAACACTATAATGAAAAAAACATTTTTGTTATTTAAAATATTTTAAACTTCCAAAAATTAATTATTTCGAAGCTTCGAAACTTCAATAATTCATAATAAATAGCCCTTTTATCAGAAAATTCGAATCTCGTGACTTTTTATAGGAAATTCAATTCTCTACAACTTTGCAAAAGAAAGTTTTTCAAATTCCAAACAGAAATTGACCGAAATTCATAAACGGACGATTTTACAAGCTATAATCAAATTTCAGTAAAGAAATGGGCTCACGGACATGTTTAACATGTTTTAAACAACTTTTGAAACAAAAATACTCCTCATCCTCATATACTCATATATCCCACATTTATTATAAAAATATCCCCATTATTATATTATAATAATATAATAAAATATTATTTTATCAGAAAAGATAAAATATCAATTTTTAACAATTGTCACTTTAAAAATTTTCTCCATCTATATTCACATAAAATTAATATTTTCCTCATCATATAAATCAATAATTAATTATTCACAAATTATATTACAGAATCACAGTACTGACAACCAGGCCGTTCCCAGGAAAGAAAGGGCTTTTCAATAAAGATTTCTCCTTACTGGCGCGCAATTAGGTGACCAAACTTCTCCTTAGATAGAACTTTCTAGGCATTGCCAATAATATTTTCTGATAATATTATTCAGATAATATGAATTATTGCTTCGATAATAGAAAATATTGTGTAGTGACAATTATTGAAACAACAGTAATATAAAAAAATCAACGCAGCAATTATTAAATCAATAAAATAAAATACTGAACAGTAATTACTGTAACAATTATTTAGTAGTGCCTTCTTACGTAAAAATCAATAATTGGTGCAATACCGTGTGCTACTGTTCAACAACGCGTATTACTGTGTTTTAACCACCGGGTATTCCAACAGTATTAACGGTAACAACTACGTCGTTATTTATAAACAACTTATACTTGTCGTTTTCTTCATCCAATCGCTTTCCGTTATGCGGTCCACACAAGGCTGCGTCGTCGTACGAATATTCCCCGACAACAAGAATATTCCACGACTAAACGAATATTCTCCGACAACAATGAGTATTTTATAACCACCTGCTTATTTAAAATATTTGCGCATTTTACCCACAACCAACCACATTAATCAAATCAACCCTTACTATTTCAAAATAATAAATAGAGGAAATTAAATTTTATTTATTAATAATTCGGGGTCTTACAAGAATAATAAAGAATGTAATAACAACAGAAATCACCATGCATGCGATACTTCGCATAGAAAGGTTATTCCAACAGAATAATAAATAACGGAACCAGGTCCAGCGTAAAACACATAGACAAGATATTCCAACAGAATAATAAAGATAGAATCAGGTCCGGCGTAAAAGGCACATACAAGATATTTCAACAGAATAATAAAGAATGGAATAACAGAAAAATTTCACAAAGTATAGGGTAGCCCGCATATACAGGTTATTCCAATAAAATAATAAAGAAATGGAATAACAGAAGTTCTCTTCATGAATACAAAAGAAATAATACCTCTTACCGTAAAAGAAACTTGATATCAGAATAGTGAAGTAGCAGAATATTTTTCTTCTTTCTCTCTATAGTTTCTCTCTCTGGAGTTTCAGTGAATTCGTAAGAAATAATGAAGGAACGAACTTCTATTTATAGAAGAATGAGCTGAATAGTAACCAATCTATTAACGGTCCAGATTGATTTATTTTAAACGGACGGCCCAGATTGGTTTACAATAAAATATAATATATTCTATTTATAATCTAATAAAACGAATAACTTTATAAAAGTATTCTATTTTATATATAAAAAATTTACTATGCAAATACTATGCATAAGAAAATATAATATATTCTAATTATTGTCTAATAAAACAGATAACTTTATAAAAGTATTCTGTTTTATATAAAAAGATTTTACTATTAGCCTAATAAAACGAATAACTTTATAAAAGTATTCTGTTTTATATAAAAAGTTTTTCTGTTTTATTACATTAATAATACTAATAAAACAAAACTTCATCATCATTATTATTATTCATACTATTAATCGACCAGGTCATTCCCAGGAAAGAGGGGGCTTTTCAATAAGGATTTCTCCCTATCGGCGCGCAATTAGGTGACCAAACCTCTCCTTGGCAGAACTTCTAGACATCGTTAGTAATGCAAATAATAATATTAATAACTCTTTCATCTCAATTATTGATTTAATAATATATAAAATATCGACAATAATTGAATAAAATTGAATGACTTCTCACGTAAGCATCAATAATCAATACCGTGTGCTATTATGCAACCACACGTATTCCTGTACTTTTAACACCGGGTGTTTCAACAGTTAACGGTAAAACTTTTGTCGTTATTTTCATAAAAAATATTTTTGTCGTTTTCTCAATCCGACAATAATTTCGTTGTGGGGTCCACCAATGATTGTGTCGTCGTACGAATATTCCCTGTTTAAAACAAATATTCCCCGACCAATCGAATATTATATAACAACTTGCGTACTTTGCAAAATTTATAAATATTACCTACTACTATAATATTATATCAAATTTATTCCATAATATTCAAAAATGATATTTATAAAAAATTCATTTTATTCATAAAAGTTAGAGTCTTTCAATTTAAATATGAACAATTTATCATTTTATCATTTTTTTAATATGCGCAAAAAATCAACCAAAACTTTTATCCATTCTACTACTTATAGAACATTCTTAATTCCCAAAGCAGGTTTTATACTTGATGAATATTATTTACGGGTTAAATATATTTTTCTCCACTCTACTCGACCTCGGTTTACAAATGAATCATTGAACTGAATTTTTTTTCATTCGACTCACTGAACTACAATTTGTTTATAAACCGTTATAAATTTTGTTAAGTGTTTGACTTTGGACGGAAAAATTACAAGAGGTGCCACGTGAGAGAGAAACAAATCCTACATGTCATATATTTTTGTTTGTGGCATGCCTAGATGGAAAAACAATCATTCTTCTAAAATCCATTAATATTTTTTAAAATTCTGTCTAGTTTAATCAATTAATATTTGTACAATTTTAAATAAATTATATAAATTACATATAATTATATAATTTTCTTTTAATTTAAATAACTTATTAAATTCATTAATTTAATTAACTTCTCTTCACATAAAATTAAAATTTATAATATAATATATAAATGTCTGACATGTTATTGTAGTAAGATATATTATATATATTATTAAAATAAGAAAATTTTGGGTAAATTTTGAATTTGAATAATGTCTTTAACCTTATTCATAAGTATTTTATAATAAGCACAAATTAAAAATTAAAATTTATAAAAATAAATTCAAACTTCAAAAATATAACTAAAATTTTGAAAATTAATTATTATTTTTATTTTTCAAAACTAATATAATTATTATTTATATTATGAATCATTAAATAAATATTAAATATTAAATATATTAACAAATAATTAAATTAATTAAAAATATATTAACAAATAAGTAATGTAATTAAATAAAATATATTAATGTGTAATTTTTATAAATATATTTATATAAAATTAATGAATTCATATTTTTTAAAATAAAGTAATTAATAAGACATATTTTTTTTACAAATATATTTTTTAATTCATCGTGAGTTGCCATCAATCCATCCTACTTCAGTGTCTTAATAAAAGTTCTATCATTCCCAAACAAGCATCAAAACCCTCACGCCTTCATTGGCCTTTTTCTTAAGTAACTCCCTTAGAGTGATGTCTCCGCCAGGCTTTTGCCTCCTCGAGTCCCTTATCAAACTGATTTCAGTATAAACAGACCATCCCGCCATGTAAATTAAGTGTTTCACATTAGAAATGGCATCAACCAGATCCAAACGTCTCAGAGTGTGAGAGAGTGGGTGGGCCGGTTACGTGCACGGCTGAGGGACCCCAAACGCCGAGAAACTCCAAAATCAGATCCAAGCGGCTCTAATTCTAATCTGATCTTAGCCATCGCCGATTGACAAATAGAGTTGTATGGATCTACGGAGTCCTTCATCGGATCCATTGACAGATAGAGTTGTATTTTTTATAATAAATAGATCCGGAATTTGTAGATATAGATCTGATATATATATATATATCTGCTCCTTCCTCCCTCATCATCTTCACTTTCTCTCTCATCGCCGTCTCCCACTGAAACAAAAATCGCCGACGAGTTGGGAGAAGTCTCCGTAAGAAGAAGAAAGAAGAAAATAATATGAATTAGAAGAATAGAATAATAATAATAATAATAATCTTTCAATTTTAAAATATTAGATAATTTTATATTTTTAAAGTAAAATTAAAATATTTAAAGTTTTAAAAAAATATGAATTAATTAATTTATATAAATACATTTGTAAAAATTATTTATTAATTTATTTTTATTATTAATTAATTAATTTAATTTAATTATCTGTTATGTATATTAATTTGATTTATATTTTGTTTAACTATTTGTTATAGAATTAAGTATAATTTAATTTAATAGTTATCCAATTCAGCTTCTATCTCCTGTCACGTATTGTCACATCATTGTTCTGTTAAATAATTAACGGACATAGACGGCAAAATCACTTTTTGTAAATAATAGATAGTTCAATGAGTTGACCGTAAAAAAACTCAGTTCGATGATGTATTTATAAACCGACCCTTAATAAAGGGGAAAAACTGTATTTAACCCTATTATTTACTCATCACCAATGTTCAACAAGAGGGGGGCTTTCAGTGTAGTCACTTTTCAATGTAATGCATCTCATTAATATTTGGGTTAAGTTCAGATGATCACATGGGGTTTAAGCGGTTTCCCACTTAACCACTTGTAGTTAGTAAAGCTACATTTAAACTCCCGGTTTTTTGAGTTAAAGTGAAAAAGTGTTTTTCGTGTTAACTCCGTTACTTTATTTGGTTAAAAACTTAATTACCCTTTATATATATATATATATATTGAAAACCAAACCATGTTTTGCCAGTTTTCTTGTTCATTAGATCAGTCCAGAATTTGCAGTCTTCGAAACTGATTTCATTTAGGGTTTTGCAGTCAGGTTTAATGGATTTCTCCCCTAAGGTAGCAGCCAATATGGCATTCTTCTTTCTTTTGTTGACATGGATTTTGGTAGAAATTTGGAAGAAAAGTAGAGAAGGTGAAGATAAGAATTTAACAGAGTGCAAGTAGACATGGGTTTTGGCATTTTGTTTTGATACTGCATCCTTCCTGCATCAGACGAAAACATTATAATACTTCCACTCTCTATGTTTTTCTCTCGGGGACAAGGATTTACCTGAATCGCCGAGAAAATATAGTTCTTGTCTGTATAGTTTTTGGCATTGTAGGGGCAGCCGGAAAGACAATTTCCACAGGCTAAGCAACTACCTATTTCGGCAGACTTTTTCAAATTTGATGGTTGATCTTCCAAATCAAAGTTAATTTACGCTCAACTTCAGGGGAGTTTTTACACTTTCCTCGTACTCTTCTCCAATAATTTCTTCCATTACTTTGGGTTCTCAAAGTTATCACTATTACAAAATACTAAATAGACAACACTTAAATCACAATATTTTTTATAAAAATGTTATGGTATTTTTTTTACAATGTTTTTAAAAAAAATATTGTAGATATATGTATAAAAATGTTATCTATTTAAAAGGGTATTTTTTTTATTTTAATTAGATAACGTTTTTTTTAAAATATTGTCTATAATGAAAAACACGGAGCTTTAACTGAACACTTAAAATTAAAATATAGTCTTTTTCTCTCCAAGGCTCGTCAGTTTCATTCTTTCATCCATGCAGAGCTTCAGTTTCTCCTTTTCCCTTCCATTTCTCCTCAAAATCTCGCCATTTTTGAAGCTTCAGAATCATTGAGAGCTTTAATTCGGTTTGTTTCACGGGTTTCAAGCATGGAATTCGAGGTTTTGGTTTGAGAAATTTGGATAAATATAGGGCTTTTATGAGCGTCTCTGATAAATCTAGGGTTCACACCACAAAACCCGCCTGACCCAGATATCTGAATCTTCTGTATCTCAACTCTCAGCATTCGATTTTGTTTTTGTTTTTTGTTTTTGTCTTCGCGCAGTCTGTTTCTTTTTACTGCTTATCGTCAGCGATTGAGGTTTTTCAACCAACCCTGTTAGCTTATGGTAGTGTTATTTTTTGTTAATATTAATTTGGGTTTTGACTGTTTTGTCTGTGAATTGAAGATTGAAATTCAATGTTCTAAACTTTCGGAAGAAATAAAGATCAAATTAACTGGAAGGAGCGATGATACTGTAAGTATTTTTTCACCCCTTTGGTTTGATCTGTTGAGATAAATGAATTGAAAGCTTTTCTGTGATTCTTTTTCCTATGATGGTAGTTGGGGGTTTTAGTCCTTTTGGGTTTCTATTAGATACTTAGCATTTAATATCCTCTGTAGAATCCAATAGCTAGAAATAATTTTATTACTTGTCCTTGGCTATATCTATCCATATATGTGTTGCATCAGCATGTGAAGTTTGTGTGAAATGTGGGATCATTCAATCTTTTCGTTTTTACTGTTAGGAAGGTGCAATTATGAAGCAGAGGTGATCAGTGATGGAGTCAGTCGGACAAGAAGTGATACAATCCTGATCAGCAAGTTATTCACATGTAGCTAGTATTATATGGGTCTTTATAACTTCACATAATCAGATTACATACAAAGAAAAGAAGCAAGTTTCACGTGGCAAAAGATCCTAACGTGGCATGGATTTTGGAATTTTGGGAAAAAGATTTTGTTTCCTAAAATATTAGGCATATTCTATTAGTCTAATTTTTAGGGATTTATTTTCCAAATACTTATCAAATTCTATTATAATTAGGATTTCTTTCAAGTTTAGAATTACATTCTAAATAAGGTTTCTATTGTTTTATAGAAATAGAAATTTCTTTTCCAAATTGATTTCTATTAGAGTTTTAGTTTATAATTTCCTATTAGGATTTGGATTGTTTTGAGTAGTATAAATAGAGGTTCAAGTTGATGTAATCAAACACATTATACATTATTATTATTCAATATATTTGTGAGGTTATTCTCTACTTTTGGTTCTTTGAAGAATTCCTAAGTATTTTTCCTAGTTATTTCTTTGAGATTCAATTTGACTTATCATACAACAATTCATAGTTGTGTGTGGCGTCTTCTACAGCATCAATCGTCGATTGTACCAAGATTACCGCTTCAATATAAGCGAGGGGTCAAGGTGTCGTTGGTGTCCATTCAACGCAGAATTCCGAACGCGAGCAATTGTACCAAGATTACCGTCTACATATAGGCGAGGGGTTAAGGTGTTGCAAGCAATTCACCCAACAACTGTGCTAGAAACGATCGGGGCGGCGACCGCCTCACGCAAGCGTTCCGTGGAGTCTATCATTTGGTATCAAAACTAAGCCTTTCTAGCAAGTTACTTATCTTTAATTTTCTGTCGAAATATATATTGTAAAAAAAAGAGAGAGAGAGAGCAAAAAAAGAAAAAAAAAAGGAAAAGAAAAAAATTCATATTCTATTGTGATAACCCAATTTGTAGCACACCATCAACTCATCAAATTCCAACCAAGATTTCATACCGTTCCATCATCATCAATTCTGAAACGGCACTACAATTTACAAATCCGAGACATACAAGAGGAGTACAAGGCAATCGATCGGTGATTTAATTTTGTGGTATTTTGATAGTCACACCATCAATAATTTTGTTTCGTGATAAGTACTTTTTGAATTGATTAGTAAAACCAAGAATTTTGCTAGGGAATTCAATAAGAACCTATTAGAGAGAATATTTGAGGTAAAAGGCTTAGTGGTGAGATTAATCGAGGGTAAAAGCCAATTTATTGAGAGTATACACGAGTGAACCATTAATTCGAGCGAAACACGTAAGGGAGTGTGTGAGGAAATTATTTTTATCTACTAACCCTTGTTTTGCAGTAAATTAATATGTTTGGCTATGAGGAGACATTGAAAAGAAGACCCAAAGTTCGTATGAAGTCTGGCGTGGATGAGTGGTGGAGATCATGGGATGAGGATTATGAAAGGCATCATAATTATAATGGATGTAGGGAACAACCTCATAAACCTATGGAGCATAGGAGGGAACATTTATTGTCTAGGGAAATAAAAGTTGAAGAAGATCATGCGATTCTTGGAGAGTCATGGGAGACTAGGAAAGCTACAAGTGAGCATGCTAACGAGGAAGAAACAATGCAACAAAAGAATATGATTTATACTAGGTTTCTAGTACAAGAAAAGGTATGCATTGTAAAAATTGATTGTGAAATTGGTACTAACATTGCTAGCACTACAATAGTGGATAAACTAGGGTTGTCAACAGTTGCACATCCTTGGCCTTACAAGATGCAAGGGATCGTGGATTGTGAGGAGGTAATGGTGACTAGACAAGTGTCAGTTTTTTTCGCATTGGCAGATATGAAGATGAAATATTATGTGATGTAGTTCCAATCCATACTTGTCATTTGTTACTTGGGAGGCCATGGCGACACAGCAGGCGCGCGAAGCATAATAGTTGTACTAATAAGTATTCATTGGTACACAATCGAATAAGAGTCAACCTTTGTCCTATGACGTCCGAGCAAGTTCATGACGATCTAATGTATTTACAAAAAGATCGTGATCAAATGCAAGAAGAAAAAAAAGATCGACAAAAAGAAACTGTTCAAATGATTGATAGTGAGAAAAGAAAATTTGAAAAGAATGAGAGAGAAAAGAAAAGGGAGAATGAAAATAAACGAGAGAAAAACAAACGAGAGGGTGAGCATAAAGAAGAGAGAGAAGAAATATGTGACTATGAAAAAGAGAGCGAGTTGAAAAGTGAGTTATATTTTGAAAAGCCAATGACTGTACATTCGTACAAGACGGCGCTTTTGAATACTAACACTAATGATTCTTCTTTGTCTAGTTTTGTTTTGTCTCTTGTACAGGTTGTTGATGAAATACCTCGTACTATCATTCCGTACCGATCAGCTGATAGTATTCCCGAGGAGACGACGGAGTTACCAAGGCGGGTTGGAGAGTTGGTGAAAGTGGGTATCGTGAGAGAAGACATGAGTTCATGTGTTGATTATGAGATCATAATATCTAAGGAGGATGGGACAACGAGTTTGTTCATCGATTTTGAATTGGTAAACAAGTATCGTTATTCTTTTTCTTGTTTGGATAATATGCTTGATAAATTGCATAGTACTTATGATAATGGTCATGTGATGATAATGCCTAATCAATTTAGCACGAGAGATTGTGATAAATGGAAAATTATTTTAGCATGTGAGTTATATAGGTGGTTAGTTATTTCTCTTAAATTAACTGATGCATCTAGTGTTTTCATGAGTTATTTAAAACATGTTTTACATGCTTCTGTTGGAAAATTTGTTATTAGCTATTTTGATGGTAGAATCGTTTTTTTCATAAACTATGGGGGATATTTGATTTATGTTGAGTTAGTTTATGATCATGCTATATATTCTCGTTTTCAATGTTGTTACTTGCATGAAATTAATTCTAGGTTTTCTTATCTATATGTTGAGTTAGGTTTTCATGCTAATCAATCTTTACATGAATTATCGATAGCTGACAATGGTAGTAATCATGTTGTTTCGTTAGAGCAATCTTCATTGCATGCTTTGCTATCATATGGTTTTGATTCAACAAGTGTTTATCATCAAGATCGTTTGAGGGATGAATTATTTGCATGTTTAGTTAGTTCACTTGGGTTAACTAAGGCATTGCATACTTCCATAGAATTGTTGAATTATATTTTACATTTTTTTATGGGAAAAATTGTTATTCTCTATTTTGATGATATTCTGATTTTTGTCAATATTTTGGAAAATTCTTTAGCATGTGTTGAGTTTGTTTGTGATCATCGTCAATATGTTATTGAATTTTCAACTTATGATTGTGACCTTTTTATTCCGTTGGTGCTATTATGCGATTTTGATTGTGTTAATGTCAATGGAAGGAGAAAGGTTGGTTGTGTTTTGCAAATTTGTGATAGGATCATATTCATCGAGGGAAACATGAATCGTGCAATTGAATTCGATCAATGCATTGAGAGTTTACAGGGAAGTATTTTGACTATTGTTTTAGTAGACTATGCATATGATTTTGGTTTATTTAATTTCTTTGTGAATAGACAAAAGAAACTTATTGATTTGTTTTGTTTCGTGTTTAATCCAGGAATCCAAGAGAGTTTGAGTGAGAAGCATGACGAATTTCAAGTATTGATATTTGACCCAGGATCATTGGCATGGTTATGTTTGAAAATGATCGAGATCATAAGATTTTCGTTTGATCCGGGAATTCGCCATTGGGAAATTCTATCACATGAAGAGTTTTTCATTTTGATATTTGATCCAGGAGGATATAAGACTTTTCATATTCTTTCTTACTTTGCATTCATGATTATTTTAGTAGATAATAGATTAGTTTATATATATAATTAGTGTTCTGGGAGTAACTGGTCTACAAATTGTCAATTCGGGAGAGAAGTCGGGCATTGTTATGTTCTTAGCGGGAGTTGGAGTTTTTGTTGCTTATATATGTCATTTGCGAGTTGAGTTTTGGCATTATGATTGGTTTGATGCTACTAACTTAGTTTGTTTTTATGTAGGAACAATTTTGTGGCTGAATCATTTTTGAGAAGACGATGGGCCAGATTTGAGGACAAATCCTTTTGAAGTGGAGGGGAATGATACAATCCTGATCAGCAAGTTATTCACATGTAGCTAGTATTATATGGGTCTTTATAACTTCACATAATCAGATTACATACAAAGAAAAGAAGCAAGTTTCACGTGGCAAAAGATCCTAACGTGGCAAGGATTTTGGGATTTTGGGAAAAAGATTTTGTTTCCTAAAATATTAGGCATATTCTATTAGCCTAATTTTTAGGGATTTATTTTCCAAATACTTATCAAATTCTATTATAATTAGGATTTCTTTCCAGTTTAGATTTACATTCTAAATAAGGTTTCTATTGTTTTATAGAAATAGAAATTTCTTTTCCAAATTGATTTCTATTAGAGTTTTAGTTTATAATTTCCTATTAGGATTTGGATTGTTTTGAGTAGTATAAATAGAGGTTCAAGTTGATGTAATCAAACACATTATACATTATTATTATTCAATATATTTGTGAGGTTATTCTCTACTTTTGGTTCTTTGAAGAATTCCTAAGTATTTTTCTTAGTTATTTCTTTGAGATTCAATTTGACTTATCATACAACAATTCATAGTTGTGTGTGGCGTCTTCTACCGCATCAATCGTCGATTGTACCAAGATTACCGCTTCAATATAAGCGAGGGGTCAAGGTGTCGTTGGTGTCCATTCAACGCAGAATTCCGAACGCGAGCAATTGTACCAAGATTACCGTCAACATATAGGCGAGGGGTTAAGGTGTTGCAAGCAATTCACCCAACAACTGTGCTAGAAACGATCGGGGCGGCGACCACCTCACGCAAGCGTGCCGTGGAGTCTATCAAGAAGGGTATTGAAACCCATCAATAACTATTAGCTTTGATTTTGTTATAATAAATTCAAAAAGTAGTTTTCCCAAAATTATTTGGTTTCTTCCAAAAAAAGATTCATGTACGTGCATCGATTCAGTCTGCCTTTCCAATGTGGATTCTGTTGTACTGTTTGGTTTCAGATTTTACTGGGATAGTATTGAACTTTTAGCCAAATGCACAAAGAAAATGACATATCCGTCGATAGGAATTATAACAGCCATTTACTTATATATGTGATCTTAAATATACTGTGATCATATCTGCGATCTTGCTGATCATATCTGCGATTTTGTTTCAGTGGTTGCATCATTGTCAAATGGTAATGCAAATACTTTAGTGTAGTGACTGACCGTATCCTATGTTCTAGCTATGTATATTGAATGTTTTGTTTTGACTACATGAATTTCTATCTTGTGGAAGTAGATCACAGTACTTATTCCACTCTCTTTCCTTTCAGTTTTTGGTTGAGGACATTCAAATTATTGTGCTGTTTGTTTAGCCTTACTGGTCATCCTGGTTAAATTGTGGAATGCAGAATTAACAGTTTAGCAGATTGTCATTGTCACAATTGAACTTGTAATGTCAGCTCTTCTAGAGATCTTAGAAAGATCTATGCTATTTGATACTTTCCTTCCCTATTATACTTTGTACTATTTGATACTTTGGGACTATCACAGACTAGATAAGAGCTTTACCTTGATAAATTTATAATGCTTGAAGGATAAATCAAATTCTTTCTCAATAAGAATTGTTTGTCCATAGACTGAGAAGATTACTAATTGGTCAATATCTTATTGAGCCTTTTATAGTCGTACTTTTATTGGAACTTTAGCTTTAGAGTGCATTAGTGGTTGAAGATTATTTCATAGTGAAACAGAAATTTGCATCAACATCAGAGTTATTCTAGGTTTTCAAGCATTCCAGCATCATCTTATGCACATGTCATCCAGTTGGAGATTAACATGAAACGAAAATTTTGATTGCTCACGCCTTTCAGTGTTATCTTTATTGATTAATTCCTATTTTTGAGTTGCATTGTTTTTGGAACAAAAACCAAGGTGAACATTAGACAGACTACCAGAATCAGATACTTTATTTTGCTTATAATCCACCAATTATTATGTTAACATACTTGTAGATAGCTTAAGCAACTTGAATTCTTATCTGTAGCTTTTGTTCCTGCATTACCTTTTATTTGTTATTCAGTTTCAGGATGGTTGCTTTCTCAAAACTGTGAGATGTTTTAGCTGCCAATTGGTATATAGTGTTCAAGTCATCCAACAAGATCAATGTTCTCTTCTGTTGGTGCAATTCTTTCTACAACTAAGCCAATGACACTGACTGTAAAGTATAATAGGCACGTGCCCAAGTAGAATCAGTCTGACTCGTGCGGCCCCAAGTGATGCCTGTTGTAGCGTATCATCTATTGCATACCATATTATTAACAGTGACAAAACACACATTATGAAAACACACATTATGATCTGTGTAAAGTCGCATTTTGCTGTCTTATGCTTTTGACAAGGTTGATGAGCGAGCAGTTCCTCAAGCACTTTGATTGGCCTGAAGGGAAAGCAGATGCATTAAGAGAGGCGTCGTTTGAATATCAGGACCTGATGAAGCTAGAGAAGCAAGTCACCTCTTTTGTTGATGATCAAGCTCTCTTCTATACAATTGGCAAGGAGTTACATGAAGTGTGTTACATCAAAACTTGATGAATCGGATGTTTATATAGTGTAAGTTACAATTAAAACTGTTTCTGAGAAGTATTTATGTCACTTTTGTTGGACAGGAAGTGATTCTTTAGCTTGATCAATGAACTGCCTACTGTCTTTGAAGTTATAACAGAAAGGAAGCCTGTTAAAGATAAGCCCAGTGGAGATAGCGGAAGCAAATCTCGGGGAAGCACAAAGGTGAGACCAAAAGAAGTTGACACACTATTTAAGTTTGGTATGCAATTACACCAAGTTTCTTTACACCATTTTCGGCTGTGCAACAGGGTGTCACCTATACATTTGCAGTTTGTCTAAATTTATGTGCAAAGTTACATGTCATTGCTATTTTAGTTCTGAAGTGGCAAATATTTGAGTTTTTATGTATGTCTGTGTGTGCGTTTTTTATCCAGTTCCTTGAAAATGGACTTTGTGAAGCTGCTCTCAAGCAGTGGCTTGCTTTTTGACTCAGGTAAAATTTTATTAATTTGTTATTGTAGGAGGAGCCCTATATCTATTGCTGCTGCAGTTATCTACATTGTGACTCAGCTTTCCAATGATAAGAAGCCCCTTAAAGGTAGCCTTTACATAATTTTCTGTGTAGGACTACAAACCAACTCATATCAGACACTATTCACATACAAATGCAATCAACTTTGGAAAATATTGATCTCCAGCTGCTATGATGTACAATATATTAGGTGAGAAATTCTTTATAATTTATATTTCTAGTTGCCTGCTTCTAATATCTATTAGAGATTGATGCTCATAATTAATTTTTGTTATCAAACATCGAAACTGACTTGCTTGAATCTTTGTGGCTGAGACAGATAGAAGCATATTCAATGATCATTAATATTCAAGTGCCATTTCACCAGCCACAGTTGCCGGTTCAATTTGATGGGCCTAACCCGCAATTGCAGTCTCAGGGTATGGTGAATACTTCATTGCTAATGCCCTTACCAATGGAAAATCCATCTCAAGTGCAGCAGCAATATTTGTTCAAGGTCTTCAACCCCATCTGATGCAAGCTCAGGGAATCATGCATCAGGGACATGCTATGAATTTCTCATCTCAAATGGGTACCCATCTAGGCTTTTTTGCACATGCTTAGATAGTAGCTTAATTTTATGGATAGTTTGGTTTATTTTGTTGCTTATTTTGTGGATTGAAAAGTGAATTTGAGATGTATATATGGATAGTTTGGCTATATATTTTGTGGATGTAGTAATTTGAAACTGTAAACGAATGGTATTATTGGGATGTATTTTGAATGGTTGATACATTTTGGATTTAAATTTAAATGAGAACGTAGACCTTTTAGCTATATATCATGACATTAGCATATTGCAGGTGCATTGGTAATGTAGGTGAACCACAATTTTTTTCTTTTTTTTTAATCCTACAACATTTTAAAAACGTTGTGTAAATGTGCCTAAACGTTGTCTAATATACTAAACAACAACATTTTTAGCCATAAAACGTTGTGTAATTATACCTTCTACAACGTTTTTAAGCATCTACTAATTTTTGAAAAATAAATCTACAACGTTTTTTTCCTAAAAAACGTCGTGTATTGTGCTTAACTACAACGTTTTTAAAACGTTGTGTAAGGTGTCAAATAGATAACACTCTTAACCACGACAGTTTTTCTGACTGAAACCACAACGTTTTTTTCGCGTTGTCTATTTACTGTTTTGTAGTAGTGTATGCTTATGGTTGATCTAAAAGAAAACAAAATTGCACACAGGTTGATCGATCGACAACTGAGCAGCTTATTGTATATATATGTTAGCCTGGTAATTTTGATTGCTAGCAGTTGTGCTGGTGCTGGTGTGGCTTCCACCCAATCCTGAAAATGGAGAAAATCTTGTAGCTCTATTGTGGCTTCCACCCAATCCTGAAAATGGAGAAAATCATGTAGCTCTAAATAACTCAAAGAGGGCATAGTAGGCCTCTGGAACTCCAGTTGGCTGTACCTGAGTTCACTCAAATTTGAAGTCACGTCTTTCTTTGCCAAAAGAAGTAGCAGATATGCGCATTATAGTTCACTTGCGACCAGGACAAGCCATCTAACTTGGAAGTTTAACTGCATTCTGCATTTCATTCAGTAGATTGGAGGAAAATGCACCCAAGAGTCTGATATTCCCTTTCAAATCGCCTCAGTACATAACATCAACTAAACTTTGTGAAATATGAAAGCCTCCTGCTAAGGAATTAACATACAATTCATTCAAAAAGCTAGTAATCAGTTGCATAATATATAATAATCATTACCACTCTGCCTGGTACAAATGGGATCCTCTTAACATATCCTTGTTGCACTTCAAACCCATTTCCCAATCTTTTTTCCATTCTTTTGGCCATTTGGGATTCCTTCTTGCACGAACTGGGGTCGGTATCATCACTCCTGCATTAACTAATGAACCTCCACCGAGCCCACAGGTCTAATGAACCTTTCTAATCAAAATGCGTGTACCTAGGCGAAAAGAAAAGAGAGAAATCACAGAATGAACAGAAAAGTTGCCAGTCCAAGCAAAGAAAAACATGCATCCAAGATGGCTTAATAACCTTAGAATCTACAAGTATGAAAAGAATTCACAGCAACTCTAGCTACAGCTTCATTCCACAGTAGGAAAAGTGGATAAAAGCCAAAGATATTCTCTAAAGTCATCATTCCCTTCACAGTAATCTTCTTACAACCCTGAACTTCAAACTTAACCAACCTCGAACACCCCCTAGCAATAGCAATTAACCCCAAATCCGTCAAGTCAGCCACGTTCGTAATCGACAAACATTCAAGTCCCTTGACAGAGTGCGATCCCATCCAGCTTCGATTCAACCGGCATACAAATTCCATGAAACTGCCCCAATTTAAGCTTCCTCAAATTGGGGCATTTCGATTGAAGAATCTCAAATGTAGGACTACTATGTGTAAGATTATTACAAACATCTAGAGTAAAGTCCTCGAGCAAAGGAAGACCCGATGGCAATAGAGGGGTGAAATCGGACCCAGATGGCAATAGAGGTCGTTGGTGCCACCTGACTAGTTTAATTTGGTTCAATTGCGGCCAGTGAGGGACTAGGAATTGAAGGGTCAATGGGTTTCGAGCGTAGACTGTAAGGGAATTGAGGGAAGGGAAGGCCTGCCGGAGGAGGAACAGAATGAGTGGATTGAGAGTGTTGATGGGTTTGAAGGTTGAAGGGAGAACAAGAGGAGGAGAGATGAAGAAGGGGATATTTTAGATATTTACTAGTTTTTTTTTAACTCTTACATCCCTTTTTTACGCGCTTTTGGCGTTTGATATACACATACGGTTAAGTTGGATGAAAAAGGTGACGTTTTCACTTTTAACTCAAAAAATCGGAAGTTTAAGTGTAGCCTTACGAACTACAGACAGTTAAGTGAGAAATGCGTCCAAACCCCAGGTGGTCATCTGAACTTTACTCTTAATATTTAGAAGACTTTAATTTATTATAAGTCTCTAAAAAATTATTCAAATTTTTTGGAGGTTTCAAATCAAATCTTAAATTAAGATCTTTTTTATTTTAACCATTTAATATTAAATTAAATTAATATCTATAATTTTCTTAATTAGCATTTTATTTTTCTTGCTCCTTTAAATACAAAATTATTGATCAAACTTTTATAATCAATTTTCTCTAATATATTCTTTTCAATTGATAAACCAGCTAATCCACTTAATTGTCAGCTACGAGTTATTTCTATACATGAGGCTACAGAAAATAGAACAATCTGAAAATTATTATTCTGTATTATTACAAATGTCATTTGTGAAATGTTCCCATCTAATCTATAGGGCCTTATCATTGTCTGCAATGCAATACTCTTTATAGGATTAGAGTTGAATTAGCCTTCTGAAAAAACTTACAAAATATCAACACCCTTGCTGCTCTCCTTAACCCTAAAAAATTGTTAACAATATGACCTGTGCGTAATCAAACCACTGGTACAAGGGTACAGAACTTTGCCTTGATCCTCAAGTCATCCTATCTCTGAATACTAGGGTATATCTGCAATGCCTTCAAATATGATTTTGCTAGCATGCAAGACTGTCAGCTACCAAGGGAGGCACAAAACAGTAATCCTGAAGAGTTTGCTCAAAGATATGCCCTACTTTAAGCAGTTTTTCCTGAATTTACAGTATAACATAAAACAACAAACTTCAGAATTGTTTTCCAAAGGTTAGATACGGATATGGTCGACACAGCCAAGTGCAAAACACATAAACACCCCATTTATATATCAGATTAGTATCTATGTTTGTTGGAAGAAATAGGTTTTGACCTATGGACCCAGCCAGTTGCCCCATTTCTGATGGACCACCCTCTCAAGATAATCTCCCCCCCAAAAAATGAAAAAGGAGCTGTAAAGAGTGGGGAAAATATGTTCTCAACTTAAAATATAGATGCATAAGATATCGAGGAGAGGGAAAAAGAAGTCCAGAGTTTTCTAAAAGTAATTTTCATGCCAATTAACATAAACATGAGAATTTGATAGTTCCACAAAGCTCTCTTCACATGAATGTGACATGAATATTAAGGCCTTGTGGAAACATCAAACTTTCTTTGTGGAAATAACAATTCTCTAATTTTTTTACTACCTCATCAAATGCTGCACCAATCATTTGAAAACCAACGGGGAGGCCAGCAGGGCCCCCTTCCACAAAACCACATGGCAAAACCAATGCTGGTAGACCTGCTAAATTGACATTGACCTGCATTGAAAATAACATCATTTAAGAGAAAGTCGGAAAATATAACTGGTTACAAAGGTCCTAAAAATTGAAAACTATTTATTGCAGAAAACAACAGGAAGTGCTATAAGATGATGTTAATATTAATACGTCTTCAGGTAAATTTGGACCCTTTTGAACAACATCTTAACATCAACTGGAAATAGAAATTTCTCCCATTTCAGAAAGGAATGCCAGACAAAAAAATATAAGACACTGTATTTATCTATCAGGTATGTTAAATCAAATTTTCAAAAAGTGCAATCGAAAATACATCATCTTTGGAACCTATAACTAAGACTAAGGGTGCACGGCATTACTAGATTCTTTTTATATTCGATAAAAGAAGAAGATTTTATTAATGAAGAAGAAGAAGAAGAAGAAGAAGAAGAAGAAGAAGAAGATAAATGGATAGAACTAGATTCTTAGTTCGTTCAATCAATCCATGTTATTTTGTTGGCCACCCATTGCATCCCTTAAAACTTGTATAAAGACTAGTGACTTAAGTTTTCTATGACAATTTTTGGCAAGAGATGAACCAACTCCAAAGTCGTCGTCCTCTTCAAGTAACTCGAAAGTAATTTATCAATTAAACACAATATCTTTTTGCAGAGGTATAATTCCCAAAAGCCATATATTGGTGAAGCATCTAACCTCTAAACAATAATTAGAACAGAAAATTTTAATAACTTGCCTACTAAGCATGTAATAAGTTTTATTTATATTGTCATCTAAAAATAGAAATAAAAAGAGTTAGCAGGTGAAATGGATTCTATTCTTCAAGCCAAGTGGCTAAATCCCCAGTATAATAAACACCAAAAGTCGGGAAAATTATAAAAAGGAAGCATAGAAAGGCAAGACTTACTGTCATGATGTCACCAGCATACATTGCCAATGGATCATTTTTCTTTTCACCTGAAACAATTATAGTGCCTGGTAAAAATTGTTCTACTAAGCAAAAAGGGAGAAGAGGAAGGGGAGGAAAAAAGAAAAACAAGTTAAATAGGTAAGAAGGTGATCAAGTAAATTTCTTTTCTATCGAGCACATACCAATCTTATAAGCAGCAGATGGAGCCGCAGGCGAAATCAGGATATCATTTTCATCTAATGCTGCCTTGAAGCTTTTCTGAACTAAGGTCCTGACCTAAAACACAAATGTTCGTATTGCTTTTATTATTTATCAGCTGGAATAAGTACAAATAAAATAAAAAACATAACAAAACAGCTATAACGGTGAAGCAATTGCAAGAGAAACACCTACTTACTCCTGAGTCGATGGTTGATTTATTTACTCATTTTCAGAAATAACCATTTTATAAATAAGTACCAAATCAAAAGGGGATGCCAAAGGTTGATTTTAAAAGTTATTTTTCTTTTCTTTTTTTAACAAGGTTGATTTTGAAAGTTGTAAATTAGAATAATAATAATAGGAAATTTAATTAAGATATTAGGCATCAGAAAAAAATAATTCTGTTGCATTATAATTGGATTTGAATACTATAACCAACCATACACAAACAGTTGAATTTTTTGGCAAAACTATGGTGATTCCTCGATATAAACTGGCCTTCATCCAAATTAATGAATTTACTTAGCATGATAACTGCAATACCTGCTGCGCACGTTTGTAATAAGCATCATAATAACCAGCCGAAAGGGCATATGTTCCCATCAAAATCCTCCTTTTTACCTGTAAAAGATGAATGCTTAGTTCTTACTTTGAATTTAGTACTCAATCCGTTCCAAAATATAAGATCATTATTGATTTTTTGAAGTCAACTTAGACCATTTCAAACTCAAAATTGACATGGACTTCTTCAATTTTAGTCAATACAATGAGAAATATTGAACTGTCAAAAAAGTATTCCCCATTGTAAGATTTATTTTTTCATATTTTCTTAATGAATCATCTCAATCTTTAGTCTCAAATAGTGTTTCAAAAGTCAACAATGATATTATAATTTGAAACTGATGGAGTATTTGACACCAATCTTCTTTTACTAATTCATAACCACTTAAGATAAGTACTCAAATGCAGTACAACATCTAAGAATATATTTTCTTGGTTGCATTGTATATCAAGTTCTCTTTGAACAAGACTGCAGCATTGTTCCTACGGGCCAATTCGGATGCTACATACCTCAGAACCAAACCCATGAGCGCGGATATTACCATAGAGGGAATTCAGCTCCTCAGAAATAGATTGATTTCCATATCTGGAGATTTAGAAAGAAAAGAGAAAAGATTGTAACTCCCAAGGTTGCGGAATACCACAATGAAAAAGTGTACCTAATCAAAAAGACGTCTTGGTAATTGTTATGAATCCAACTAAAATATTTTGAGGTGTAGTAACTAATAAGAAGTTCAATATTTGGTCTTCAGCCTCAAAAAGAATACCAGTTCACTACTTTCGACATTTCAGCTTTCTCCAATGCAATGATTATGACTTACATGCCAACTAAGATGCATAATATAAATAGAAGGCATGCAGTGGTGGGTGATTTTTATTTTATTATTTATTAATATTTTTTTTTGGGGGGGGGGGGGGAGGGGTTGAAGGTAAGACATAATAACAGATACACCAGCAGCTAAAAGCGGTAAAGTGGAGACAGACTTGAAATCAAACATATCGCACTCAAGTTGCTGCTCTAAGCTTAACCCTACATGTTCATGCTTGCTAACCAAGCTTTACCACTACACCAAGCAAACACTGTGTATAGGTTGTTCCCTTTGGATGCAAGAAGAGGTTGAGGAAAAAATGAATACAAATTAAAATTTTCTTTTTACATCACCTAATACCATCATAACGAGATAGATTTGAAGAGGATTCAGATGAAGCAAGGATGTAGTATGCTGGTAACCCCAGGGAGAATGATGGTAAAGACACCTGCTACAAATATTTTGTTAGTAAAAGATAACATAAAAAGGAATTTTTTGTTCAGGGAAAAAAATTAGGCTTGCAGATAGAGATGAAAATGAAGAACGAGAGAAATACCTCTGCCACAGTGCATCCCAGTTCTTCTAGATGAGAAACAGCGGAAAGGATTGAAGAAACTACTTCTGCATCAACTCCTTCATCAAGAGTTTCACGAATTACACCAACTCTCAGTCCTTTTAAAGGCTTAGATTCTGATATATCTTTGGAGATGAATTGAGAAGTGAAATCGGGGACTTCCTGAACAATAAAATTAACAAATGATAAACCAATAGACTTAACCAGCACGCTAAACTTCTTTTACATTTCTATTACATCTCTCTTTTACAAGCTCAGATTATAGCTCTTGTTAACTTAGATTCTAGGTCTTAAATTCCATATTCCTAATTAGAAATTGAGAATGTAGAATTTTCAAATACTAAACGCTGAGTCATCAAGTGACACTAACTACCCCGTTCCAAGAAAGTTTAAATACAACCTATTACTTCGATGGAAACCTCAGCATTTCATTTCTCCCAAGTCTATCGGATTTTTGGCAAAAGACTCCAAATTTTAAACTATCATTAGTTGACATCCATGAAGAAATCTTCTATACATATAACACAAGCATAAGAATCTTACTCGCATGCTACTAGTGGCATCAAGTTTATCATGACCTGAAATAGCATGAAGGAGAATCCCTGTGTCAGCAACTGATGAGCCAAAGCATCCAATGACATCCAATGACGATGCATATGCCACAAGCCCATATCTCGAGACACGCCCATATGTTGGCTTCAGACCCACAACACCACAAAATGATGCTGGTTGCCTGACACTTCCACCAGTGTCACTTCCCAATGATACTACACATTGCCTAGCAGAAACAGCTGCAGCTGAGCCCCCTGAGGACCCTCCTGGTACCCGTGACAAATCCCAAGGATTGGCAGTCACCTAATGAATGGTAAGATGCATTGCCTGAGTAAACCATGTTTTGTTACCAGTTGGAAATGTGGGACTAAAATAGTGTTCATACCATATATAACAAAATTGTCATGAAATGAGAAAAAAAAACTTAGACAAATACATAATACAATCAACTTGCTTAGTCTGCCTCTGAATAAAATAGTTTCTGCAAAAGTATGTAGGGTCAATGCTTTTTCTAATGGTAAAATTAAATTGTCAATTTTAAAAAGATGGATTGAAGTATAGGAGTAGCCACAATAAGCAAATGAAGATAGAGTACATATAAACATTTTACCCCTCAAATGCTGCATTTAGCTAGACCAACAAGGATTGTAAACTAACTAAAGTACTAATAAACATTTGATCAGATATTTACTTAATGGTGCACATCAAACAAATGAGCCAACCCCGACAGATTCTTCAGTTTAAATTCTAATCCTTATCCAGATTAACCACTACTATTTAAACTTGCCAAGTGCATTTCTTTCTTCAATTCTACACCATAATTAACTAGAAGCAAATGTAAAAACTTTACATTCCCTAACTATCATAGCAAAGCACCAAGTAATTTAAGTTATAATTATAGATTAAGACAAGTTTACACTAAACTAAGCTTTGAAAAGAAAATAATAAAATTACTTAACCCAAAACCCTAACCTGGTAAGCCGATCCTTCAGTGGTACTTCCCATACCAAACTCATCCAAATTAGTCTTCCCCACTATAATTGCTCCTTTCTCTCTCATCTTTGAAACCGCCGTAGCATCGTAAGCCGGCCGATAGTTCTCCAGAATCTTCGACCCGGCAGTGGCCGGCATATCGACCGTACAAATATTATCCTTCACACCCACAAACACTCCAGCCAACGGTCCAATCCCCTCATTCCTCTCAATCTTCCTATCAATCTCTTGTGCGTCCCTCAACACGGAATCCTCCGACACGTAGAGGAAGCTCTTGAGTTGCGGCTCGGAGCGGCGGAGCCGGGTCAGGTATTCCTGGGCGAGTTCGACGGCTGTTTTTTCGCGGGAAAGAAGGGATTTTCGTATTGTAAGGATTTGGGAAGTGGGTGGTGTTGGGGATGAAGAAGAAGAAGATAGTGTTAGGGATTGAGAGGTGTGGAGCGTTGCTTTGATGGGTTTAGAGGGAAAATGGAGGTGGGATAATCGAGATTGGAGGAGGAATAAGCGAGGGTTTTGGACAGAGGAGAGCATTTCAGTTGGGAAGAGAGATTGGAGGGAAAATTGAAGGGGAAGTTCAACGAATTTCTTCCACAAGTTCGTAATCTGGGCTCCTACTGGTTTGGAGTATTAAAAATTATTTTTAATCCTTCGTTTTCTTTTTTTTTTTAGGGTTTTTCTTTTTCCATTTTATTTTTTTCTGAGGTTTAAAACCAAAATAAAAAAAAGGATGCAAAATATACTTTTTTTAATCTATTTCTTTTATTTCCGAGATATTTAAATAACCAAAAAAAGAGAGAAATATATGAAAAAAATTAAACCACTTTTTAGCCAATTTTTTCTTTTCAAAATGGACAAATTTAGAGGAAAAAGGGAAAAAAAAACTTTTATAATCCCTTAATTACCTTTTATTTACAAAAATATTAGAGGAATGCCGAAATCTATATTTAAAATTTAGGTTTTCTTCTCTGTTTTTATTTTTATTTTATGTAATTTCACAAACAAACACAAAAGAAAATTTACATTGTGTTTGTGAGTTATGAAACCAGAACAAAAAAAAAATGTGTTTCTAATTTTGTCTTAATTAATATTGGGTTTCATCAATAATTCAACATTCCAACAAGGGTTCTTGTCAAGATTGTGAATAGTATTTTTCCCATTATTTTAAACTAAATAAACTTTATTTTGTTACTATATTTCACATCTTAAAATGGCTTGCACCAGTTGAGTACATTGACAGCTTATACAAAGATACACACTACTACATATACAAATTGATTAGTTGTTGATACAACACCGTTTACTTCTCTAATACAACTGAACTAACTACCTCTTCCCCATCTACATTTGATGGCGAGGACGAATCTGTATACGAACCTTTTGTTGATAAACTTTGTGTTTGGCTCGGATTTTGCCAAAAGTGGCTTCGAATAGTTTTAAATTTTGGATTGATGGTTGAAAATCCAGGATCCGATAGCAAATCTTGAATTGCAGTCCGGCCTTCAAGCATGCTCACCACCTGAGACATTGCAGGCCTTAGAGTTGGAGCTGCATTGGTACACAAGAGGGCTACATTTAGCAATGTCATAGCTTCCTCTGATGAATATTCAGACCCCAATGCAGGATCAACCAACTCCAGTAAGTTACCTCTTTCTTGCAAAACATAAGCCTGAAAAAGAATCCAGTTTATTATAAAGATGTTAACTTTTTATGGTCCTATCAAATTATTCAGATGTTTTGACTATAAAAGTTCAAGACTCTGCATGGTTTTCAGTTGCACACACTAATAAACTATGGTGAAAAGTACAAGTAAATAATACTCATTACACTGAAATGATCGTTTTGAGATTAAGTTCTTTGGCCCATCATATAACAAAAAATGTAAGAGTAGATAGAGAGTTAAAGTTTCAATTACCCAGTCAAGAAGGTAAATAAATTCTTCTGTTGGCCTGTAGTTTGTGTTGCTTTTACCGCTAACAATTTCCAATGCAACAACTCCAAAACTGTAAACGTCTGCTTTGTCAGTTAAATAACCACGCATTGCATACTCAGGAGCCATATAACCTCTGCAGCACCATAGACCAATTTGAAATGTCAGTTTAAGATGTTACTGTGTCTATGCTTATAATAAAGATATCTAAAATACAGAAGTGACAAACTTCTGTACATTTACATACACATAAAAAAGATATATATAGAAAAACTTACATAGTTCCTGCAATCTTTGTACTAATATGGGTATTACCATCCTCGTTAAGTTTTGCCAAGCCAAAATCAGATATTTTGGCATTTAGATCCTTATCAAGCAGCACATTGCTAGTTTTAATGTCTCTATGCACAATTTTCAGACTCGACTCTTCATGGAGGAAGAACAACCCTCTGGCTATGCCTAGGCATATTTTCCACCTCATACGCCACTCTAGCTTCAATCTAGATGTTGTCTCTTTTCCTGTTGTAAATCAATATATGAAGCATTATTAAGTCTCTTGTGTCAACACCATCAGATTTTTCAAACAGTTGTGTATATTTGTGTACATGAAATACAAAGATTACCAAAAAGTGCACGGGAGAGACAATTATTTTCCATGTACTCATATATCAATGATAACTGGTTTCCCTCAACACAACAGCCATACAGCTTCACAAGATTAGGATGCTGCAATGCAGATATCATGCCTATTTCATTGACAAATTCACGGGTTCCTTGTTTAGACTTTGATGAAAGTTGCTTCACTGCAATTATTGTTCCGTCTGCTAAAAAACCCTACAAGGGGGAACAACAGAAAACCAACTTCTTAATAAAAAAAATATATATCATAGGAAGATTCGATCATTTATTATGCAATCAAATATTGAAAAGAAGTAATGAGAAACAACTATTTTACTTGAGAACCAAAAGCCACTGTCCTGAGTTTATTACAATGGTTTAAATATTTAGTCTCTTAAAGCTTTGGATGACACCAATCCTTGAAATTTGCATTAAATTTCAGAAAGAAAGGTGAGAAAAACAAATGATGAGTCCTTCTACAGGACCTTTTCAATTAAAGTTCTAAGGGGAGATAAATATCTCATGTAAAACTAGTCCTTACCCCAGGAATCATGTTAAACCACAAATGGTTAAAGATCCTACTAAACTAATGAACAATACTTTATAGTGACAACACATTCTTGCAACCCATATTCTTGATGATACTTAGTTCTATTAATGAGTAAATGTTAACTTCGCAGAAAAAAATATTACCTTGTATACTGAACCAAAACCACCTTCCCCAAGCTTGTATGCTGGATCAAAGTTCTTGGTTGCAGCTTTAATCTGTCTCAATGTAAATAGTCCAATTTGTAGGTCTAGGCCTTTAAGCTCTGCACAATATGCGTAGTTATGGAAAGTTAGTGTACCATCTTTAGATAACATGATATGAACACATTGTTGAAATAGCAAAAATAACATAAGAAATTAAAAATATTTCATGTTTACAATTTGTTGCAACTTTTTAAAACTACTCCATAGCTAACTAAATTAACACTTAAAACCAATATGATGAACTTAGAATAAATATTTTCTCAAGAGTTCTCGTTGACTCCTTTAGAAAAAACAAGATGCTAATGAAAACTGCCAGTGAAATCTTGAGATGCTTTTTATACCCAAAAGTATAATGCATTTACATGATAGATAAAAATTGATCTCAGCTTAGTCCCTTCACTGAAAATACCAACATTGAACACAACAATATATTTGGATTTGAAGTAACAGATTTATTTATAGAAAATCATACCTCCATCTGCTGAAATTTTGTGTCCCAGACAGCCTTTCCTCCACAAAATACATAGAACAAGAAGGGCCACAAACAATGCTCCAGCAGCGACCCCAAGTACTACACCGGCGTTATTCTTTTTACCATTAACTTCTGGAGGTTTGAAGTCTGCATAGAAAGAAGGAAATAACTGCACGTTCAAATTCTAGTGACCCAAGAAAACTGATTAGAGTGAGGAGGTAACAAATGAAACTGACTGGATGAAATCTATAGGTATAAATCAATCTTTATAAGCTCTCTCATCAAATGCTGGATAAAGTGACCATATACATGTCCTGGTCCAAAGGTTCCGGATTTGGAGCTGTCCTTAGCTTGTGACACAAATTAGATATCAACAAGCCTCTACACGTGCTTTGTGACAGAGACAAATGTGTGGACAAATCATATTGGGTGATGTAAAACATCAAAGAAACTGTCTAAATGGTCTTACTATTATTATTTAAAAAAAAAAAAATTGGATGAGGGGAGGGGAAACAGACTACCATACTGAAATTGTATGCTACTGAAATAGGATGCAAGAGTTCGAGAATAAACAGGTACTCAAGTTACCTGCTTCCAAGTACTAGACCGCAAATAATGAGATTCAGAATATAATTATATGTTTTGGATGAATGGGATAGTATCATATCAGTTTTCTATAGATGGTTAAGAATTAGGCCTTGGCCATTATTAAATCTTACTAAGATAGCATTTGAAATTTATATGTTTCCCTGATGAAAAAGGATATTGTTAATGATATTTTCATAAACCTGTTAAGTACCCAACATAAGCAAGAAAGATTTAGATCCATCAATTGTCAAATAAATCAAGACCCAATAAATAACAACACTCAACGATATAATATGATTCATTTTGACCAAAGAAGTCCAGGGTCATTAAATTTCATTGGATTAACTGATAATGATTTCATTTATTTTTTGAGCTTCATCAATGATCCAGGACACCTAAATGGAAGGAAGTGCAGGAAGATGATGGTCCTAAAAAATGCAAAATAACAGCTTACTGGGTTCTACTGATATAGCTGATACAAGAGGACCGTAAATTCCTCTCACTGGGATTCCTGTAGTGCCTTTTCCAGCCCAGAAAAAGTGGATCTTCAATGTGTGGCTCGTTACAGCTGCATTAAAAGTCTTTATAATGGGCTTCTCAGCCCCACCAGCCTCATTTTCAATATTAAAATCCTTGAGTACCAATTTTCCCTATATAGTAGCATAAAACAGATTTAAAATTTATTTCCATTATGAATTCCAAAAGAAAAACCTCTCCCCCTCCCTTTATTCCTTGTCATAAGTTGTTCAGTTACCTGGATGTAGACATCAAATATACGCTTCCCAAGGCTGTTAAACGATCTGTCACTGGTGAAAACAATCTCTGCAAAATGGAGGTTGACAGTGTAATTCCCATTCCCAAGACAGAGTCCATAGTAAGTGAGAGAAATTGGAGATGCACGTGCTGTTCTATACAGTTCCGTTAGAGGTGCAGAGACATTATTCAGCGCAGAAGTGTTGGTATTGATATAGACATCTGCATCAAGATCATTGTCCATGAAAATTCCTGTGCTGCTGAATGCCCAGTTCTGTCTAGAGTAATACAGAGACGCTCCTCCTGCTTCTGAATCAGGTTCGAACTTGGTGTTATTGTTGATAACTACTTCCCCGCCACCACAGTTAATGTTCAAGGAGTAACCATCTGTTTAAAGTTGACAACTCAGATAAGATGTAGAAAAAGAAACCATAGCAATGAAACAAATAATCTTATATCCCTCTTTTAATTAGCGGGAGTTTACCCCCAAGATGAAATATGTATAGCTATTTGTTCTTCTCCATCTTTCTTAATTTTACGTTTGTGCACGTGTTGGGTGTCTTGAGTCATTAGACTTATAATCGATTATGTAAATATTGAAAAACCTTAAACATTTAGCAACTCACATAATCCAATTACACGCAAAGAATTTCCTCCCCAAAATAAAATATTTGCACTCTTTACCAAATTGATGATGATCGTAATAACAAAATTTTCGAAGTAGCAAAAATTTACTCACATTGACTACTTGGAAGAGAACATGGAAAGTTTTGCTTCAGGCATGGATGAACTCTACTACAAGAGAGCATTTAAATAAACACTATTAGTAGGCAGCAAATTAGCTTGCACCTGGACTATGGAAGTCAAAGGTCTAAGCTTTTATCAACCACAAGAAGAAAAAATGACAATCTTCTCTGAAAAAATCAACGTAAAACTGCTTGGACTTAAAACACTGACACAAGTATCTTACACTTTATCTGCTGACGAAGAGTAGCTCTCCACTAAGTTTCTGGAAAAATGAATGAAAAGTTTGGTATTACAAATATATTAATTTTTCAGTGAAAGAAAAAAGTACAAGATTGCACTTACACACTCCCTCTAGGACATTCAAATGGAGTTGAGCTTTCCCAAGTGAAGTTGTTGTAAGAAATATCCCTGCATACCAACATGGAAGTCAAAACCAACAAAAATTCAGCAGTTTCAGAATACAATAACTCTCTACATTTTATTCTTTGTTTCTTTTCTGATTTTATCAATTTTGTCTCCTGGATTTTTCATGTTGACTAAATGCCGAACACAGACATGAAAGTTGTGATTATAAAAGGTGATCATCTTTTATCTGGTTCTAGCTCGTGTATAATTGTCAGCAATCTTGTGTACGCTTATAATTAGAAAATGCTTATATGTTTAACAGAACTGATCTATTTCCATTTGTGCACACTAATTTCTCATTAGATAAGTCTGACTAAGTGATCAAACAAAATGCAAGCAGGTCAAGGTAATAACTCCTTGTGACTCAAACGGAATCAAAGAATCTGATCAAATTTAAGGAGAAATCCATACGCATTCTTGTTCCGTGATAAGATCCAATCAGGTATAGGCCCGCTAAGCTTGTTTCCTGTCAAATAACTACAAACAACATACACAACTAAGTGTTGATATTTGTACAACCAAGAAAGACAGAAAAAGTATTTAAGGATATAAACTTACATGAAATCTGCTTTTGCTAAGTGGATGAAAGATGATGGAATTTCACCAGTCAAGTTATTAAAACTGAGGTCTCTACATTGACAAAGCAATTAGATAAGTTACGGGGACTCTATTGTTACCGACTCATATTATCAAAGTTTCTTATTGAAAAAGGAAATAAGAAAAATTATGGAGTCTTAGAAGAATATATAAGAGCAAATAATAATAATATAGCCCATAAAATGGGTTTTAACTTAAACTAGTCAGTTTATAGTTATGATCTTTCTAACTCCGCACATTTAAAATTTCATTAGTTTCAGGATCCATTCTGTCTTGATATGCTTTATCGCACAAGAGTTCAAAAGAAGTTTGCGATTGTTACTAAATCAAGATTAAGATTATGAATATCGAAAATACAATAAATATTGCATAAGATAGTTTTGAGTAGATTCATCCAGAGGACATTAATAAGTATGTTGAGCAGGTTTATTATCTGTACAGTCAACAGTGGCATTCAACTTAATATCTCTTTCTCATTGATTTAACAACAATTCTAAGACTTCGCAACATTCCAGCCTCTACTCTTGATAATCCAAACCTATCTGCATCTTATGTCGAATTCAAAAATATGAAAACAACAACACTAAAACGGCAATGGTCGCTAATGCAACCCAGACTACATGAGATTAATTAGTATGAAGGTATAGTATACGTACAAAGTTTTCAATTCTGTTGCCTCCCCAATATATTGAGGGATTTCTCCATTAATTAAGCAATTCCTCAGTATCCTGCATTGCATACTTGAACTTAAAAATCTATATGAAGATTTGATAAAGTGCTCTTTAGAGTGAAAAGATAAAATCTCACAATGTCTTCATCGACTCCATGTTCACTGGTGGAAATCTGGATCCTCTACCTCCTAAGTCACTGATCCTCCTAAAAACCATTAAAAAGAAACCAAAAAGAAAAGGGAAAAATGCAGTCCGTTTAAAATATGCAACCAAATACAATATAAAATAAGAAAAAGAAAATTGAATTGCATACAGATCACTTAAGCTTGTCAATTCAGAAATGCTAGACGGAATAGGCCCCTCAAGAGAGCAACCTTGCATGTGCCTGTAAAATAATGCAAATAAAATATCTTTTACAAACGTGCGAATATTTAGTTCAAATGGAATTAGCACATGCACTACTTTTCTAAACTTTCTGTACTCCGCTCTTAGATCTCAATGCACTCACAATCTGAAGTCTGATACCAAAAGCAAACCCAGTTTCAAAAAAATATTAACAAAGCTTACAATTTCTCAATCTGTGTCCAGCTCCGGATAAAATCAGGTATCTTGCCAGTAAAGTTATTGTCACTTACCCTCCTACAGTTTGTCAATAATTAAATGTCAAGTAGAAATTACAATCAAGCTCAGAACTGTAAAAAGGAATTTTTAGAAGTGAAGAAAATTACAAGTACATGGCAAACATTTTTTTCATCAGTTTTGTTTTTGGTTCTCTCTTCATTTTTAAATCCCTGAACAGCACTCTACCAACTAAAATAAATATTCTGGAAAGAAGTAAAAGAATTTAGACAACTAACATCTTACTGAGATTAAGAAGCCCCGGCCCTTGATCAGATAAAGCTGCCCGCCTTATGACCCAACTTCAATTTTTTTTAAAGGAAAAAAAGACTGAAACATTTCTATAGAAATTTACCACTTACCAGAAACATGTTAAACAACAAGTCTTCTAATTAGTACAAACGGCTCAAGCAGCCATTCTAGTTTGTACTTGTATGAAATTTGCCTATATACACACATAAATCACGCAAGGAAGAAAATGTGCTTACATATCAGTCAAGTTGGCCAGCTTGGAAAGTGATGCTGGCAATTCTCCTGTGAAAGAATTCGATGATAAAACACTGAAAAGAGAGGATATCATGATATTAATAACTTCCATTGAAGAATCTAACAATGATACTTAGTGCCTTCCAAATCTCAAACAACAAAAAATTGCACAAAAAGGTAAAGACAATTACAGCTTCTGTAAATTGACCAAGTTTCCAATATCTGATGGGATGGGTCCCGAGAAGTGATTTCCTTCTATGCTCCTGCAATTTCCAAAAATCATCATTAATTTGAAAGCAATTTTTAGAATCTTTAGCCCAGACCAGCCAGTGTACCATTACTAAGCTAATTTAAGTTAGCCAAGTCAGGAATGACTCAAGTTATCCAAATATAAATGGGACATATTTAGGTCAGTCTCAGAAATAATCATCAAACAATATCGATGGCTTTGTTCTTTTTATGTGGTTGAATAGGAATTTTTCAGTACAAGGGTTGACAAAGAAGAATAAGTAATATATAGGGATCGGCTCAATGTTTACACAACATTATAGGCATATATGATTGAGATACTTTGAAGTTGGACGCAGTTGACAAAAGACAAAGCTTCACATATTACGAACTTGGAGCCACCCTGTGTCCACATTGACCAACTGCTAGGAATAATTATCAGTCATAGGATCATTAGGAAGAGATTCAACGTACAGGTTTGATAGAGTGATAATCTTTGAAAGTGCTATTGGAAATTGTCCGGATAATCTGTTTCCCATAAGAGAACTGCATATTCAATGACAAACACGATCATATGTGAGATATTTATATAAAGAGAAAATGTAATGAAAATGGTGGCAATGGTGCGTACAGATCAGTCAAGTTCATGGAACTCCACTCGGGAGGTATAGTGCCATTTAGATAGTTGCGACTCAAGTCCCTGAAAAAAGTAACTATATAATTAGAGATGCTTTCGATATTGAAAACTTAAGGCAAAATATTGACTGAGCTTCTACATTACTTTTAACCATAAAAAGTATTTCAGTCGTCATTCACATTGTGATTGTAGATGGCATAACTATTGTCTAATTAACAGTTATATCGTTAAGGTGAATAGATACACTAATTTAAGTATGGCACCGAAATGAATGGTAAGTAGGTCCTACATTCATGTGAGAGAGGGACATGAAACTATCAAAAAGGCTTGTGGGAAATAGCAACTCTCTTGTATAAAATGTATTATTACACACTGGATTTTGCTTACAGGCTTTTAAGGTGGCGCAGCTTGGAAAACTCTGGTGGAACACCTCCTGAAAAGTTTTGGCCTTTCAAAGCTCTGCAATAGTTTTGTACACAAAATAAGAACAAGTTGCTAGAAAAAAGAAACATTCGACATAATTAGAAGAACTAAATCAATAAAGAAACATTGATCTTTTTCTGTGATACAAACAATTTTTCACAAGGGCTTAGCAGCATTAAATTATGCTCCCTCTATCAGGGACTAAAATGATTCTTGTCTAGAGCATGATGGTTTCTCATTCTTATTTTTATTTAATTAGGGAAAAAATTGAAATCCTATAAAACTTATTCTTCTCTTTTTTATGTCGGCATTTGATTTGAGCTACATAAATTATCCTAAATTCTAAATATAAGTACTAAGATCAAACACAAATTCTTGGAAAGGCAGACAACATTTGATACTTGTATACAGATGTGGATGGAATAAAGGAGATTATTCTATTTCAACCCTTTACCTGAAACATAGCTAAATTATTAATAAATGAATAAAGAATTAATGTGCTCCACCACTTTCTTGCTTGTAGATTCATTCTAAATTAGTGTGCTGCTGCTGCTTCTTCTTTTCTTACAAATCTTAAGCTCGTGATTGCTTTATGAGACTCAATTCCTAACTTTTCATTTGAGGACTTATTTTTAGACATATTAAAACACATATATGCATAAAAAAAATTCTGACATATTAATTTAATTAGATATTATATACTCAAAGTTTATTAAAATTTCAAGAAGAATTATATCATATGTATTTTTGACACGTTGTCTAATTTATGTGAAATACATCCAAAAGATGTACTATCTATATTATAAAGCCTCCACGAGAGGTTGTTGATTTTGTCACACTTTTTCAATTTTCCTCTTTTTTTCTTTACAACTTTAGATATACTACTATTTTGTATTTTTTTATTAAATTTTTTATATCTTTTTATTTAGTTCTCTAAATTTATAAAATTCTTATTTTAATCTACATAATTTAGACACGTCATCACTTATGCAGCGTTTGGATTGAAAGAATGGAATAGAGGACGGAATGTAATGATTTTAATGTATTTTAAGTTGTGTTTGGTTGTTGTTGTTGGGTCATGGGTGTTATCATATAATAACAAATTTATCACATATATTCATTACATTTGAATGAATTTTATTTAACCTTTTCCATATAAAATAAAAAAAATAAAGGGATGAAATGAAATTTCATTCGATTTATCCTCCAAAATAATTCTCTAATACACTATTTTATTTAATTCATTTATCTATTTTAATGTACACATTCTATCAAACAAAAAAAAAGAGAAAAAAACTAAGAGCTCCCCCCGACCCCCACCCCCACACGCCACACCCTGTTTAGTTTTATTTGAGTTGGGCTAACTGTATCAATAATGACATTGGTAGATGTGGCCCACAAAGGTGTGAAAGCAAAAGAGGGCGGCCAATCGTATCCGTAGTTAACACGTTGACTGACTATTTAGTCAACAAAACCCTACATTCTTTTTGAAGAATAGAGAAGTACTAGTAAATATAAGAGACGAAATTTCCAACCTCTCTCTTTAGAACAAGTGATCAATAACTATACTGAAATTTTCTTTGTTTTGGGAGGACAAGAAAAGGTAAAAATAAAATACAGCATATATACACTTCAGCTCCAATTAATCATCTCTGACTACCTAAATTACATGGATTGATTATCAAATATGTATATAGAGAGAGAGAGAGAGATTAGAGAGAGAGGGGAAAAAAAGAGGAGAGTACGTACATGGCAACGACATGACAGGTGGAATTGGCGTTAAAAGTGCAGTCGCAGGTGACGGAGGTCTCAAATCCCTTTCTGGTCACCGGAATACTCCAATTCCCTATACCACTACAGGGATCATTGTTAAAATCCCAGTCCTTTTTACCAAATCGCTTCCCTATTTCTTTCAATGCCCTCGCTGCATTTGCTTCCCAATTAATTAATTAATTAATACTTTTATATACCCGCATCGCATCGCATGCATATATAATAGTAGAATAGATAGATTAATTAAGCTAATTCCAATTGAGGCAAACAGAAGTAGCAAGTAGAATTAATGAGTTGGGTAGTTTAGTAATTACCTTCATCTTGGTGGAGCTTGGGCGTGGCTGCTGACCCAAATGTTAACAGTAGAAATGAAGAAATGATGATGAAGAGATGAAGAAGCTGGAAAAGCCTCGTAGCACTAAAACCACCCCCCATTTGATTCTTCTTCTAATTAGTCGCAGCTCTAACTAGCTAGCTACTCCAATTTGCATGGAGAAAGATTCACTACGCACTTAATTAAATATCCACTCAGTAGTAGAGAGAGAAGAGAGAGAAGAGAAAATATGTTTGGACTGGGGTTCATTAGTTCATTCTGAATAGGTATTACTTGCATATTGGAGACTCACAGCTGAATGGTCGTAGGAGGAGGATATAGAGATTGGATTGTTACATGATTACTGTTTTTGACATATTATCATTTGTGCCCGTTTTGATATTTTTTCCCGTTCGCACGTGCAAACGGTTTTGCAACTCTAATTAATAAACTCGTCCTTCTTTTCTTTTCATCGTTTTTATTATGTGATTCTCATTAATCGAACAAGAAAACAATGTCATTTTCATCAACAATGGCGTCCAATTTTTTTTCAACTCCCCCTTATAAAACAAGTTCATGAGAATTCCAATATATGCATCTTTGCTAAAAAAAAATCAAGGGTAAACAATCAGTAATTGGGTCAACATCAAGAGACCTAGCTAATTAGAATATTTCAGACATTAATTGCACACTAGGATCAACGTTAAAAAAATAGCAGATTATATGGATTTACTCTACTCACCTTATGCACAAATATACATCTAACAACTTTGTGAATTTACGGTCAAATTAAAGTGCGGATAGAATATTATTTTCACCGTTATATACGTGATCGAAAGGCTACGATCAATTGTAAGGATAATATTATGAATTAGTTCTCTATACGTCTCCAAATTAAAGTACGAAACGCAATTAGACGATCACAAATTATTGATAATCTTAAGTTTACAATATATATTAACTATGAATCGATCCCCATATACATATTGTTAAAACCGTAGTTTCGTAGAATCAAGATTATTGTAGAAGACGTGACACGGGTGATCCATGTCCTTAAGGTCGTTATCGCCCTCACCATGATCGGTTTGCTATGATTTGCAGACGATATACCTCCAGAATATATGTCAAACCTCAAAACTTAACCACGAACACTTCTTTGTAGTATTATATTTCACCGTTATATTTGTGATTGAAAGGCTACGATCAATTGTAAGGAAAATATTATGAATTAGTTTTCTAGACGTCTCCAAATTAAAGTACGAATGGAGTATTATTTTTTTCCGTTAAATTTGCGATTAGACGATCACAATCTATTGATAATCTTAAGTTTACAATATATATTAACTATGAATTGATCCCCATATACATATTGTTAAAACCGTAGATTCGTAGAGTCAAGATTGTTGTAAAAGACGTGACACAGGTGATCCATGTCCTTAATGTCTTTATCGCCCCCACCATTATCGATTTGCTATGAGTTACAGACGATATACCTCTAGGATATATGTCAAGCCTCAAAACTGAACAAATTTGTTGTAAGACCCCAACTTTTATGAATAAAGATGAATTTTCAATAAATATCATTTTTTAATATTATGGAGTAAATTTGATATAATGTTATAGTTATGGGTAATATTTAGAAATTTTGAAAAGTATGCAAGTTGTTATATAATATTCGATTGGTCGGAGAATATTCGTTTTAACAGGGAATATTCGTACGACGGCACAATCATTGGTGGACCCCACAACGGAATTATTATCGGATTGAGAAAACGACAAAAATATTTTTATGAAAATAACAGCGGAAGTTTTACCATTAACTGTTGAAACATCCGGTGTTAAAAGTACAGTAATACGCGTGGTTGCATAGTAGCACACGGTATTGATTATTGATGATTACGTGAGAAGTCACTCAGTTTTGTTCAATTATTGCTACAGTAATTGTTGCATAATATCTCACGTTATTTGATTCAATTATTGTCGATATTTTATATATTATTAAATAAATAATTGAGATAACAAAGTTATTAATATTATTATTTGCAATATTAACGATGTCTAGAAGTTCTGCCAAGGAGAGGTTTGGTCACCTAATTGCGCGCCAATAGGGAGAAACCCTTATTGAAAAGCCCATCTTTCCTGGGAACGACTTGGTCGATTAATATTGTGAATTATAATAATGATGATAAATGTTGTTAAATATATTGAGGTGTCTTTTTATGAAGTCACGGAAGTTTATATATATATATATATATATATATATATATATATATATATATATAATTTTTGTTTTATTAGTATAATTAATGTAATAAAACAGAAAAGCTTTTTATATAAAACAGAATACTTTTATAAAGTTATTTGTTTTATTAGACAATAATTAAAATATAATATATTTTATTATGCATAGTATTTTGCAAAGATGAATATCTTTGGCCTGTAGTGCAAAGATGAATATTTGATTCAAGATGAATATTGATTGATATTACAGGGATAAAATATTGATGATGGATTTTTAAATTCATAGATTATAGTAGATTTCATTCTCTACGTAACTCATCTATGAATTATTATTTTCGCTGCAAATATTGATCTGAAATCTATTGTCTATTGTATTTTATCAGATTTTTCCCTGTTGAAGACTAACGATAATTTATTCTATAATATCTTAGTCATAATATTTTTTACTGGGCTAGTTTAGTCCCTGTTGAAGACTAACTCAAAATGGGTGATGTATACCTATTTTGGGGGTGTCACATAAGGGGTATTATTTCTTTCTTATTCATGAATAGAACTTCTGTTATTACATTCTTTATTATTATGTTGGAATAACCTGTTATGCGAAGTACCGCATACATAGTGAAATTCTTCTGTTATTCCATTCTTTATTATTATGTTGGAATAACATGTTTATGCGAAGTACCGCATACATGGTGAAATTCTTCTATTATTATGTTCTTTATTATTCTGTCAGAATATCATGTCTGTGCGTTTACACATGACCTGGTTCTATTCTTTATTATTCTGTTGGGAATAACCTGTCTGTGCAATCTATCGCACACATAGTGAATCCTTCTGTTATTCCATTCTTTATTATTCTGTTGGAATAACCTGTCTATGTGGATTACCACATGCATGGTGAATGATCTTTTGTATTCATTCCTTTTTAAATTACGGAAATGATCTGTATACGTGGATTACCGCATGTCGGGCGAAAATCCATTTGTAGTTTCATATATTCTATTATACTCAATTGGTTAAAGTTTTGGATTCTATATTCCATGAAATTAGTAGAATATCCTGGATATTTGCGCTTCATCCAGTATCTTTTTGTGAAAATATTCTTCTGAGCATTCTTGACTTTTTCTCCACAAAGCAGTATCATGTTGACAATTTGGATGTTATTGATTCCTGGATAAATTAATTTTTGAACTTATTTTATTGAATTATTATGTCATTGTCATGATGAGTTATGTTGTTTATTATGTGAAAACATGAAAGTTTCTTAGAAATCACAAAGGGTTGAAAATCAGATTTTGGTGAAAATGGAACATGAAATTCAATTGACCATATCTACTATTATATTTTGAATTTTTAAGTGTGGTCAATGTAAGACCCCAAATTATTAATAAATGAAATTTAATTTCCTCTATTTATTATTTTAAAATAGTAAGGGTTGATTTGATTAATGTGGTTAGTTATGGGTAAAATGCGCAAATATATTAAATAAGCAGGTGGTTATAAAATATTCATTGTTGTTGGAGAATATTCGTTTGGTCGTTAAATATTCTTGCTGTCGGAGAATATTCGTACGACGGCACAGTCTTTTGTAGGGTCCCATAACGGAAAGCGATTGGATGAAGAAAACAACAAGTATAAGTTATTTATAAATAACGGCGTAGTTGTGACAGTTAATACTGTTGGAATACCCGGTGGTTAAAACATAATAATACGCGTTGTTGCACAGTAGCACACGGTATTACACCAATTATTGATTCTTACGTAAGAAAGCACTACTTAATAACTGTTACAGTAGTTACTGTTTAGTATTTTATTTTATTGATTCAATAATTACTGCGTTGATTTTTTTTATATTACCGTTGTTTTAATAATTGTCACTACACAATATTTTCCATTATCGAAGCAATAATTCATATTATCTGAATAATATTATTAGAAAATATTATTGGCAATGTCTTGAAAGTTCTGTCTAAGGAGAGGTTTGGTCACCTAATTGCGCGATAGTAAGGAGAAATTCTTATTGGAAAGCCCCCTCTTTCTTGGGAACGGCCTGGTTGCCAGTACTGTGATTCTGCAATATTATTTGTGAATAATTAATTATTGATTTATATGATGATGAAAATATTGATTTTATGTGGATATAGATGGAGAAAAATTTTAAAGTGACAATTGTTAAAAATTGATATTTTATCTTTTCTGATAAAATAATATTTTATTATATTATTATAATATAATAATGATGATATTTTTACAATGAATATGGGATATAAGAGTATATGAAGATGAAGAGTATTTTTGTTGTATTAAATGATTAACACATGTTTTGTGTGTCGGTAGACCCCATTTCTTGACTGAAATTTGATTATAGCCTGTAAAATCGTCCGTTTATGGATTTCGGTCAATTTCTATTTGGAATTTAAAAAAATTTCTCCTGTAAAGTTGTAGAGAATTGAATTTCCAATAAAAAGTCGCAAGATTTGAATTTTCTGATAAAAGAGCTATTTATTATGAATTATTGAAGTTTCGAAGTTCTGAAATAATTGATTTTTGGAAGTTTTAATTATTTTTATATGAAAAACGTTTTTGTTGTCTTTGGAACATGTGTGGCTGATTTGTTGACCAAAGAAGAGGGTGCGTAGGAAATTTGTTTATATATAATATTATTATATTAAATTTTTTGATTTGGTGTTCTAAGCATTTTCCTATAAATAGGGTGCTTAGGTTAGAATTGAAAATCACACCAGAAATTGAAGTTTTCTCTCTCTTTCTCTTTCTATAATATCGAGCGTATTTGTGAGTATTTTAGTACTTTGAGTATTGTTATACGGTGCAAGTTCTTTCAGCACTGTATCCAGTATTCCAATCAGAAGTACTATTCTTTCTGAAGGTAAGGGATGTTATTTTATTCATAAATGACATTATTTCTTCAATATCATTATGCCAAAATATTGGTGGAAATTTTTATCAAATTTGAAACTTTTTCATGTCGGGGTTACTATTCATGGGTTACTATTCATGAGTTACTATTCACGAGTACTATTCACGAAGCATGATGATGTTTTTGTGAAATTTCTATCTTTTGGTGTCGAAGTTACTATTCACGTATACGACACTATTCACGAATACGTCACTATTCACAGAAAAATTAAATTTTTCCTTTTCGTCCAAAATATCTATTATGGATACTAGCTTTGATTGTATCCATGTTTTGATCATTCTTGAATTTTACTTCAGTATGATTATTTATGAAGTATTTTTGAACTCGGATTGTTTAAAGTACGAATCCATAATACTTGTTCTTTTTTTCACTGGATTCGTTTTCTTTAAAATATTTTTCATCATCCTCAGTCCTAAATGATGATATAACTGAATATCTTTGGCCTGTAGTGAAAAGATGAATGATTTTCTGATAAATATCTTTGGCCCGTAGTGCAAATATGAACAGGTGTTGAGATGAACATGACCAACAGATGAATATCTTTGGCCTGTAGTGCAAAGATGACTATTTGATTTATGATGTATATTGATTAATGTTACAGGGATAAAATATCGATAATGGACTTTTAAATTCATAGATGATAGTAGATTTCATTCTCTACTTAACTCTTCTAATGAATTATTATTTTCGCTGCGAAGATTGATTTAAAACTGGTTGTCTATTGTATTCTATTAGATTTTTCCCTGTTGAGGACTAACGACAATTTGTTCTATATTATCTTAGTCATAATGTTCTTTACTGGGCTAGTTGAGCTCACTTTTTTCCTTATTGTTCCATTTTTCTTCTCAAGAGGCGAGAATGTAGCGAGTACTAGTCGGGGTGTGGAATGATGGTTCTAGAAGTGGTTCTAGTAGTTCTCACTATTTTATAAAATAGTGTATTAATAATTATAATGAGGACTTATTTGAGTGTGGATATTGTCTAGATGACAATATTTGTATTTAAACTCACAGTTTTTATGTTATATTAATAAAGTTGTAGTTATTTTTGTACCATGTATTTGGCGACTCAGAATGGGTGTTGTATACCTATTTTGGGGGCGTCACAGTTGGTAACAGAGCTTAGGGATATGGTCTCTGGCGGAGATCGGGAAATAGTACTAGGATGAGAGAGACGAGTAATCCTTCGCTAGTATGTCATACCTAAGCTTATTTGTTGGTCAGTCGAACTATATGGTTAATATGTGATATGTTAATTTGTTTAATTAACCCTTAGTTTTATGGCAGTATTTAAGAATGGCAGCTGAGAATATTAACGGTGGAGTTAATGAGACTGTGGAAACACCTTTAATCACCACCCAGGGGAACGTGCAACAGGAAGACAATATTCCTCCTGTGAACAACACCACTGAGCAGATGATGAACGACGGGATGTTTAGGAGCTTTTTTGCAGTTCATGCAAAACCAGACGATGGAGACTCGTGTACAGAATACGGGTGGAAATGATAGCAACGCGCGACTTGTCACGGCCAAGCAGTTCAAAGAGTTGGGACCACCAGAATTTAAGGGAAAGCCGAATCCGATCATGGCGGAAACATGGGTCAAGCAAATTACCATGATATTCGATGTCTTGGGATGCACGGAGGAACATAAGGTTCCATTCGCCACCTTTATGTTCCGTGGCGAGGCAGATTACTGGTGGGAGTCTGTGAAACGTACCTAGCCTGCCGCACTCCGCATGTCTTGGGAAACGTTTCAGAAACTTTTCAACAAAAAATACTTTCCTGAAAGTATTCGTCATATGAAAGAGGTAGAGTTTATTAGACTAGAACAAAACAACATGACAGTGTCCCAATACGAGGCGAAGTTCGCAGAGTTATCCAGGTTTGCACCTCATTTGGTAGGGAATGAGGAACGAATGACGAAGATGTTTCTGAGAGGTTTAAAACCTGAGATTCAACAATATCTTATCTCTCATAAATTTTCTTTATATTCAGATATTTTCAACAAGGGCTCAATTATTAGAGCGAGATAGCGAGTGCGTTCAACCAAGAGACCGCAACCAGGATCATACCGGTGACAAGCAGTCATCTGAACAACGATAACCAGCGGAGAAAGAAAAATACGGAAAAAGAGCTGACAACCACTCTGGTGGTACTCGTGGCCATGAAAATAGAAGAAGCGAGTCGGGGGGAGATTTTAAAAAGAGGAGATTCAACAATGACACTGTGAAGACGTACAAAATCAAATATTATATTAATTATTAAGAAAGAAAAAAACACACACACGTACAAAATCAATTTATCAAAAGTAAAGTAAGTTCACCTGTTGGGCATGGTGTAGTAGTAGGTGAGAATAATGTGGGTTTGTTTCCTTAAACACAATGGAGGCAGCTGCCATTGCAGCGGCCGTCTCTCCTGCCAGATCTGACCCCGAATTTTTCTCATCAATCTTGTACCCTTGCCGCAACGTTGTCATGTCCTCCGGACGTTGCCAGCAGTAGTGATCCGTGTCTCCATCACTCACCTGTATATATATATATATAATCATGCACATGATCATTTCAAACATCTTAAATTTCCGTCTTAAACAAACTACCTAACAAAAACTAAGAAAGAGGCAAATGCATGTCAACTAATGATCCGAGCTATATATTTATGTGTATAGAGTAAATAATAATACACCAAGTATATAAATTAGAATTAATTAGGATCCTCTACATTTCATTCATTTGAAAGTCTCCATTTCATGGTCTAAATTTAAAATGGGTTAAAATGTGACATCATGATGAAAATAACATTTTCATAAATTACCTCTGCCCATAACACATTTGGGCTAGTGTGGGCTTTAATGAAGTAATCAGTCCCCCACTTGATTGCCTGGAGGGCATGCTCCAATTTTTCGGCGTCTGCGATTTGTTGGCGGTAATCAATGGCACCCCATGACAACATTGTCACCGTGAATGCCATTGGTAATCTAAACTTGCGTGATCACGGGCATCATAGTACCCTCCAACTAAATCAACATACAAAAGCAACCAAATGTCATATATATTAATTGAACAGAAAATGAAATGCAGTATATCCCTTAATTAATTACCAAAAATTTAATTAGTACATGGAACATAAAATTGAACTTACTCCTTGTTCCAAGCCATTCATTAGGCCGGAATGGTCGCGCCACGTGACACGTTGATTGTACGGCAACCGGCCGGAGCGTTGGGCTTCGAAGTATAAGAGGGACTTGGTAAGAGCATCTCCATAATCCAAAGCTCGAGCACCCACAAAAAGAGAGAGAAAAAGGAAGCAATGCTGTAGCTGCTTCATCTCCATTAATGCGTAATTCCCGGCCTTTAATTCCCTCCTAAAGGGTACCAACTATAGATGAAGAATGGTTGCCCTTATATATTATGTATATATTGTATGCATGCTCCAATGTTTCTTTTTAAAAAATAAGTAAAATAAAATAAAACTTAAAGCTTAAGTTAAACTTATGTATATATTGTATTGTATGCTACAATGGTGTAGTTAAACTTAAAGCTTAAGAAGTCAACTTTGTCAAAGAAATACAATGGGCGGATCCTAATTAATTCTAATTTATATACTTGGTGTATTATTATTTACTCTATACACATAAATATATAGTTCGGATCATTAGTTGACATGCATTTGCCTCTTTCTTAGTTTTAGTTAGGTAGTTTGTTTAAGACGAAAATTTAAGATGTTTGAAATGATCATGTGCATGATTATATATATATATAGGTGAGTGATGGAGACATAGATCACTACTGCTGGCAAGGTCCGGAGGACATGACAACGTCGCGGCAAGGGTACAAGATTAATGAGAAAAATCCGGGGTCAGATCTGGCAGGAGAGACGACCGCTGCAATGGCAGCTGCCTCCATTGTGTTTAAGGAAACAAACCCACATTATTCTCACCTACTACTACACCATGCCCAACAGGTGAACTTACTTTACTTTTGATAAATTAATTTTGTACGTATGTGTTTTTTTCTTTCTTAATAATTAATATAATATTCAACAATAAATGTAACGAGAACTCTATTTGTGAATAAATATTGTCTAGAAGACAATGTTCCTATTTAAACTCTCAGTTTATGTTTTGTCGTATTTTACACAACAACTGTATTATTAAGTTGTATTTGAATTTTGTACCATGTATTTGGCGATTCAAGATGAATGATGTATACCTATTTTTGGGGGCGTCACAGTTTTTAGTATGATTATGACCAAGGATTATTTGGTATAGTCATAACCATTGATAATTTAATGAATATCCTTGGCCCGTAAAGCAGGGATGACTCGATGATGTGGTTTATTTATTAAGATGAGTCTCATCGATAAAAATTGATGAAAACATTTTAAATCATAGAAGATAGTAGATATCATGCTCTACTTGACTCTTCTAATGGATTGCTTATCCCGTTGCAGTTAAACTTGATGTCTATTGTATTTTATCAGTTTAACATTGTTGAAGATTAATGATAATTTATTCTGCATTATCTTAGTCATAATATTCTTTACTGGGCTAGTTGAGCTCACCCCTTTCATTCACTGTTCTCTTCAGGAAATGAGAATGTAGCCGGGACTAGTCGGGGAACGGAGTGACGGTCCAGATGATAGTATTAGTAGTCCTAACCATTCTATTAAATAGTGTGACAATAAATATATTGAGGACTCCTTTGAGTGTGGATATTGTCTAGATGACAATATTCTTATTAAAACTCTCAAATTATGTTTTGTCGTATTTTACATGACTGTTGTATAATTAGTTTGTATTTGTATTCAGTACCTTGTATCTGACGACCCAAGATGGGTGATGTGTACCTATTTTGGGGGCATCACATTTGTGATAACAATTCACATTTGTTCCACATAAACACTTCTTTGTAGTAGTTATTTGTTTGTAAGAAAATAACTAAAAGAATGAGAGATTTTTATGATACAAAATTATTATGTCTAAAATGTATGTATATATATAGGATGTGACGCCCCCAAAATAGGTATACATCACCCATCTTGAGTCGCCAAATACATGGTACAAAATACAAATACAAACTTAATTATACAACCGTCGTGTAATATACGACAATACATAACTGAGAGTTTTAATAGGAATATTGTCATCTAGACAATATCCACACTAAAAGGAATCCTCATTATATTTATTGTCACACTATTTAACAGAATAGTGAGGACTACTAATGCTATTTTCTGGACCATCACTCCTTTTCCCGACTCGTCCAAACTATATTCTCATTTCCTGAAGAGAACAGTGAAAGAAAGGGTGAGCTCAACTAGCCCAGTAAGAAATATTATGACTAAGATAATGCAGAATAAATTATCAATAGTCTTCAACAATGTTAAACTGATAAAATACAATAGATATCAAGTTTAACTGCAGCGAAATAAGCAATCCATTAGAAGAGTCAAGTAGAGAATAAAACCTACTATCTTCTATGATTTAAAAATATTTTTATCAACTTTTATCGCTGAGACTCAGCTTAATAAATAAACCACATTTTCTAATCATCCTTGTACTACGAGCCAAGTATATTCATTAAATCTATACCGAATAATCCCTAGTCATAATCATACCAAAAACTGTCCATCAATGCATTACAGGCTACTGGGGACTTTTACCATATCATTTATAACATTACAGATCATGATTATATCGAATGATCCCTGGTCATAATCATACTAAGTCCATCTATGCACGTAAGCCAAATATGACTTTCATTACAATATAAGCATGAGGATGATGACAATGACATAATAATTCAATAAAATAAGTTCAAGAATTAATTTATCCAAGAACTAATAACGTCTAAATTTTCAACATGATACTTATTTATAGAGTAAAATTTAAGAATGCTCAGAAGAATATTTCCATGAAAAGATACTGGATGAAGTGCAAATATCAAGGATATTCCACTAATTTCATGGAGTATAGAAGTCAAAACTTTAACCAACTGAGTGTAATAAAGAATATATGAAACTGCAAATGGATTTTCACCCGCCATGTGGTAATCCACGTATACAGATCATTTCTATAATTTAATAAGGAATGAATACAAAAGATCATTCACTATGCATGTGGTAATCCACATAGACAGGTTATTCCAACAGAATAATTAAGAATGGAATAACATAAGGATTCACCATGCATGCGATAGAGACCGCACAGATAGGTTATTCCCAACAGAATAATAAATAATGGAACCAGGTCCGGCGTAAACGCACAGACAAAATATTCCGACATAATAATAAATACGAAATAATAAATAATGGAATCAGGTCCGGCATAAAACGCACATACATGATATTCCGACAGAATAATAAATGCAAAATAATAAATAATGGAACTAGGTCCGACAAAATTCGCACCGGCAGGATATTCCAACAAAATAATAAAGAATGGAATAACAGAAGAATTTTACCACGTATGCGGTACTTCGCATAAACAGGTTATTCCAACATAATAATGAAGAATGGAATAACATAAGAATTTCACCATGTATGTGGTACTTCGCATAAACAGGTTATTCCAACATAATAATGAAGAATGGAATAACAACTCTTACGAGTATTGAAAGAAAGTAATTCTCTTCATGAATACGAAAGAATAATACCCCTTACCTTAGAATGAAGCTGGATACTGGAATAGAAATGTAGCAGACTTCTCTTTTTCTTTCTCTCTATAATTTCTCTCTATAATAATGGCTCTAAAGCTTTAGTGAATTGGTGAGAAATGAAGGAAGAATGAGCTTCTATTTATAGAAAAATATAGTTTCGATAATTGCACGTTTTGGGGCTCGAAATATTACAGTACAATACTTCCAATTTTTCTTTCATTTTTAATTCAGTCATCCAAGTATTATCAAACTTGCACCAACTCTCCTAATAGTAAATCATGTGAATCAATAGTAAAATCACGTGACTCAATAGTAAATCATTTGACTCAATAGTTCTAATTATGTGAAAAAATAATTACAATATAGTACTTCCATCTATACCTCCATCTTTAACTTAGTCACGCAAGTATCATTAATCTTGCACCAACTCCCCTAATAGTAAGTGAATGTGACTCAATAGTAACTTATGAATAATAACTCATGAATAGTAACTTGTGAATAGTACTCCGACATAAAAAATGTCTTGAATACCCGATTGAACAATATAATCTCCAGATATTAATTATTATTAAAATAAATGTCGATTTCTACTAACACAAATAATTCCAACACAATGAAACTATCAAATTCATTTTTAATCAACACGAACTTATTCATCATTAATATTATAATTCACAATATTTAACAACCAGGTCATTCCAAGGAAAGAGGGGGTTTTCCAATAAGGATTTCTCCCTATTGGCGCGCAATTAGGTGACCAAACCTCTTATTGACAGAACTTATAGATATTATAAATATTGCAATTTAATAATATGAATAACTTTGTCGTCTTAATTATTGATTTAATAATATATAAAATATTATGCAGATGATACTGTGACAATAACTGAATCAATAATATGAGAGATATGATGCAGCAATCACTATAGTAATAATTGAGTATAACTGAGTGACTTCTCACGTAAGCATCAATAATCAATACCGTGTGCTACTATGCAACCACGCGTATTACTGTACTTTTACTACCGGGTAGTTCAACTGTATTAACGATAAAACCTCCGTCATTATTTTCATAAAATATTTTTGTCGTTTTCTAACTACGACCGTACTTCCGTTGTGGGGTCCACTAATGATTATGTCGTCGTACGAATATTCCCCGATAAAAAGAATATTTCCCGGCCAAACGAATATTATATAACAACTTGCGTACTTTGCAAAATTTGTAAATATTACCCACAACTATAACATTAAATAATATCCATACCATAATATCCAAAAATATAATTCGAAAGAAATTGATCTTTATTCATAAAAGTTGGGGTCATACATAAGACTTCTCTCAATATACATATATGTAGTATATATATCTATATCTACACATTTAGATACATACATATATCTATAATAGTTTCATCATTAAACTATATTTTATTTTTATTTTAATTATACTTATTACTACTAATGATGTAACTTACATATTAGTAATAAACTTATAATTAAATAAAATTTCAAAAGTCTCACAAGAACATCTCTTGTTTCAAAATAAAATAAGACTATACACTTGTACTTATAAACTGAGAAATAGTTTTTTTTATTAAATGCGACAAGAAATAATTAATTTTATCAAACAAATTTGCACCTTATTAAATGTTTCGCTATAGACACAAATCAAATGAATCTCTCTCTTATTTTTAATAATTAGTGAAACAAATTACACTTTTATATTTACTTAAATTATATTCACTAATAAATTTTATTCAAACTCAAATTTAACAATAATCAAGTCTCCAAAATATAGAATAAGGTTGAATTTCTAACATATATATTAGCTTGCTAGTAATCAACATTCTGACATATATGTGGTTCCATTTTTATTCACTAGCTTGGCCAATATACAATATTTCGAATGGCTAGTATAAAATGTCCTAATATATATATATATATATATATATATATATATATATATATATATATATATATGGATTTCATCCACAACAACTGATTATTGGGAGCAACCTATTTTTTTTCAGCCGCTACAGCTTGTAGCGGCTTATAAAAAAAAATAATTCTAAGTGGCCGGTACAAGCTGTAGCAGCTGGGAAAAAAGGAATTGCTCCCCAATAACCGATTGCTGTGGATAGAGACCCATATATATATATATATAATATGAGGTATTGACTATCAGTATCAGCTAGTTATGATTGTAGCTGGTCACATATATAAAATTATATACTGCTACTAAAAAAACAAGGATAATAATAATATTATTATTATTATTTTTCTTCTTATATATAATACTACTAGGATTCCCAATTTATCTAAGGGTGAGGGAGTATTAAATTAAGTTGGGTCCCTTATCATGGAGACTTAAGCTATTAGATTCAGCGATTGGCTGCTGCTGCTGTTATTTTTGAATTTTGGGTTGTGAAAATTGAGTGTAACAAAAATAAACAAAAAATGGATGGTAGTGACAGTTATCTTCAATTATTAATTATTAATTATTAATTATTAATTATTAAAGTTGTTGGGGATATATAAATTCCAACTCTTGATAAGGTATAGTTTATTATTCCAATTAATGCATGGCATGGCAACTCGCCAACTCCTACGCGTTTTCAAGACGACTCAAGTACTGCATTGACCACTTGCAAGTTAAAAGGATTAAACAAGTGTATAAAAGAGCTGTAGTGACAGTGGAAGCATAAAACATGATTACAAAAATACCGAGTGAACATCTCTAAAGTAACAGCAGTAGTAAAATATGATTTTATTGTTGTTTGTTTTGTTTTTTCTTGAAATTTAAATTTAATTTTTAATTTTTTTATTACGTTTAAAAATTAAGGTGTTGCATTTTTAAATTATAATAAAAATTTGTGAAGAGTTGTTGAGTATGATTTGAAATTTTTTTGTTGATATTTATATAGTAATTCTCTTTATTATCATATATGGAATGTATTAAATTCCAATATAATGAACTATATATACAAATTAATTAAACTTAATGTGAATATAATTTTTTTAAAGTAAAATGTGAATGTAATTTGAAAAGTGGATACAATGAATATTATTTAATTATTAAAAATAATTAATATCACTTATAATAAATTCTATTATTACATTAATTTAATAAGTATGATACATTGCATCAAAAAAGTATGATATAAACATCAATAAAATATAATAATTTTAATGTAATTAAATTTATGTTCACCAAATAGAAAAACACTTTAAATTAATAAATTATTAATTTATTAATTAAATAATAACTCTCTAAATTAATAAAATTTTCTAATCCCAATAATATTAATTTATAAAAATTCTACTGTAAATGTGTTTGTTTGTACCTCATCATATTTTAACAAGAAGGTTTAAGGATAAGGCTCTACTCTAATGTAATTTGGCCTTCAATGAATATACGCGTAAGATCAAATAGTGCTTCCACTAATTCCCTTTATATATATATGTCTTAAGAAACAAACCTACATACGTGGCAAAAAAATTATCATCTATATTACACCTGGCAAACGGGCGGGCCGGGCCGGGCCAACGACGGGTCGGGCCAAATAGGCCCAGATTTTGGCGGGCTGAAAATGGCCAGCCCGTGGCGGGCGGGCCGGGCCGGCCCGCGGGCTTCGGCCATATTTTTTTTTTGCAAACTCTTTATTACATCAAAAATAATAATAATAAAAAATATTAAAAATAATAAAATCATTAATAATAAACAATAATACAAACAAACACGATTAATTAATTACATACATTAACTACATAGCTCAATTAATTAAAATTTTAATAGTATTATACTCCCTCCGTCCCAAATTAATTGCTCAGTTTTGACTTTTTAAAGTCAAATTAACCATTTATAAAACTAATCTTTTTACTATTTTTGCTAAAATATAGGTGAAGAAATTATAACCAAAAGAAAGTATATACAATTTATTACTAATCCTAATTTTTATAATTTTAGAAATATATTTATATATGCTTAATTATTAATTCTAAAAATAGTCAATTTGACTAAAAAAAGTCAAAACTGAGCAGTTAATTTGGGACGGAGGGAGTAAATTAGTATTATCAATCATAGTTAAAATATATTGAAGATTACATCAAAAATAAATAGTTGTTGTAGCTCAGTTGGTTTGAATTCTTATTTATTTACTTACATGTCTTGTGTTCAAGCCTTACAACCTAACACTTTTTTTAAAATAAAAAAAAAATTAATTATTGGCGGGCGGGCCGGGCGCCCGCGGGCCGGGCCAAAAACGGGCCGGGTCAAAACGGCCCGGGTTTTTATGGGCCTAAAAATGGCGGCCCAAAGCCCGGGTTTTGGCGGGCGGGCCGGCCCGGCCCGCGGGCTTTGGGCCCGTTTGCCAGGTCTAATCTATATATACACGTCCCATTCATTATAATCTATTGTCATAAATGTTGGAAAATATAACAATTAACAAGACGAATAATATAAATAAATTGGAACAACTTAGCTGGAAAACCGAGGCGTAGCGTAGCTACTGTCCTAAAAAGTGATTTCGCCCCCACTGATAATAATCATGGTACAAATGGGCTGTCGGCGGCCACTCTCCAGGATTCAACGGCGAAGTCTCCGATCGTGCGTACTCACGGAAGGAGACTTTGGACTTGTCTATGTGGATTGCCCAATTAACAGAGTATATATTTGTGTAAGAAATTCAACTGTATATTATGTGAAGAACAAAAGCGATTTCTTGTTAGGAGAAGAAGAAGATGATAAGGATATATTACTTATGCTAAGAAGAATAATAGTGATATTTATAAGGATTATCAGAATGTTAGACACATTAAGTTGGGAATTGCCCATTAACTGTTGGGGGTTACAAAAAACGTAACGGCTAGAGTATTAACTCTAAATGGGGGTTACAGAAATTTTGGAGAATAACCAACAATCCCCCACATAATCCAAAATTATCAAAGATAGAAAAATTAAAAGGAAGTGAGAAGGGCAATGGATTTTAGATAAATAACGTCGATACCTTATGGGTTTGAATCGACACTTAGTGGAACAAGCTAATGATTGTAGATTATAGGTGAATTATATTCTTGAACCTATTATCTGTGATACAATCAGTTGAGCTTGCACACATATCTTAAATCCTGATTCCACACTTGTCCGCGGTTGGGCGCGTTCTAGGCCATGCGCCATGTCCCAGATTTTCATAAAGGCTTTAGAGAGTTTGTCAAGGACTCTCATAGGAAGCGGCCTACACTTCCACCTTTATATAGGTGAACCCATCAAGTGTATACTGACATACACCACCCTTTAGGGCTATGAGTTTCATTAAGAATCTAAACAATTCATCCTTTCACAATTTGTCAGTAAGCACCACATGCACACAAGAAGGGATATAAATAATTGTAGTGCTATAATTAAGTAATTACGTGACTTGTTATTACCCATTGAACCCAATTCATGGGATCTCCAATCACATGGGTTGGGTTTCCATCGCGTATTACTTACTCAAGATATTGGCAATAGTCCCATCCCTCTGGATGCTTCTTGGACTCTCTTTTTAATTAATCCCTTTGTAATCGGATCCGCTAGGTTCTTTTCAGACCTTTCAAATTTCCATAGAAATAACACCGTTTACTGATCAGTCCTCATTCAACATTATGTCTCAAGCGAATATGTCTCTATTTTCCATTATACATATGGTTCATTCCTCATCCAATAACAGCTTGAGAATCACAATGCAGAGATATGTAAGGAATTATTATATCTGCTAATAAATTCCTCAGCCACTCTGCTTCTGTACCTGTCAATTCTAATACAATAAATTTAGATTTCATAGTAGATTTAACAGTACAAGTTTGTTTAGCAGATCTCCAAGAGACAACTCATCCACTTAAAGTATACACATATCTACTAGTGGAGCTTGTTTCATCATTAGCAGATACCCAATTAGCATCACAATATCCTTCAAAACATTAGGATTATCAGAAAAATGTACACTTACATTAACTGTTCCTCTTAAATACCTCATTTAGACGTGACAATGCATTCCAATGAACTTGTGAATGATTATGCGTATATCTGCTAAGTCTACTAATAAAATATTCAACATCAGGTCGAGTACAATTCATTACACTATCAATGATTCTGGCATCTTCAATTTGTGCAATACCAATCTCCTTTATTTTTCTTTAAATGCACACACTAGAGTCACAAGGTGTTCCTAATGGCTCTTTATTAAAGAAATTAAATTTCTTAAGAATTTCACATAATAAAAACAAACCATGTTCAATTTTATTAATTCTCATGCCAAGAATCAAGTTCGTTTTCATGTCAAAAAAAATATTTTAATAATTTTTACAACTTTCTCATCAGTACCAAATATCAGAAAATTATCCACATATAATCACATCACAATTTTCATGCTTTATATCTCATGCATATATCACATTTCTCATGCTTCACATTTTATGTATAATTCACATTTTGTACATGATTCATCTTTCTCATATTGTACATTTATACATGTTTGACATCTGATACATGCTCCATAATGCTCATACTTCGCATTTCTCAAATTATATAGTTCACATAGAACAATTAACTTAAATTATCAATGGACTATTAACAATTATTATCACATTGTTGCACGAAATGCATATTAAAATAATTCACAAGAATGTCACGTAACGCTGAACATTAGCGCATAACCACAAGTATAGAAAAACTTGCTTTAAAATTATCAATAGATCGGTTATCTTTTAACTTCTTTTTTTAAATTCTGGTATAACTACTTTAGCTAGACACCCCCACATTTTAAGATACCCCAAGTTAGGTGCATGTTACAACATGATAATTTAATTCCAAGCACCAACAATTGAAATAACATACAATATTACTCAATTAATATTCCAAGTATGTTATAAACACATTAAATACTTTCATAAAATTTATAACAGTATCTTATCATTATCAAATGTTACTGGAATTTTCTAGAATTTTTCCTGAAGATCATGCAAATTATCACAATTAATTAACTATTACATAATTAAATAAATTAACTAGAATTATCCAAATATATCAATTTTCCAAAACTTCAGTGGAAATATTAATTTTATTCCAATAATTAATATCTGTTAAATTTTCAGAATTTAATAATCACAATAACTATTTATTAATTGATTCAGAAAAGCAATCTTCTTCCCACATATTAGAAGGTAAGTTAAAGTTAATTAACTTGACATTTTAAATATCATTAATGTACATTAACAATTCTAGTGTCATCTCTCAACAGCAGACAACTATCCATCTTTTAAAAAGTAATAGACTTTTTGCTCTCATAAGGATAACATTGGTTAATTAACTCATAAGGAGGAAGCAACACAGTACTTGGTTTCTGACAAATTTCAAGGAAAGAAGTAATCAAAAATGTTCCAATCATCCGAGCTTCTTTACACCATTTGTCAAAATTCAAAACAAAGCCATTATATCTTTGGCACTACCACAAATGATGTAGTAACTGCAAATTTTGTGCAACACATTTATCAAAATTTGATACTTGGCTTCATGGGAAATAATCTTTTTAAAAAAAATTACTACCCAACTAGGAAAAATAAATAAATTAAGCACTTATACGTACACATATATATACGTCATCAATCATTACGCTTGTATGATGAGTGCTTCCTAGCACCTCTAGCATTCATAAATTAAACATTACACTTCAAGGGACAATGTTCATTTATTTTATTATCAGTTTCTTCTTTTACTTTTTCTTATGATTTTCACATCTTGCACTCCTCATGCCAAAAATAAGTCATGACCGCAATGGGTAAAAGCCACTTTCATCAACTGAGAAATAAATAAAAATCACTTTCAAAATTATGAAAGAAACCACCCACTGATACGAAATATTTTGGTTTATTCCCCTCCTCTCAAAACAATTTGATACCCTCTACATGATCTGATTTCAATGATTTTATGTAAATGTTGTTCAAGAGCCATGTACCAGAAATTTTAAATATCCATAAGCAAACGTGTTCATATCACCAACAGTTAAAAAATTATATTTCTAAAATTACAAATAAATTCATGAGCAATTTATTACACATCCCCAAGATTTTGGAAGGACCATGATTTGAAATCTATGCACTCAGATTTTGGTTAAAGTACCATAATATAGAAAAAACATTCTTTACAAGTGTCACAAGGCAATGACATGTTTAACAATTAAACCACAGGTTTAGGCCACTGAAAAGTCATAAACAACATATACCAAGAAATACAGCAGACAGACAAACATATATCATTATGTCAATAACAAATTTTAATTAAACATGATCTTACTTGGAAGACAAATGTACATATTGCTGCAGCAGGGCTAGCGAATATTCCAAATGAAAATGTTATACTTACACTTTTACAAGGCAATCAAATTAGACAGAACTAGCAGACTTCATTGATCAACAAATTGAGGTCTGAAAATGTTATGGTAACATGCCATAATAAAATCATTGATTAATATAGTTCATCAACAAAGAGAACAGAAAAACAAGCTACTACCACCAAAAAGTGTAATGGTGTAATAAATAATTTGACGTCAGTTTCTTTTCTTTTTTTATTCTTTTTTTTTTAAACCTTGAAAATGATTCACAGTACATTTTGAATTTCTTCCACTAAGATCATAATTTCAACAGCTCCTATTGATAGAACTTGTAACAAGAAATAACTTCAATTCCACCGTTTCATTATTCTATTATTAATAACCGAAAAGGAAAAAAAAACTGTAACCACAACCATAGTAACTGACACCATTTGTAACCAAATGGAAACAACATTCTTATATATCTATATTTATTTATTTTCCTTCCCCCTTCAAGTCAGCTTTACATGTATAGAAGAACAAGTGTTTGTTTGGCAAAAAAAAAAACCAATACCCGATACCCATCCATCCATCCATCCATCCATCCATCTGAATAATATTCAGGGGAGTGTCCCACAAGCAAACAAAACAAATAAATATTATTAACAACAAAACAACTACTACTGTAAGAATATGGGAACAAGACAGACAGAGAGACAAAGTCAAGGCTAGGCGTAGCTGTTTCATCAGATTCCACCACCGCCCCAAGAATATTGTAACATTCCAAATTCATAGTTTATAACTAAAACAACATGTATTCTTGTTAATAGATTAAATCACTTTTTAGATTGTTGGAAAATATAACAATTAACAAGACGAATAATATAAATAAATTGGAACAACTTAGCTGGAAAACCGAGGCGTAGCGTAGCTACTGTCCTAAAAAGTGATTTCGCCCCCACTGATAATAATCATGGTACAAATGGGCTACCGGCGGCCACTCTCCAGGATTCAACGGCGAAGTCTCCGATCGTGCGTACTCACGGAAGGAGACTTTGGACTTGTCTATGTGGATTGCCCAATTAACAGAGTATATATTTGTGTAAGAAATTCAACTGTATATTATGTGAAGAACAAAAGCGATTTCTTGTTAGGAGAAGAAGAAGATGATAAGGATATATTACTTATGCTAAGAAGAATAATAGTGATATTTATAAGGATTATCAGAATGTTAGACACATTAAGTTGGGAATTGCCCATTAACTGTTGGGGGTTACAAAAAACGTAACGGCTAGAGTATTAACTCTAAATGGGGGTTACAGAAATTTTGGAGAATAACCAACAATAAATACTATTTCAATAATTATGATTGAAATTAAAAATAATTTTACTCTTACTTACTTCTGGATGGAGTACTCTTCTTGGCCTTGCTACTACTCCTTCTAGCAGTACCAAAATGCCCCAAATGACTTGTCCTTACCGGCCGCTAGATATATTTTATTTTTAAGTTAATTTATGAAATATTAAAATATAAAATATTAAAAGTAATAAATCTAATAATAAATAGTATTATATTAATTAGTACAGAATCATTAAGTTTATTTGAATTAAAATTAAATAAATTATATTGATTTTAAATATTAAAAATTAACTTAAAAAATTAAAATATAGTAATATTTTTGACATCATTTATAAGATGGAGGGAGTAGTTTAATTCTTTTACAAAATTAAAATTTTGTATGCTTTTAATTATAATATAGTTTATGATAACGAGGGTTGAGTATGGAGGTCTATAAGTAGACCCAAAGGCTGATGTGTTTTATTACGTAATATATATATACTAGTTGGGTCCCGTGCCTCCGGCACTGTATGGACAATATGATCTATCTCAAACTTTGAACGACCAAAATAATTTATTGAGTGAGCGGAAAATTTAAAGTCATTTGTATTTTATTAAATTATTATTAGATTATTAGATAGATATATGTATTTTAGTAGATAGATGTATGAACGGTGGGATTTATCCTAAACTTTGGACGGCCCAGATGATATATTAAGTGAGCGGGAAATTTAAAATCATTTGTATTTTATTAGATAGATACTAGTTGGGTCCCGTGCCTCCGGCACTGTATGGACAATATGATTTATCTCAAACTTTGAACGACCAAAATAATTTATTGAGTGAGCGGAAAATTTAAAGTCATTTGTATTTTATTAAATTATTATTAGATTATTAGATAGATAGATGTATTTTAGTAGATAGATGTATAAACGGTGGGATTTATCCTAAACTTTGGACGGCCCAGATGATATATTAAGTGAGCGGGAAATTCAAAATCATTTGTATTTTATTAGATAGATACTAGTTGGGTCCCGTGCCTCCGGCACTGTATGAACAATATGATTTATCTCAAACTTTGAACGACCAAAATAATTTATTGCGTGAGCGGAAAATTTAAAGTCATTTGTATTTTATTAAATTATTATTAGATTATTAGATAGATAGATGTATTTTATTAGATAGATGTATGAACGGTGAGATTTATTCCAAACTTTGGACGCCCCAGATGATTTATTATGTGAGCGAAAAATTCAAAATCATTTGTATTTTATTAGATAGATATATATATATATAGTAAGGATCAAGTGCATATCCCTTATCTTACTCACCCGTGCTTATCCTCCTTTAGGCGACGGTTGTATGACTGAAACCGTCGCCTAAAGGGGGGTAAGCACGGGTGAGTAAGATAAGGGGTATGCACTTGATCCGGACCGTATATATATATATATATATATATATATATATATATATATACACACACACACACAAACACACACGGTAAGGATCAAGAACATTCTCCTTAAATAATATTCCGTCTTAAATAGCATTCTTTTATCAAAACGACGTAGTTTTGGAGGGACACGGTGATATTTTTATAAATATAATGCAACTACGTATTTATAAAAATGTCACCGCGTCCCTCTAAAACTACGTCATTTTAAGGCAGAATGCTATTTAAAAAGAATGCTCTTGATCCTGACCGTGTATATATGCGTATTTACAATCCATGGAGATGTTGCCTCCATATCCATATGCCACCGCGTCTTATCAAAACTACGTTATTTTGATAAAATTCTATTATTTAAGACATTCTGCTATTTAAAAATTCTACTCTTGATCCTGTCTGTATATATATATATATATATATATATATATATATATATATATATATATATACAGCAAGGATCTTAAGCTCACTCTTATTGAGCTCACCCCGAGCTCACCCTGCATTTTTTTTTAATAAAAAAAAATAACTAATAAAAAATATATAATAATTTTTGGAATTGAAAGTTTTTAAAAAAATATTTTGGGTGTGATTTGGGTACATATAACAAAATAGTGTTATACAGTCTGTACAACACTGTTTTGTTATATGTACCCAAATCACACCCAAAACATTTTTTTTAAAAAACTTTCAATTCCAAAAATTATTATACATTTTTTATTAATTATATTTTTTTATATAAAAAAATGTCAGGATTAGCTCGGGGTGAGCTCAATAAGAGTGAGCTTAAGAAATGGACTATATATATATATCTATCTAATAAAATACAAATGATTTTGAATTTCCCGCTCACTCAATAAATCATCTGGGCCGTCCAAAGTTTGAGATAAATCCCACTGTTCATACATCTATCTAATAAAATACATCTATCTATCTAATAATCTAATAATAATTTAATAAAATACAAATGACTTTAAATTTCCCGCTCACTCAATAAATTATTTTGGTCGTTCAAAGTTTAAGATAAATCATATTGTTTATACAGTGCCGGAGGCACGGGATCCAGCTAGTATATATATATAATAGTCCACCGCGTCCCTCCAAAACGACGTAATTTTAATAAAAGAGGAATGCTATTTAAGGAGAATGCTCTTGATCCTTACCATATATATATATACTAGCTGGGTCCCGTGCCTCCGGCACTGTATGGACAATATGATTTATCTCAAACTTTGAACGATCAAAATACTTTATTGAGTGAGCGGAAAATTTAAAGTCATTTATATTTTATTAAATTATTATTAGATTATTAGATAGATAGATATATTTTATTAGATAGATGTATGAACGATGAGATTTATCTCAAACTTTGGACAGTCCGAATGATTTATTGAGTGAGCAAAAAATTCAAAATCATTTGTATTTTATTAGATAGATATAAATTTTTTAAAATCAATTGCCTCCTATTGCTACTCCTTGTAGGTGCAGCCGTGCAGCCATTCCTTGAAGAGGAGAGAGAGTATGTAAACTAGATGAGCCACGTTCATGTCCTGTCAAACAGTGTTAGAAAAACTACAAATTTTTTTTTAAAAAGGGAACGCGTTTGAAATAGTACTTTAAATTATAAAGACAAATCCATTCATTAGGGGTTTGACTCATAGCTGTCCTTTGATCTAGACAGCCATCATAAATAGAACATTATAGTAATGTGTCATTACTATTAATCAATTAATTAATTTATTATAAAATTAATTTTATAACTATATGATAATCATATTCATAAATACTGTTACGTCAATATAATATATGGTCGATATTCATTACTGTGAAATTTAATTGCGAGTCAATGATTTTCATTTGAATCCATTGTTATTGCAAATTTTCATTTGAATGAATGACATGATTACACATGTTTGCGATCAACTTAAACATCTTATAAATTATCTACATATATTCATTATATTTGCTATCATAAAAATAAAATTCATAACAATTTAATTATCACGTGCATGGTACTAATCTAAAAGTCTTAACCAAGTTGTTGTATTATTTAGTGAAAATTTACATTCTGCATGTCATGTAATGTTCCTTGATTTTAAATCGATGAATTTTTATATCCAACTGTAAAATTAGAAATTAAATTATTTATTAATTGTTTCAATTTAACAAACAACTTTTACGCATCAGCAATAAATCTTAAGCGAAATGAAAGTAATAATTAAGCCCTTAATAAAGCAAAAGGAATAAGAAGTTTAATTTATTTGGTAATGAATATTGGTATATAAATTTGTTGAATGATTTAATCTTGAAGGAGATATGCGTATAGGAGTTGGTTCCAAATATCAGGAACTCCAGGTAAACACCAATGGCTACAATCTATGGAGATGTTGCCTCCATATCCATAGGCTGACGGGTGCCCATCTATTCTTAGCTGTGAGAGGCCCGTTATGTTGAGCAAATAAACGGCCTTCGACATTCCACTCAAGACTCCCTCTAGCACAATTTCTGCTGGATGAGATACTACTGGCCCTGGCAATGGCCGTCTTGCACCAAAACAACTCTTCGCTTCAGCCTCTACCCCACTGTTTACACAAGTTCAACAATTAGCCTAGGCGAATAAAAGATGATGTCATGTTCTAGACTTCAAAATTGGTTAAATTTAGGTTTCGTTTAATATCAAATACTTCTATTTATATTTTATTTAAATTGAAATGGAAGGTTAATATAAAATTATAGTTTTTTATAGGGAGTATGAAATAACAGTAGAAGAAGTGGAATTAAGTCACAACATAATAAATAATATGGACACTTAATTTTACAAGTAATAGAAAATCAGAGCATTTTTAATGATGACCATTCTTACTTAGGCCCAATTTGTTTGGATCTAGAAAAACAAACACAACATTAAACAAACTTATTGGCACTTTCTCAATACTCTATTTTAACATTATTCTTGATATTATATATATTACATAGAAAAATTTGTTACTTTTTTTAATATGTATTTTTTAAAATTATTCTTTCAACACATTTTTCATGTTGCATATATATATATATATATATATATATATATATATATATATATATATAGTCCATTTCAAGAGCTCACCCTTTTATTTTACATACCATGTTCACCCTCTTTAGCGACAGACCGGACGACGGTTCGGTCGTCGCAATATCAAAGAACCGTCATCTTAATATTTTTTAGCGACTGATAACATATAGTGACGGACCGAACTCGTCTCCACCAGGCTATAGACGATTTTGAGCCTTCACAATGATTCAGACTCTATAACAACAGTTTTGTCGTTCGCAAAAAGTGGTCCGCGTGCGGACCACCCACATAGGAAGAGTCTCTCTCTATATATGTATGTCTTTGTAAAAACAGAAGCTAACCTACCCGGCATGATCTGGGGAAACACCCTGAAAGATAACTTTGGTCTTAGTAGGATCAACATTAGACTCCACCCATCTAGCCCATGTATTCAATGCTTTTTGGTATGCAACTAAGCGATTCATGTCTCTGTATATCATTTGTCCTTCTTGGATAAAATCCCAACTGCAAAAACAGATACAATATCTTTTATATAATTAGCAACCAAATTAACCAGATTATATATATATATATTACACGCACAAACGAATTAATTGAAGACACATGCATATATATTCCCATATTCCTAGCTATATAAGTTAATTAAACTTACGGTTGTTGTCTCCCGGAGTGAAGCCACCAATGCCATGAGTTGAAGATCAAGACATCGATTCCCTTCCACATCTCACTAGTTTCGAGTGAGTCTAGGTTTAGAACGCGTCCAATTTTCTGGCTTTTAATGTCAACAAGAAAGGCATTGCGGAAGAACATTATTGAAATGTTGTAGGCCTGCAAAATGGTTGCATGGGTGCAGCAACATGCATGTTTGAGCTGAATCAATAACCTTATTTCTTTTTATATATTTAGTCTTTAAGATATATAGAGAGAGTAGCTGAGTTTAATTTCCTATTATATAGGAATAGGAAATTGAGGGAGTGATAATATATTGGTCTGGATCTTAAGTTTACCTTTTATTGAACATACCATGCATACCTCATTTTAGTGACGGACTGGGCGACGACTCAGTCCGTCGCTATATATAGAACCGTTGTCTTAGATTTTAGCACGGATAACATATAACGATGGACAATATATAACGACGAACCGAACTTATAGAGACGAACTGAATCGTTGCCCGGTCTGTCGTTAAAAGAGGGTGAACAAAATATATTAAATAAGAGTTGAGCTTAAGATCCAAACCGTGTGTATATATATATATATATCTGACCGGGAATATGAAATGGGAAAGGCCTCCAATCCTCTTGGTGATGTAGTTGGCATGTGGCACTGCTGTATGAAGCATGCACGTGAGAGACTGCCATTGGTTCAAACTCAATGAATCTCCTACAAACATGATGCGCTTTCCTTTGAATCTCAATAAAAATTCTTGATCATGAGTCCTACAACATCCAGACACACACACTCGCACAATAAAAAAGGTACCTCTAAAAATTACATGCAAGAAAATTGGTTTGACTAAAAAAAAGAAAAGAAAAGTAGGAGAAGATGACTTGATTTAGTATTAATTTAATTTGTTAGACGTGAGAACCAAATTAATTTGTCGCCATATTTATATTTTTAATGTGGTCAATTTTGCATAAATGAAATTAAACCAAACTAATTGTACTTATTCAGCTCCACAAGCAAGAGCACATGATACATTACGATAGGTAAATGACCTTTCAAATAAATAAATAAAGTGGGGTGGGGTGGGGTGGGGTGGGGTGGGGTGGGGTGGGGTGGGGGGTCTCTTCATGTCGTATTGGAGGAAACTTCCCTTTGGTAGATCTAGTTGTATGATATATGGTGGTGGTCACCAACACTACATTTTTCCAGCTATTAACTGATTATGATTGTTTTGGCTTCTCTCGAGCAAATTAAAGCATAACCAAATTATATATGAATTACTTATTCTAAAAAAAACTTTTGAGGGAAAATTGATAGGATCACATGATGATTTTTCAAGGTTATCATACCTTTGAGATTATTTTGGGCAATCTAATCAGTCTTGCATGTGTATTTTAAATTGGAAAATGATATATATTAATTGTGAATGTGTATGTCCTCGATTATTTGATTGTCCGTTACGTGAATAAATATTAATGATAATTTTTTTTTGGAGAGATGTGTAATAAATGGGATCCTCTTATAATTTCTACCAATTCAATGTATTGATAAATTTCGCAATTGTAATACATAACAGAGTACTCTTCAATTCTAAATTTCTAACGTGCTTTCGTTTTCTCGACCAATGTAATATATTACATAAATAATAAATAATACTAAGATGACTAAATCTTGGAAATTACAAGTATAAAAAATGAAGTAATTAACAAAATAAATAAAGCAGCCCAGAGAACGTACCTAAATTTCAGTTAGTTGATTTATGAAGTATAATCTCAACAATACATAACAATATATTTAATTTCAATAGTTTGTAATTTATAGTATTACTGTGTAATGTGTCAAGTCCACAAATTCACAAATTCACAAATCAAATGCATTAGTTAATACTAGTATATATAAGTAGCACTTATTATGTAGAAAAACTTAAAATTGCTTATGCTACTTATTATGGACTTTTTAGGAAGTTGTCCCTCTCCTCCACATTATCACCAATCGCATAATTGAGGTTGGTTGAATGACTTCTTGTTCTTGGTGTCCTCTCACTCTCTTTCACATCCACGTATATATGAAAGCATATGATCATGGTTCACAACTTTTAAAAAAAGATGACATTTTACGCATGAATTTATGGCCCTACAATTAATTAATTACTTTTGTTCTTCTTTTTTTCCCTTCTTCTAATTGATACCGACGTGGCAATTGGTATAAATTAATTACTTTTATGTGCTTATAAAATAAAATATATATGGCGCCTAAATAATTAAATAAAGTATTTTTTATTGTTGGAATTGATTCATATTTTTGCGGGTTTGAGGAATTGTCACTTCAATAGGGTAGTTCGGTTTTGAGTTTTACTGATGTATTAGGCCTCATATATTTGAGCTCATATTATAGAAGCTAGAGTTTTCTAATTACAATAAAAATATTATTTGGTGTGTGAATTATTGTAGATTGTGTGAGACATCTAATGAATAATCAGACAAGTAAGACTAACCAAATAGATGAACCTGAGTATATGATGTGTTCTTACTTTTCCGTCTTTTATATAATATATTTGTAATTATAATATTATTTATTCTTAAATTCTACCAGTTATGTGGTAGGTCTGCCCTTAAGTGAGATGTCTTTAATTTCTTTCTGTTTTTGCTCCAATAAGCTTAGTCAGATATATATAAGAGCAACAAAATGTAGAAGCACATATTAAAAGACATTTATAAAGTAAGCATACACTCTGAGGACATTTACGTTAAAATTAAAATATATTTTTAATTTTGGAATGAAACATAAAAATAACAAAATATTTTTAATTTTAGAACATAGAGAATAATAATTACCATATTTGTTATTTTTAGAATTTAAATAAATTTATATTAATGCAAATTTCAATTTAGAATTTTGTAAGATTATAATAAATTAAAATATATCTTATAAGGAGGGAGTAAGCAATTCGGCTAGCTGTTGCCGCCACCAAACCATGACATTATATTCGCATAGAAACATATAGTATAGCCGTAAGCTGCGTGCTTTAAGTCAATTATCTTTCTTTGTGAGAGCAAAAAAATCCAACCACCTTAGATATATTTATTTATATGAAATTGATATACATGTCGATAAATAATATTTTATGAAATTAAATTGTAATTAATATAAAAATGTATGTAATAAGATAGAAATAATGAGACCCTTCTTAATTCTTACATATCAATGTATGCACATATATCGCAATCATAATTCGGCCGAAAACTTTCACAATATATAATAAGAATATTATTTATATATACCATTTGAGATATTTTAGATCCTATTATATATTGATGAATATATATATATATTTTTCTCTAATATATCTGGCAAAGAAACCCTAGCTAGCCGGTTTTGAAGATAATTTGCGCTCCACTGTGTCAAACTCCTTCCTCTCTTTTATCAAATATACCATTTTAGAAGGAACCCATTCGAAGGTTATACTCTCTTCATTTAGAAAAAGAGTTTCATTTTAAAATGTAAAAATATAAAGTATGTATTTCTATTCCGTATTTACTTATAAATTTAATGAGTTGACGTTAGTTTATTATAAGTCACATGATAATGAAATTATATTTTTAAATTTTGAGAATATTATTTCATTTTATATAATTATCATTAATGGAACAAGATTATCTGAATGGAGTTGGAGACCCGTTCCAACCCGAAACGATGTATGAAGAGACACTTGAAAGCTATCGAAGTTAACTAAACGAAAATGAAAAGTGAGACTTTTTAGTAGAACAATATTAGGCAACAAAAAAGATTTATTTATTTATTTGTTTTTTACCTCCACGAAGAACAAAAAGTAGTGTAGAAAATTAAACATAAAGAAGAGAGAAGTAATATAAGATTAAAAAGGAATTAAATAAATATTAACCTTGTTAAATTGCAAGAAGTAGGCTGCCATCTGTATTGGAGGTAATCTATGTCTGGCCGACCATTCCTCTGGCAATCAAACTCCCTGGACTCTAAAAATGGACATTGTAATGGATCATACAGAGGGTATGAACCATCATGAACCCAACTCCCTTTATAAATATCACAACCCTCCTTCTTCGGGTACTGCCCTTGTACTTGGATGGTAATTGTCAGTAGAAAGAATACTACTACTACTGCAACATTAGAAATACAAAACCCACCCATGAGTGAGAGAGAGATAGAGAGAGAGAGAAGGAAAATAGGATAGAGAAAATGGGGTTGGAAAAGGAAGAATAAGATTTTATAAATATTTGTGTGTATTTATAAGTGATCCTCGTGACGTTTGAATAGTGGGTTTAATTGTTAACCAAAAAGACATGTGCTTAATGTATTATTGGGAAACGGAAGCTAAATCATTGGGTAATTAATTTTATTTGATTTTAATTCTTTAACTTATGAGAGGGAATTAAGGAGAGATACTATATATTCCAAAAACTTAAGAAAACAATATCTTCCTCTTTTTGATTCATTATACAATTGATTCTCTTTACCATTAATAATCGTGATTATTATAAAGTTTAGGCAAAAAGAAAAAACCTAAAAAAAGAGAGTATATAATTGTGTGAGTTATTGTATAAAAACGACTTTATTTTTGTATAATTGAATATACTCTCTTTTATATTTGTATATAAAAGTGTAGTTTGTAATTTTTATAACTTTTTAAAATAATATTATTATAAAAAAAAATCCACATAAAAACGTGGGGTGTTGTCACCTCCCGTGTCCTCTAAAATTTATAGACATTTTTCATTGATTATATATAATTTTCCATATATAACCCTCTTTTGTTCAAAAGAAGATTGTGTCCATATATTTTAGATATATTCTTTCCTCTTTTTTTTAAAAAATATATCTTTATTATTATTATGAATAAATAAGCATAGAGTTTGACTAAATAAATGCCAAATATTTTCTCAATTCCACAAAGGTATCAAATTTTTTATTTCACAATCATATTATCGCTATAAAACTCATAAATAATCCATTAACAATAGTTTTTATATCTTTTTTTTTTTAAAAAATAAAATAAAATTCACTCAACCCAATTTTGAATGTGAATTAGTTCTAAAAGCAAAAAATGCAACAAACCTTTCTATCTCTTCTTTTAAGATATGCACTTCATCCTTTCTAAAATATAAAAGCACAATAATATGTAGATCGAATACAATAGTTTTTTTTAAAAAAAAATTATATTTTGAAATGTTGAAAGTACATGTTTTCTATAAATATAAAATAGAAAAAATTCTCTTTACAAGTGCCTTTTTGTATTAGTTTAATTATGTAAACTAGCTACCAATTAATCATTTAATTTCATGGATGTTATTGTTGAATAATTATACCAGAACGTGTTATTGCATAGAATAAAATAAAATTATTAATAATAATAATATTAAGTACTTACATGAATTGATTACATGAATTAAGAGAAGCCATCTTATATATATCACGTTTCTGTTGTGCTTAAGAGTGAAGGTCTTCAACTGTCTCTCTCAATCTTAGGATGTATACATAGGTGTGTAAATAAAATTCTTGAGACGACAATTGGGACCAAACCCTAACTGTTTTATTTATAGAATAGCTAAGGGTCAAAATCGTCCATCAAGATTATGAAACTCTAGGGCCCATTATGCCAAATATATACTATTAGGAATATTATTTATAGGCCACATAATTAATTACCAAACCCATAAATAAAGTGATTAAATTAATACAATATGTAAGCCCAATAATTACATAAATAGTAAAGGCCACATAAGGAATAAAATATTCTAATATTAATTCTACCACTTGGCCAAAATACCATTTATATACAAAACATAACGCTTACAATCATTAATTTGGCCAATTATTAATTTATTGTCTACATCTTGTTCAAATAAAACCACTAATGTGAATTAATACAATCTTTGTGTCACTTTTAACACAAGATCCCCATTAGTTACACAATTAGTACTTTTATTAGAACAAAGATTAACCTTAAGCATAACAGGTATGAATAGAGTTTACATAAGTGGTAATAGATTAAACTCATTCATATGGTCCAAAACATAACCGTACAGTTTACTCACAAGTTCTCAAGTGTGCACAATGAAAAGAATAACAAACCATAAACATAATATGAAGTTCAAAACAACAAGCTCAAAATGTTGTCTTACATCAAAATAACTCATTAATTAAGACTACCAGTTAAACCCATGCCGACAACATGCTTTAAAAAGAGCTTGGGTGGTAAGCCTTTCGTAAGTGGATCCACTAACATATCATGCGTACTAATATATTTAATGACAACATTTTGATCTTCAACTCTTTTCCTGACAAATAAGTACTTAGTGTCGAGGTATAATTCAGCACCACTCGAAATGGTGCTGTTGGAAAAATTCAAAGCAGAATCACTGCTAGAAAAAGGTCATTTGTGATGGCCAAAAACCATCACAAAAAGTAGGAAAACCATCACAAAAGGTTTACGTGATGGCTTTAAGTATCACAATGGTCGTCTTGTATACGCTCATCATGAAAGGTTTTACGTGATGATTTTGGCAATCACGCAAACACTTAGTGCTTTTGTGATGATTAATACAATCACATTAACACGTATAATCTATTGTGATTGTCAAAGTCATCACAAAAAACAAGACTTTAGGGATCATATGTAAGAACATGAATATCTATATATTTACGTATAATTTATTTCACTGTATTAATTGTATCTATATTAATTGTATTAAATGATACTTGTAGGATTTGAACCCTCCCCCATTTGCAAACTAAATAATGAGTATTACCACTACACTAAAGCCCAGATCATGATTATAATTTTAAAACAAAATATAAAAGGAAACATATGTGAGTTGACTTACTAAACAAAATTACTTCTACATAAGATTTGGTGATTGCAATGGCAGTTACAAATACTCTATAATGATGGTAAAATTAGTCATCACTGACAGCCATCATATATTTTATTGTTTTGTGATGGCTTTAAAATTTCATCACAAAATACCTTTTTTGTAATTGCAAATAAAAGTCGTCACAAAAATCTATCTTTTTAATAACTGTCACGACCGTCATAAAATATTATTTTGATTATTTCTTACATTAAAATATTAGTGATAGCTTAAATGTAATCACGAAAACGGTATATCTATAAGTGTTGACTTAGTGAGTCACAAAAAGAAAATTTATTTTGCGTGAAAAATTAGTGTGATTGACATGACCATCACAATTATAATACATTGATGGCAATATTAGTTATCACTAAGAGCCATCATATATACTATTATTTTTTGATTGCTTAAAAAGTTCATCACAATTTACTATATTTTGTGATTGTTTTTAAAAACTATCACAAAGTTCCGTCACATATTCTTGTTTTTCTAGTAGTGAATCATTATCATAAAATACTTTCAATGGCCTTGAAATGGAATCTATAACCTTAAGTCTTGAAATAAGATTCCTTAATAATACAGCGTGACAAGTAGCATGATAACAAGCCACATATTCTTCCATCATCGTGGAAGTGGTAGTTAACTCCTGCTTATGAGTTCTCTACGAAATATGGCCTCCTGAAATCATAAATATGTACTCTGATGTAGATTTATTTTAGTCTTTACACTTAGTAAAATCAGAATTAGAATAACCAACAACTTCAAGGTTATTTGTTTTTTTTTTTCTAAATGTAAGCATAATAGTGTAAAACCTTTTTGGGTGCTATCCAATGATCCAAACCTGGATTTGGTAACGTCAAGCATGCCAGTTACATACACTGTATCTGGATGTGTATGAACTTAAGCATACATAAGACTCCCAACCACAGAAGCATAGGGAATAAGATTCATTTAATCACGTTCAAGTTGATTCTTAGCACATTGATATGAGCTAAAATTTTCACCCTTAACAACACGGGCGACAGTAGGAGAGCAATATATTTTGCATGTTGTATTTGTTAAGAACTTTGTCAATATAATCTCTTTGGGACATTCCCGTGAGACCAGTCTCGATGAATTTCAATACATATAACATAAGAGGCTTCACCGAGTTCCTTAATATCAAAATTTCCAGAAAGGAAACATTTGATCTCATACATGTTTAAGTTTGTACTTGCAAGTAGTATATCATCCATATACAAATCAAGAATAACAAATTTACTCTCACTGACCTTCAAGTATATATATGCATTGATCCACTATATTTTTCTTAAAATTAAAATTACTCATCACATCGTGAAACTTAAGATAACATTGTCGAGAAGCCTATTTTAACCCATATATGGACTTCTTAAGTCTACATACCATATGTTCCTTGCCTTTAACCAAAAAAACTTCTAGTTGTGCCATATAGACATTCTCATGCAAGTTATCATTAAGGAATGCAGTTTTTACATCCATCTGATGTAACTCTAAATTATAATGAGCTACTAAAGCTATGACTATTCGAAATGAATCTTTCCTTGATACTGGAGAGAAAGCTTCATTATAATCCACACCTTCTTTTTGAGTGAAACCCTTGGCAACCAATCGAGCTTTATACCTTTCAACGTTTCCTTTAGGATCTAATTTGGTCTTATAGACCCACTTGCAACCAATAGGTTTAAAACCTTCTGGTAATTTTTCAATATCTCAAACGTTATTAATCTCCATTGATTTCAACTCATCATTCATGGCTTCAAGCCATTGAGTTGATTGAGCACTCGTAATGGCCTCTTTATAGGAGATAGGATCATTAATCTTACTTGAATTATAGTCAATCTCATTAAGATAGGTTATAAAATCATCAAAATTAACAGGCTTTCTAGGTCTTTCGGACCTATGTAAAGGCTGCACAATTTCAGGAATATGATTTTAAATAATGTGGGGTTCAACATTAGGTGGTGGCTCAGCTATCACAGGGGCATAATTCGCCTCAATAGGAAGTTGTTGTGCCCCACCCTCTTGAATTACAGGATTAGAAACATAAAACCTATTTTTTTCAAGATCAATTTTTCTAGGCTCACCATTCCCACTTAAATCACCATTCTCTAAAAACTCTGTATGCCTAGTTTCAACAATTCTAGTGGTATGCAAGGGACAATAAAATCGAAAACCCTTAGATCACTCATGATATCCAATGAAACGACAACTAACGATTTTAGAGTAAGTTTCTTTATTTGTGGGTTAAAAATCTTAGCCTCGGCTGGACATCCCCACACCCGTAAGTATTTTAAACTAGGTTTCCTATCTGTCCAAATTTTATAAGGAGTGTTAGGGACAGATTTGCTAGGAACCCATGCAGTTTATAATATGAACGATTGTCTTTAATGCCCAGTCCACAAAAACACAGGTAAACTAGAATTGCATAACATAATATGTACCATATCTTTAAGGGTACGATTTTGCCTCTCTGCTACACCATTCTGCTACGGTGTACCAAGCATTGTATACTGAGTGACTATTCTATTTTCTTGACAAAATAAAGCAAATGGTCCAGGAGTATCACCTGTATCAGAATGCTTACCATAATACTCTCCGCCTCTATCTGATCTCACTACTTTAATTTTTCGGTCAAGTTAATTTTCAACTTCAGCCTTGAAAACTTTAAACATATTTAGTTATTCAGATTTTTCATTAATCAGGTACACATAAGTATAACGAGAATAATCATCAATGAACGTAATGAAAGATTTGTGTCCACTAATTCCTGGAGAAAATGGTCCACACATATCAGTGTGAATCACCTCGAGAAGTGCACTACTTCTTGTGGTTCATTTCTTATTACCTTTCACAAATTTTCCTTTTATACATTCAATAAAATGGTTAAGATCAGAAAAATCTAGTGAATAAAGAATTTCATCCTTTATAAGATGTTGCATTCTGTCTTTTAAAATATGGCATAAGCGTTGATGCCACAATTTTGAAGAATTCTCATTATTTAGTTTTCTCTTATTTCCACTTTTAGAGGTATTTTCTGTCACATTCATTGTTAACAAGGATTCAGCAAAGACATTATCCAAATTTATCTTATAGAGATTTCCCTCTAAAGATGCAGAACCAATAACATGAGAGTAATGATAAATAATTATTTTGTTATTTCCAAACTTAAACGAAAATCCATCAACGTCAAGTTTAGATACAAGAATTAAATTTCGTGTCATATTGAGAACATAAAGTGTATCATATAAATACAAGATGAAACCATTCTCCTAAACTAAAGGAAGAGTTCCTATAGCTTCAACTTGTATAGACTCTCATCTGCCAACTTTAATGGTTCTTTCCCCCCTTTTGGAGTGTCTTCTTTGAAAGAAATCCATGTAATGAATTAGTAATGTGAACTATAAGACCAGTGTCAAGCCATCATGTATTAGAAGGAACATCAATTAGAAAAGATTCATAAGTTACATAATTAAAGGACAATATACCTTTCTTTTCAAGCTGTTCTCTTAATTTAGGGCATTCTTTCTGAATATGTCCTTGCTTCTTACAAAAGTGAAATTTAGGACATGACTCAGAGTTTTTACCTGAATAATTTGCCTTATTTATTTTAGTAGAAATTAGTTTATCCTTATTCTTAAAACCTTTGTCATTTTTATAAGTCTTCTTTTATAGGATCCAGTGGTAGTCAAATGAGCAACATTAGATTTTTCAACCTTAAGCCTTTATTCATCTTGGACGCTCATGGAGATTAACTTGTTCATCTTCCACTTTTCTTTCTGCGTGTTATAATTGATCATAAATGGATCAAACTTTGCAGGAAGAGAAGTCATAATGAAGTAAAACCCTCAAAATTGGCCATGTCCATACCCTTTAATTTAAAGGCCATGTCGTTTATCATCATATTTTGATTTTATAATCCCATAAATCACTACAAATCTAAACTGTTTTGATAATATTAATTATTCTAATATTATCATTACTAATTTAATTATTATCTCCTAAAATCACTACTTTTTTAATCCCAAATTAATACTTTGAATTTATAATCCTCTAAAACACTAAAAATCTAAATTGTTTTGGTAATATCAGCTGTTCTGATATTATCTCTTTTAATATAATTATTATCTATTAAAATCACTACTTTATGGTATTATCAGTACGACTAAATGACACTTATGTCTCTCCAAGTTGCCACCCATTTTCAAAGTCGTCCTTAAAGTTTAATTGTTGTCAGTTAGGTCTTTAACGTGACATTTTGTTGGCGTTCCGTTTCTGCAGCCCAATTTAACCTCAACCCGACCCATTTTGACCAATTTTGACCCGCACGACCCGGTCCAATTTGACCTAATCCAAAATTTTAATATTTTAAAATATAAATTATTTTAAAAATAAGTTTAAATTAATATTTATATTTAACATTTAAAATATAATTATATAGATACTATTTTAAAATAAAATATCTTTTAAAAATAATTTGAAAATAATAATTATTATATTTAATATTTTAAAATAATATTTATTTTTTATATTTAAAATAAAATATTATTTTAAATAAGTTATAACGATAAAAATAATAATTATTATTATAAGGAAAATATTAGAAACTTTTATTTTTTTTCAAAAATGAGTAAAGTTTCATAAAATATAGATTCAAAAAAATTACATAAGAAAATTAAATATAATTATTGTTTTAAAATTATTTTAAAAATAATTTTATATTTTAAAATATTAAAATTTTGGGTTGGGTCAAACTGGGTGGGGTTTGGTTAAAAAGGGTCAGGTTGATGTCAAATTGAGCTGACGGAACAAAAACGCCAACAAAATGCCACTTTAAGGACCTAATTAACGAAAATTGAACTTCAGGGACGACTTTGAAAGTGAGTGGTAACTTGAAGGGACAAAAGTACTAGCATCCGGTAAAATATTTCATCATCATTAATAATTTTTTTTGGCATTATGGTAATACTGTGAGTACCTCTACAATTGCCAAAAATGGATAAAAAAACTAATGAGACAATGTATTCGTTTTTTAACTATAACATTGTGTTGTATGACACGGTGCTATACTGTTATGTTTTTGAACATGATGTTTGCTTGACATGAAGATCCAACATAATTATTAATGTTCATGTTTTTCAGTTTTCGCATGTAACATGTAATTTTCCTTAAGGTCTGAGAACCGAAACTGGGACATTCTTCATAGGTTTTCCTTTTCGTTTAGATGTTTGAATTCTGGTGCAAGTAAGCGTATATGAGACATGGACTCTTTAAAACGCGTCAAGTATCTGTGTCAGATATTTAAGGCTTAGCGAGGTTTATGTAATGTGTAACATGCTTCAAATATGCCACTAACAATCATATCGATATAACAACTCGATGACATTGTGCATTACACTTTTTAAATATTTATTAGTGTTTTGAATCACTACAACAAAAAGGATTATTTCCGACGGAATATTCCGTCGGCACTAAGGATATTCCGTCGAGGGTAACCTCATTTCTGACGGAATATTTGATCCGAAATAAGCACGTCAAAAATAAGTTCGTCGATTCTTCGGTCGAAAATACTTAGAGTCGACGGACTTATTTTCGACCGAATATTCAGTCGGAGTGAATATATCCCCGACTGAAACGTGTCTATTGAGGATATTCGGTCGATGATAAGCATGCCACGTGACAGCCTGACAAAAATGGAAAAACACCTTACGCGCGACGGAATTTCGTCGAATCTATAACTCGTCCGTCGAGGATATTCGGTCGAGGATATGTATGCCACGTGGCAGTATGCCAAAAATGGAAAACACCTTAACCTCGACGGTTATCCATTGATAATAACATCATTCCGTCAAGCTTACTGTTTTTTTTAAAATATTTTATTTATTTTTGCAATATCCAGGGATTTAACCCACATCTTGTACCTGTACCTGTACCTATTTTCCCAACATCACATACACAAGCTAAATTAAGCTAAATGTCAAAAACATCCCATTACTACTAGTATAACCGCAACGAACCAAAGTAATGAAATGTAAAACCGCATTAATCTACTTAAATTAAACTAAGGTAAATTACAAAAGATTCCATTAATATAAACTAACTATAACAACATCCCATTAAGCTAAATTAAGCTAAGTGTCAAACCGTAACAAAACCAAAGTAATTAATGATAAGGTTTAAACTACAATATGTACGTCAAAAGTTATGTAAAATTAATACAAAAGAATTTAAACTACAAAAGAATGTAAACTAAGTCAAGCTAGTAGAGCCCCCGGTGTGAGGAGGATCATCGGGCGGGCGTCGACACTGCTCTGGAGTATGAAAATCGTCATCCCGCTCGTCACCCTATTGATACAATATAATGTAACTCATTAGTCCATATATATGATTTAGTTAAAGATAACTAAATGAAAATTAAATAACATGCAGAATATATATTTGTATTTAAAACGAAATATACCTGAGCAGTCGAGCGCTGACTCAATATCGGCCCAAACGTGTCCTCGACTAAGGTAACCACCATCCGAACAATCTCTTCGCGTATCGTGGCCCACTGCTCCGGAGGGATACCCGTACTCTCGGCGGTGGCACCAGCTGCAACGTCCTACACAAGCTGATGGAGGCGAGAACGGCTGGGCGGGTCCTAACGATGGAACAACGGATCGGTCTCAAACCTCTCCGACACCGCAACCATAACACGTTGAAACAAAGCATCATCTAAGCCAGCGCCCGTATGTGATGGTCCCACGGGGGCTCTCGGACGCAGACGCTGGCTAGAGCCTAAAAAAATAAATATAACATGAATAATATTATAAGTTTACTTTATTCATAAACACAAATATTATACCTCTTGGCAGTGTATAGGCTGGTATCCTTGGTAAACCCAACACTCGATACCGGCCGGTAGTACTAGTGGGAGTATCCTAGGACGCGACCCAAAGAGCCGTCTCCTCGTCTTTAGATAAACTAATCTCGGGCGGAGGGATGGTGGAATCTAACATCTCAGCATCGCCCCTAGCAGCCTGCAACTCTGCTATACGCTGGCTGCGGAGCTTCTCAAACTGCTCCTGTAATTTGATATACAAGTGAGTTATCTTGATATCATCATATAAATTACGTAATATTATCCTAAATAATATCTATTATAATAAATGTATTACCCGTATAGCTAGTGCTGCTGGAGATATCATCGACCCCGAAGTAGAGCCCTTCGGCGTATAGACTCTATCCCAGAACTCGATCATAGTAGGAGGTCAGCCCAAGCTACTCCGCATGGCATAGATCATATATATTTAATAAGATCACCTTAATTTACTATAGTTGCAATATAAGATTAAACTAAACTAAAGAGAAATACATACCGACTTAACCTCTTGAAATGACTGCGAGCCAGAAGTATGTACAACTCGCAGCTTGCCGCAATTCTTCTTCATCTGCTCCGACTTGGTCTTGAACGCAGCATCATCCCAGTACGAACACATCGCAGCCTATGCTGTATCTGACACTGCCGGCGGCTGATGATCTCGCAAAGTAGTCCCGAGCGTTTCTTCTATCGCCCGGATTGTAAGACCCCAACTTTTATGAATAAAGATTAATTTCTCTCGAATTATATTTTTGGATATTATGGTGTGGATATTATTTAATGTTATAGTTGTGGGTAATATTTACAAATTTTGCAAAGTACGCAAGTTGTTATATAATATTCGTTTGGCCGGGAAATATTCTTTTTATTGGGGAATATTCGTATGACGACATAATCATTGGTAGACCCCACAATGGAAGTACGATCGTAGTTAGAAAACGACAAAAATATTTTATGAAAATAACGACGGAGGTTTTACCGTTAATACTGTTGAACTACCCGGTAGTAAAAGTACAATAATACGCGTGGTTGCATAGTAGCACACGGTATTGATTATTGATGCTTACGTGAGAAGTCAATCAGTTATACTCAATTATTGCTACAGTGATTGCTGCATCATATCTCTCATATTATTGATTCAGTTATTGTCACAGTATCATCTGCATACTATTTTATATATTATTAAATCATTAATTGAGACGACAAAGTTATTCTTATTATTAAATTGCAATATTTACAATGTCTAGAAGTTCTGTCAAGGAGAGGTTTGGTCACCTAATTGCGCGCCAATAGGGAGAAATCCTTATTGGAAAGCCCCTTCTATCCTGGGACCGACCTGGTTGTTAAATATTGTAAATTATAATATTAATAATAAATAAGTTCCTGTTGATTAAAGATGAATTTGATAATTCCATTGTGTTGGAATTATTTGTGTTAGTAGTAATCGACATTTATTTCGATAATAATTAATGTCTAGAGATTATATTGTTCAAACGGGTATTCAGGGCACTTTTTGTGTCGGAGTACTATTCATGAGTTACTATTCACAAGTTACTATTGAGTCACATTCACTTACTATTAGGGGAGTTGGTGCAAAATTGATGATACTTGCATGACTAAGTTAAAGATGGAGGTATAGATAGAGGTACTATATTGTAATTAATTTTTCACATGTTTAGAACTATTGAGTCACATGATTTACTATTGAGTCGCATGATTTTACTATTGATTTACATGATTTACTATTAGGGGAGTTGGTGCAAGTTTGATAATACTTGGATGACTGAATTAAAAATGAAAGAAAAGTTGGAGGTATTGTACTGTAATATTTCGAGCCCCAAAACGTGCAATTATCGAAACTATATTTTCCTATAAATAGAAGCTCATTCTTCCTTCATTTCTCACCAATTCACTAAAGCTTTAGAGCTATTATTATGGAGAGAAATTATAGAGAGAAAGAAGAAGAGAAGTCTGCTACATTTCTATTCCAGTATCCAGCTTCATTCTAAGTTAAGGGGTATTATTCTTTTGTATTCATGAAGAGAATTACTTTCTTTCAATACTCGTAAGAGTTGTTATTCTATTCTTCATTATTATGTTGGAATAACCTATTTATGCGAAGTACCGCATACATGGTGAAATTTTTTTTGTTATTCCATTCTTCATTATTATGTTGGAATAACCTGTTTATGCGAAGTACCGCATACATGGTGAAATTCTTATGTTATTCAATTCTTTATTATTATGTTGGAATAACATGTTTATGTGAAGTACCGCATACATGGTGAAATTCTTATATTATTCAATTCTTTATTATTCTGTTGGAATATCATGTCGGTGCGAATTTCGCCGGACCTGGTTTCATTATTTATTATTCTGCATTTATTATTCTGTCGAAATATCCTGTCTGTGCGTTTTACGCCGGACCTGATTCCATTATTTATTATTCCGTATTTATTATTCTGTCGGAATATCCTGTCTGTGCATTTATGCCAGACCTGGTTCCATTATTTATTATTCTGTTGGGAATAACATGTCTGTGCTGTCTCTATCGCATGCATGGTGAATCCTTATGTTATTCCATTCTTAATTATTCTGTTGGAATAACCTGTCTATGTGGTTTACCACATGCATGGTGAATGATCCTTTGTATTCATTCCTTATTAAATTATGGAAATGATCTGTATACGTGGATTACCACATGGCGGGTGAAAATTCATTTGCAGTTTCATATATTCTTTATTATACTCAGTTGGTTAAAGTTTTGACTTCTATACTCCATGAAATTAGTGGAATATCCTTGATATTTGCACTTCATCTAGTATCTTTTCATGGAAATATTCTTCTGAGCATTCTTAAATTTTACTCTATAAAGAAGTATCATGTTGACAATTTGGACGTTATTAGTTCTTGGATAAATTAATTCTTGAACTTGTTTTATTGAATTATTATGTCATTGTCATCATCCTCATGCTTATATTGTAATGAAAGTCATCTTTGGCTTACGTGCATAGATGGACTTAGTATGATTATGACCAGGGATCATTCGGTATAATCATGGCCTGCAATGTTATAAATGATATGGTAAAAGTCCTCAGTAGCCTGTAATGCATTGATGGACAGTTTTTGGTATGATTATGACCAGGGATTATTCGGTATAGTCATGACCATTGATGATTTAATGAATATCCTTGACTCGTAGTACAGGGATGATTAGAAGATGTGGTTTATTTATTAAGCTGAGTCTCAGCGATAAAAGTTGATGAAAACATTTTTAAATCATACAAGATAGTAGGTTTTATTCTCTACTTGACTCTTCTAATGGATTGCTTATTCCGCTGCAGTTAAACTTGATGTCTATTGTATTTTATCAGTTTAACATTGTTGAAGACTATTGATAATTTATTCTGCATTATCTTAGTCATAATATTTTCTTACTGGGCTAGTTGAGCTCACCCTTTTTTTCACTGTTTTCTTCAGGATATGAGAATATAGCTGGGACGAGTCGGGAAAAGGAGTGACGGTCCAGAAGATAGCATTAGTAGTCCTCACTATTCTGTTAAATAGTGTGACAATAAATGTAATGAGGACTCCTTTGAGTGTGGATATTGTCTAGATGACAATATTCCTATTAAAAATCTCAGTTATGTATTGTCGTATATTACACGACGATTTTATAATTAAGTTTGTATTTGTATTTTGTACCATGTATTTGGCGACTCAAGATGGGTGATGTATACCTATTTTGGGGGCGTCACACGGACTGCCATTTTTCGTATCTCATACAACCTGTCGGTATAATTCTTTGAGATGTGGGAAATGATAACGGCGTCACCATCCGCCTCAGTGATGCCTGCCTCGTATCTGTAGTATCTCTATCAAACAGACATAACATACGTATAATTTATTATTTGAACAATATGTAAATAACATGCATGGACCTTGATTTAATATATGTAAGTCGAATTACGTGAAAATCCCGCAACACTTTCACCATGAAGCCGGCATTGTAGCTCGCGTACTGACTAAATCGCATACAGCCAGTAGGGAGATGTGCCAGGCAGATGGCGTGTACGGTCGCCTTAGCGACATGATCCATAATAATAGAATACAAAATTTATCAAGAACATTTTAATTTATTAATCACATGATAATATCATTCTAATTGAACATAAGTGATATATTATAGTTGAAACCTACACAGACGAGCCGACATCAACTGGAACTATTTCTGGCACTTCCGGTGGACGACCTAATCGACCGAGGTTAGGCCTTCGCGAACGCCGACGTCTAGCATCTGTATGTTAATATATATAGTTATGACATTGTCCAAAAATAGTAAATGAATGTATAATATAGTTATGAAAATAATGTTACTAAGCCAAAAATGAAATCAACTCACTAGCATCTAAAGACGACCCTCCCTGGGAGCCGTCACCCGATCCAGAGCGGCCGTCACCACGGCCACCTCCACCGCTATGTCGAGGCATATATAGCTGTACTACTGAAATAACGGACATAGATACGATGAACGATCAAATGGCCATCAAATGATTGATTTTATATATATAATGATTGATTTTAGTTGTATAGTATTTACAAAACACCAATTAGTGAAGAAGTAGTACGTCGTCAAACCCGTTAGAATCAAAATCATTTTCATCCTCTAATTCTGTCTCTTCCTCTTCTGTATCAATTTCTTCCTCAATATCATCTTCTACCATCACATACGGACTAACAACCAAATCTTCCTCTACTTCGTCAACATCGAGTACGTCAACGACATCATCACCCAACACATCGTCATCATATACCACAACGTGGCTAGGATTCCTAACTTGTTCTTGCAACGGGTCATCCATTCCAGATAAATTAGTACCATGAAATGGCCGAGTCTTCGTTGTCACAACTGTATACCAGGGGGTTCTACTGTGAACGACATTAGGGGCGTAGTACACTTGAGTTGCTTGGATGGCTAACACAAATACATCATCAGACTGTAAAACTGATTTTATATCTACTGTGATGATTCTATTACGATCAACTTTAACACCTTTTGCAGTATCAAACCAGCGACACTTAAATGTAACGACCATTTTAGCCCCTAGATAATTGAGCACAACCACTTCCTTTAATCTTCCATAATAATTGGATTCAGAATCTCCATAACAACTTCCCAACACGACAACGCCGAAGTTGACTGATGTCAATTCATTCAAGTCAGCAACCTTGAATCTATACCCATTCACGATAAAACTTGGAAATGAACTAACAAGTTTGTACGGGCCTAAAATGACATCTCTAAAACGATCATACGCGTTCTCTTCTTCGACCCTTCTCTTAAACCACTGGTGAAAATTTTCATTAGTGAATGCTTCCATCTGTGATTCTGTCAACCCCGGGTTAGAAGCATGCGCTTCCAATTCAAATGAACTGCGTACAATAATATGGCAATTAATGAATTTTTGATTAAGGATAGATAAATCATTTTCAACTTATAATAATACATACTTGATGTACGACGATACTTCAGGCATATTTAGAAGCGCGTATGTAGAGACAATCTTTAAATCTTTATCGGTTAGGTAAGTCTTCGTTTTATGTCCAAATGGTTTAGATGGATAAGTGAATACAACCAACTCATCATCAGCAAGACCAGACGGATCCCTGACCTCATTCCATTTTAGACGATTATGATTCGTTGCGACTACATCGTCAAAGTACAACTGAGCAGAAGTTGACAAGCTCTTTCTCCGTATAAGCGTTCAGTAATAGAACCCTCTACACGCGCTTTGTTTTTAACTTTCTACTTTAATCGATGCATATACCTGAAACATGAAAGTATGTGATATATATTACCTGATAAGTTAAATATAAAGATGGCGAATATTGCACAATGTATGTGATATTACCTCTTAAATGGATACATCCATCGATATTGCACCGGTCCTCCAAGCTTAAATTCATATGACAGATGAATAGACAAATGCTCCATGCTGTCAAAGAACCCCGGTGGTAAATCATTTCGAGCTTGCACATTGTCAACACTATCTTTTTCTCCATCTGCTTCACATCACTATACCTTATAACAGTTGAGCAAATATCCCAAAAGAAATTTGAAAGTGCGGTAAAAGTATCATTAATATTCCTGGGTAACACCTCACGAAATGCAATTGGCATAAACTTCTGCATGAATACATGACAATCGTGACTTTTGAACCCAGTAATTTTCAACTGCTCAACCTTAGTACAAAGAGATATGTTAGAAGCATATCCATCTGGGAGCTTCAATGCGTTAAGCCACTTGAAAATGTTTTCAACCTATTGCTTGGTAAGACAAAATGGAGCTTTTGGTTTTGTGTTGTTAGGTCGAAGTCTTTACGTGCTTTATCATTGTCTTTTGTTTTACCACTTGTATCTAGTACGGTGTAAAAAAAGGTCTCAAATACATTCTTTTCTGTATGCACAACATCTATACAATGACGAAGTGCTAGTGTGACCCAGTATGGCAACTCAAACCAAATTGGCGAGTGAGTCTAGTTATGACTTTTCCCATATCCTATAGCTCTCAACGTACCATGCTCCTTCCCAGGGGGTGGAAATGTTAGATCATTTAGCCAGCCCAATATGTCGCTGCCCGACAAGAGACCAACAACCCCTTTCTTCTCTGTCTTTCTGTTGAATTATGTAGACATCTTTCTATAACTGTGCTCAGCAGGCAAGAATCTTCGAGCAGTTCCAAAGAAACTAGTTTTTCGGCCATGACGTAGTTGAGTGCCTTGCACATCCCCCATGCAGATTGGACATGACAACTTTTCATGGGTCGACCAACCACTAATCATCCCAAGTGCCGAAAAATAAGTGATAGTCCACAACAAGGCTGCCTTCATCACAAAATTCTGCCCTACAGATTTGTCAAAAGTCTAAACACTTGTTTCCCACAGCATTTTAAGTTCATCGACTAACGGCCTGAGGTACACGTTAATGTCTTTTGTAGGACTCTTATCCCCTGGTATAAGTAAGGTCAAGAAAAGGTACGGATCCCTCATGCACATTGACGGTGGAAGATTGTAAGCTACCATAATCACTGGAAAAACAGAATAAGGTTGACTAAAGTTATTAAATGGATAGAATCCATCTGTAGCCATGCCAAGCCTGACATTCCTAACTTCTTCGGTAAATTATGGAAAATTGGCATCAAAATTCTTCCATTCATCTCCATCTGCTGGGTGAGTCAGCTCACCAGGCATGACATCCCTTGTTCTATGCCAACTCATATGCTGAACAATGTGCGCAGACATGAATAGCCGCTGCAACCTCGACATAAGAGGAAAATACCATAAAATCTTCTTTGGAACATGTTTCTCATTCCCTCCACATTTTGTGATCTTGTACCTTGGCGAGTTACAGATATCACACTACACCTTATCTTTGTCTTCCCCATAATATAACATGCAATCCTGCTCACAAGCATCGATCTTCTCATACCCGAGATTCAACCCCTTAACCATATTCTTCACCTCATAGTAATTCGCGGGCAACGTATTATCCCTGAGTAAGAACTCGCTGAGAATATCAAGCAAATCATTGAATTCTCTCTCACTGCAGTCATGCTCATTCTTGAAATATAAAAGCTTTCGTAACTGCAGAAAGCCTGGTGTGCTTGTCATTCCAAGATACAATGGAACACCTGATTCAGATAGTAACTTGTAGAAAGCAGCTGCTGAATCATTTGGCTTTTGCCTGAGAACTGCTTGACGCATGCTCATTTTCAGCCCAGTCAATATTGGTAGGGCCATACGCATCAACCAACATCTGCACGACGTCAGAGTTATCTAGCTTGCGAATCCCCGTGATCCGAGTGGTCTACAGTACTATATGTTCGTTCTCTAAACTCAGCTGATTCTCGTGATGAATCCATACCGAATACCCATCCACAAACCCACGTGAATATAAGTCAAATTTAACTTCATCTGCAGTCTTCCATATCATGTTCTTACACTTGGAACACGGGAATCTCATCTTTCCGTTCGGATCATCAACATATTCTATTGCTTTGTTCATAAAATTGGACACCCCTTCACGGTACGCATCAACTAATCCCCTCCCATCAATTGGTATCCTACGGTACATCCAACTCTGGTCGGCTGACATCTTTAATTGAAGAAAATACCCAATTAGAATATATATGCATGTATTTAGTTTACCTAGTATATATCTCCACTTTACAGGGGTCAGGATTCTATCCCGTTCCTGGATGCGTCTCCTCACTAGTGCCATTCACAAGGTGCGTGTTTATAATATTTTAAGAAAATTTCAGCATCACCTCCCCATGGTCTTCAATTACGCGAAATAAACCAAGACAACTTAGTCTAAGTATGCACTCGAAGAACATATGTAGAGACACCAGCTGAAAAATCCTCAAAATATTATAAACACGTACGCACCTTGTGAATTAACACCGACCTAAGTGAGAGACATAACATCCAGTAACAGTCCCAAACTGGGGACTATTCGGCATTCACTCCTACTGGGTGAATGTCAAACGGGTTTCTATGTTTCAAAGTATATTACATATATATATATATATATATATATATATATATATTTATGAGTGTATTGAAGAGCAAAGAGAGAGTATCATTGAGTTTATTAAAAAATGTGGAAAAATAAGCAAATGCTACTTATTTTATTTTGCCTATGAGAAACTAAGAAAGTGGTACTTAATTAGTTTATGAGAATTGTTATTTGGAATCTATAGAGATTATTGTTCGACATCCACTCCTATAAACACAATTATCAAACGGGTTTCTAAGTTTTATAGCTGTTGCAGCTGTAATAGTACTAGGAGAAGAGTCAATCTAAGTTTCATATTAGTTGCAGTTGCAGCTAATAGTACTCCAACCGGTTCCTCGGCAGTAATCGAATAAAAAAAGGGTCGTAGTTCCTGTTTGTGTCCTATACTCTATTAATAAAGTTAATCGAATTACTGCGAACATTCCTCACTGTTCCATCATAATAGATGACAACATCCCAAAGGAGTTCCATTAAGTTATTGAACAAAGTTCTAAGTTAAGCAACCCTCTAGATGAACGAACGATCACTTCTCTACTATGAATGAATCATTGCCTGATATGGGTTTAATCCATGCCATAGAAAGTTTCTCACCACTCCAAATACCCATATGAGGAATTTGGAATGGTGAGAAGCTGTCTATGTCATGGATTGTACCCATATCAGGCAATGATTCATTCCTAGTAGAGAAGTGATCGTTCGCTCATCTAGAGGGTTGCTTAACGTATAACTTTGTTCAACAACTTAATGACACTCCTTCCGTATGTTGGCATCTGTTATGATGGAACAGTGAGGAATGTCTTCAATAATTCAATTAACTTTATTATTCGAGTATAAGACACAAACAGAAACTACAACCTTTTTTTTTAAATTGCTGTCGAGGAACCGGTTGGAGTACTATTAGCTGCAACTATGTCGAACCCTACATAAAAGGAAGTGCATCATTTAATTTATAAGTTATTATATTTGAAAATTATGGCAAACTAAGCAAATATGGTATTTGATTTATTTTACCAATGAAAAACTAGGTAAATGCTACCCAGTCAACATGTATTTTATTTTATTTATTGAATATGTAGACAACTTATTATTCGATCAGTTACTTTTAATTGTAGAAAACTAAGCGAATTCTACTTAGTTTATTATTTTATTCAGTTACTTCAGTTTTTTATGTAATAGAAAACTAAGCAAATGCTACTTAGTTTAAGATAATTATTGTATTTTATTTTATTTTACTATATTTATTTTATATGTTATTTATTTTTTATTATATTATATTATGGTAATTAATTAATTTTAATATATTCTAGTTTATTATTAAATTTATTTTAAAATCAATTTATTATTATACTTTTATTTATTTATGTATTTTAATTTAATTTAATTTATTTTGAATTATTTTATTTTATTTTTCTATATATGTTTTACTTTAATTTAATTTTGTTAAATTAAATTAAATTATTTATTTAGATTTATTTATTTATTTTATTATATTATATTATATTATATTTTTTATAATATTATATTAAATAATAAACTATATTTATTTTATTGTATTAAATTAAATTAAATTAAATTTATTTTATTTTTAATTATATTATATTAAATAATAAAGTAAATTTATTTTATTTTAAAGTTTATTATATTATATTATAATATATTATATTATATTATTTATTAAAGTTATTTAAAGCTCATACTATTTTTTGTATTAATTTATATAAATATTTATTTATTATATTATAATATATTGTCTTTTATATAGTTAATTAAATATTTATTTATTACCATCTATAAATTCCACAGAAATTCAGTCGAAAATTCCGTCGGAATTAATACTTAAAACCAAAATAAAGGAAGTCTTCATTGATTCACAAACTGGAAAAGGCTGAAATCAGAACACTACAAATTAAGTTTATCACACTGCATTATAACTCATCAATATAGACATTATAACTGGTTGGGCACAAATTAAACACCAATACAGTAAACCAATATCAGTCATCGAGCAACATCTCAGTCTCAAAATCAGTTTCATACCAAACAGAATTTAGCAAATTATCACAGAAAATCCCAATTTCAACAACACTGCAAAGGAAATTTAGGGTTCAACAACATTTCAATAGAATATTTCAACACTATCAACAATATTTCAACACTTTCAACAACATTTAAACAGAAAATTTAGGGTTCAAAGTAATTATTCCCAAATTTATGCATAATCATATACATATCTGAAAATTAAGGGTTCTAAATTTAAAATTAATTGAAAAACTAACCTTAAATTGAGAGAGAAGGAGGAGCAGAGAGGGACTAGAGAGAGAGAGAGAGAGCGCACCAGAGGGAGCCGACGAGGGCTTGACCGGAGATGGGGCTGCCGACGGGTAGAGGTGCTGCGGCCGAGGAGGAGAGGGACGGGAGGAGGGACAGAGAACGCAGCAGCAGAGCAGAGAGAGAAAATATGAAAAAGAAATGAGGAGAAGCTGAAGTGAGACTCGCGTCTGTTAGTGTGTAGGTTTTAAGGACTATTTCTGACGGAACTCAGTCGGGATTAATTCAGTCGATGATAAAGTATCCTCGACGGATAATTAGTCGATATAAATAGTTCTTCTGTCGAGGTTGTTATTGACGCTAGAGGGAAACTTTTGCGCTATAAACATGGTATAGGATCGACTGAATTCAGTCGAAGTTGTACTAGTCTCGAGTGAATTATTAACGACTGAATATTCCGTCGGTAATAAGGTAATTTCGAGCAAAACCATTTAGTCGACCTTAATTCCGTCGTAAATAGTCCTATTTGTGAGATCTCAAATTTTATGAAATAAAAGTATTCAATTTTTTTATTTTGGTAAATAGTTAAATTGATAAAAGTTTAAAGTTAAGGGTGATATTTGAAATTTTTTCATAAAATAATCGGTGATAAAAGTACAATAATACGTGTGGTTGCATAGTAGCACACGGTATTAATTATTGATGCTTATGTGAGAAATCACTCAGTTATATTCAATTATTGTTACAGTAATTACTGCATCATATCTCTCATATTATTGATTCAATTGTTGTCACAGTATCATCTGCATAATATGTTATATTATTAAATCAATAATTGAGACGACAAAGTTATTCATATTATTATTTGCAATATTGACAATGTCTAGAAGTTCTGTCAATGAGATGTTTGGTCACCTAATTGCGAGCCAATAAGGAGAAATCCTTATCAGAAAGCCCCTTCTTTCTTGGGAACGACCTGGTTGTTAAATATTGTGAGTTGCAATATTAATTATGAATAAGTTCGTGTTGATTAAAGATGAATTGATAGTTTCATTGTGTTGGGATTATTAGTGTTAGTGGAAATCGACATCTATTCTGATAATAATTGATGTCTGGAGGTTATATTGACTAATCGGGTAATTAACCGGATAAATGAGCAATTAATTACTACTAATTCACATGTTTATAACTATGTGTTCACATGTGTGTACTATTGATTCACATGATTTACTATTAGGAGAGTTGGTGCAAGATTGATAATATTTGCATGACTAAATTAAAAATGGAGGTATAGTTGAAGATACTATACTATAATTAATTTTTTCACATATTTAGAACTATTGAGTCACATGAGTTACTATTGATTCACATGATTACTATTAGGGGAGGTGGTGCAAGTTTGATAATACTTGCAGGACTAAATTAAAAATGAAAGAAAAATTGAAGGTACTATACTGTAATATATCGAGCCCCAAAACGTGCAATTATCGAAACTATATTTTCCTATAAATAGAAGCTCATTCTTCCTTCATTTCTCACCAATTCACTAAGTCTCACAAGAGCAATTATAGAGATAGAAGCTATAGAGAGAAAGAAGAAGAGTAATCTGCTACTTCACTACTTCAGTATCTAGTCTTCTTCAGAGGTAAGGGGTATTATTTATTTCATATTCTGAAGAGATATTATTTTTGGTATTCGTATGAATATTATTTTCGTTAAATATTTGTAAGGGATGTTATTACTGTGGTAAGGGGTATTATTTATTTCATATTCTGAAGAGATATTATTTTTCATATTCGTATGAATATTATTTTCGTTAAATATTCGTAAGGTATATTATTACTGTGGTCAGGGGTATTATTCTTTCGTATTCATGAAGACAGTTATTTTCTTTCAATACTCGTAAGAGTTATTATTCCATTCTTTATTATTATGTTGGAATAACATATCTATGCGAAGTACCGCATACATAGTGAAATTCTTCTGTTATTTCATTCTTTATTATTCTGTTGGAATAACTTGTCTGTGCGGTCTATCGCATGCCTGGTGAATTATGTTGTTATTCCATTCTTTATTATTATGTTGGAAAATCCTGTCTGTGCGAATTACGCATAACCTGGTTCCATTCTTTATTATTCCGTTGGAATATCCTGTATGTGCGGATTACACATGACCTGGTTCCATTTTTTATCATTCGGTTGGGAATAACCTGTCTGTGCGGTCTATCGCATGTTTGGTGAATTCTTCTGTTATTCCATTATTTATTATTCTGTTGGAATAACCTGTCTATGTGGATTACCACATGCATGGTGAATGATCCTTCGTATTCATCCCTTATTAAATTATGGAAATGATCTGTCTACATGGATTACCGCATGGCGGGCGAAAATCCATTTGCAGTTTTGTATATTCTATTATACTCGTATGAGATATCATTTTTTTTGTACTCGTCATGGAATATTATTTTCTTTGGTATTTTTTTATGAGTTACTATTCACGGGTTACTATTCATCCAATTACTATTCACTCTAGTATTATTCACTCGGGTATTCGGGGCACTTTTCGTGTCGAAGTATTATTCACGAGTTACTATTCACCCAAATTACTATTCACCCGAATATTATTCACTCGAGTATTTGGGGTACTTTTCATACCGGAGTACTATTCACGAGGTACTATTTCCGAAGTACTATTCATAGGGTAATATTATGGGGTACTATTTACCCGAAAAATACATTTTTTTCTGTCCAAATTATTTTTGGTACATGAATATAATTCTTGAATTTTACTCCACAAAACAGTATCATGTTGACAATTTAGATATTTTTAAACTCTGGATAAATTTAAAGCCTTTAATATTTATCCTTGAATTCGTTTGATTAATGCTTATATCATTGTCATCATCCTCATGCTTATATTGTGATGAGAGTCATCTTTGACTTACGTGCATAGATGGACTGTTGATTATTGTTTTTACAGTTGTATATCTTTGGCTTACGTGCAAAGATTGACTGTTGATTATAGGTTTTATAGTTGTATATCTTTGGCTTACGTGCAAAGATGGACTGTTGATTATTGGTTCTACAGTTGTATATCTTTGACTTACGTGCAAAGATGGACTGTTGATTATTGGTTTTATAGTAGTATATCTTTGGCTTACGTATTAAGATAAACTGTTAATTGATATATTTGGTCGTAGTGCAAAGGTGAACTGTTAATTGATAGCTTTGACCCGTAGTGTAAAAATGGACAGGTGTATGACATGGTCATAACCACTTGTGAGACTAATGAATATCCTTAGTCGTAGTACTAGGGATAATTCGATGATGTGATTGGCATGATCAGGACCATTAGTTAACAGTTGAATGTCTTTAGCCGTAGTGCACTGACATGCAATTGATTGGTATGATCATGACCATTAGTTTTATAGTTGAATATCTTTGGCCAGTAGTGCAAAGATTGGTATGATCATTGTTATTACATTTGAATATCTTTAGCCTTTGGGGTAAGGATATTGAGTAAATGTTCTATTAAGCCTTTGTGGCAAGGAGAAATTGTTGATTCACATTATTATAAACATGAATTGTGAATTTAACTAACATCTTTGGTGGTTCAGGTGAAGACAAGTGATGAAAGTTCTACTTGTCTTGGGTATAATAAAGAACTGTTGATGAGTATTACAGGGATAAAATTGATGATAAACTTTTAAATCATAGAAGATAGTAGATATCATGCTCTACTTGACTCTTCTAATGAATTTTTTATTTCGCTGCAGTTGTTGATCTAAAACTTATTATCTATTGTATTCTATCAGTTGTTATATTGTTATAAGCTAAGGATAATTTATTCTTCATTATCTTAGTCATAATATTTCTTACTGGGCTAGTTGAGCTCACCCTTTTCTTTCACTATTCTCTTCAGGAAATGAGAATATAGTTGGGACGAGTCGGGGAATGGAGTGACGGTCCAGGATAAGAGGCTTTAGTAGTCCTAACTATTCTGTAAAATAGTGTGATAATAATTGTAATGAAGACTTCTTTGAGAGTGGATATTATCTAGAAGGCAATATTCATGTTTAAACTCTCAGCTATGTTTTGTCGTATTTTGCACGACAGTTATATAATTAAGTTTGTAGTTGAGTTCTGTCTCATGTATCTGACGACCCAAGATGAGTGATGTATACATGTTTTGGGGACGTCACACTATTTCTTGTAGTGAATGAAAGATGTACCCATTTTTAACCCTATTGATTAACATTATAAACATTTTTATCAAGAAATTAATATATATATATATATATATATATATATATATATATATATATATATATATATATATATAAACACACACAATTATTATATAATGTACTGGGATTTAGTGATCAGATTAATTCTATACTTGGATATATATTTGCGCACAAAATTTTTACTTAACTCTATGCAACATATGCTACAAAAATTTGATCATCGCTCAACAATATACTATCTTCTTATTATATTTTAATTTATTAATTGCACGTATAAATTTATTAATAATAAAATAAATAATTCCGTCATAACGCGCGGATTTATATCTAGTGTATTACTAAAATCTATACATTTTAGATATATATTTCTATGTTAACATGAGAAAAATCATGTCCACAATTTTGTTCTTCAACTAATCACTATTCCCAATAATTAATCGACATGTTCAGGCCAATAATTAAGCTTCGGAAATGACCCGTTAACAAATAACGAAATGCAATTGCTTTTAAGCACTTTTAATGGATAGATTCGCTTAGACTTTCTCAATCTCAGAATTTAATTAAGACCTCACCAGCTGTATTATTGTAGAATATATAATTTCTTCAGTCCTTCTACGGCGATCGGTTATGAGCGACCGATCTAGCGATCGGTCCGAATTTTTTTTTTTAAATATCTCCCAAATAATTTATAAGATTTATTGGAACTGGAATTTTACAGAAAAAGTGTTTTGGATGTCATTTTGGATACACGTAAAAAATATGCCTGAAATTTCCGGCCGATCGCTAGACCGGTCGCTCATAACCGGTCGCCCAAGACTTATTCTAATTTCTTCGCAGAAAAATATGACATTGCGTTACCTCTTTTTTTTATAACAAAAACAGTCCAAATATAAATTAAAAATCTTATTCATTAAAAGCATCAGGAAGAACAATTTTTTTGTCCCTTAATATATGACATTTTAGAATTCCAAATAAGCATTAATTGCGTAGTTTCTAATATTACCTCAAGTATTAAATATAATTTTGATTTTTTACTATTTTTTGTCTGATAAATAACAATATTTTTTTTAATACAAATATAAATAGTCATTTGATATTATATTTAATATTTTATAATTATTTTTTTAATATTTATGTATAACTTTAAAAATTATTTATATTAAGGGAGGGAGTATTAATTAAGCAACTTACGTTACGTGTTCTTCTTTTTAAATTCATCCCTAGTCAATATCACAAGCCATCAATTTTATGGATATGTATTGACCCAATGAAACGCAACTGGACTTTGGGCCAATTTGGACCACCAACTGATTTTGGGACTATTGTAATGATAAATAAATAATAATACTAAATTCATGAATTGATATTTGATGGTCATTTTGTGGATATGGCTCGAGGTGTCATCGTTATTTGGAGTCTAAAATTAAAATGTAATAATTAATATAAGTTGTTTAAAAAAAAGTATAAGACATTAATTATTAGAGGAACTCATTTAAATTTATATTAAAAAATATACACATGACATAATACTTACTGATGATATATTCTATTATTAGTGCAGGTGTTTCATAGTGCTATATATTTTCTTGATCAGTGGAAGAAAAATATGAAACATGAGGAGAATAATAAGGGCAGATCTAGTCTCATAGTTCAGTAGGGTCTAATTTAAAAAAAAATTGCGAATATACATTTCATAAAATAACTTATAAAACTAAATAATCTTCAAATATTATTTATAATAACATTTTTCGAGGTTTCATTACTTGAAATTGTTGCATGATAGCCTTATTTTTAATATTATAAAAATATCACGCTCAATGTATGTTACTAAACAGTCATTCATCCATTCATCGCCCATTTGATTACGGAGTTCATTCTTCACGATATTCATAGTTGAAAATGTCCTTTCAACAGTTGCAGTAGCAACATGCAAAAGTAGAGCCAATTTCAGCAACAAATAGACTTGGGGATACACATCATTCTTTCTTTTATGAACCAACATTTGAGCCAATTCACCAATTCATTTTATACTCGAAAAATTGGGATCATTTCTCATATCCACAATATAATTTTGGAGTTGACGATCAAGTGACAAAAGTTCCATACCATCAAATTCTGAAGGGTAAAGTTTTGCAAATTCACATAATTTTTTATTGTCAAATGTCGAGAAAGAATCACGTGGGTCAAGACATGTTATACTTGAAAGTAACTCTGTATTTGTGTTATCAAAATGGTCATTCAACTCCCCAAGTTGACTATCAATCACAGTGAAAAATAATTGAATCCTAAAGCGGTGAATGTTTGTGATTTCTTCAATATTGCGTCATGGTCTTCCTGGAAACACAAAAATATCCTCCATCCTCGGGACAACTATGTTATGCAATGCAAAAAATTCACAAGTTTCCGTTAACAAATCATCTCAGTTTTCTCTTATGCATTGTAATCGTTGTTTGGTTACATTGACTATAGTTATTGCGTTTACGATGTCTTGATCTTTCCTCTGTAAGGCTTGTGATATATAAGTCATTTGTAATTCTCATGACTCCTTTCAATAAGTGTAACAAGAAAACAAACTCAAAATCAAAATCATGCATGAATTTAAAAAGTGTACTAACTTCTGTACTTTTCTCCCCTTCGACATCATCTGCTACAAACTCGAGCACATCCATTATTGGAGAAAACAAGGTAATAACACTCAAAATTGTTTTAAAATGTGAACTTCAATGTGACGCCCCCAAAATAGGTATACATCACCCATCTTGAGTCGCCAAATATATGGTACAGAAATCAAATATAAATTTTTTTAATACAACTGTCGTTTAAAAATACGACAAAACATAGCTAAGTTTTTACATGAATATTGTCTAATAGACAATATCCAAACTCAAATTCAATCCTCATTACATTTATTATCACACTAAGTAGTGAGGACTACTAAAATAACCATCTCGGACCGTCACTCCATTCCTCGACTAGTCCCGACTACGTTCTCATTTCCTGAACAGAATAATGAAAGCAAAAGGGTGAGCTCAACTAGCCCAGTAAAAAATATTATGACTAAGATAATGCAGAATAAATTATCATTAGCCTTCAACAATGTTAAATTGATAAAATACAATAAACATCAAGTTTAATTGCAGCGGAACAAGCAATCCATTAAAAGAGTCAAGTAGAACATGATATCTACTATCTTCTATGATTTAAATTTTTTTTCATCCACTTTATCACTGAGACTCAGCTTAATAAATAAACCACATCATTGAATCATCCCTGTACTACGGACCAAGGATATTCATATAATCATCAATTGTCATGATTATACCGAATAATTCCTTGTCATAACCATACCAACAATTGTCCATCAATGCACTACGGGCCAATGAGAACTTTTACCACATCATTTGTAACATTACAGGTCATGATTATACCGAATGATCCCTGGTCATAATCATACCAATCAACAGTCTATTTATGCACGTAAGTTAAAGATGACTTTCATCACAATATAAGCATGATGATGATGACAATGATATAAGTATTAATCAAACGAAATCAAGGATAAATATTAAAGACTTTAAATTTATCCAAAGTTTAAAAATATTCAAATTGTTAACATGATACTGCTTTGTGGAGTAAAATTCAAGAATAATATTCATGTATCAAAAATAATTTGGACAAAAAAGAAATAATTTTTTTGGGTAAATAGTACCTCATGAATAGTACCATGTGAATAGTACTTCGAAAATAATACCTCGTGAATAGTACTTCGGCATGAAAAGTACCCTAAATACCCGAGTGAATAATATTCGAGTGAATAGTAACCCGTGAATAGTAACTCGTGAATAGTACTCCGACATGAAAAGATCAATAATTATCAAGAAAGCTCAGAATAATATTTTCATGAAAAGATACTGGATGAAGCGCAAATATCAAGGATATTCTACTAATTTCATGGAGTATAGAAGCAATACTTTAACAGAATGAGGGTATAATCAGGAATATGAGACGAAATAATATTACTCACATACTACAGATTATTGAAGAAAATATTATTTCTTATGAATACTGAACAAAATAATATCCCTTACATCAGAAAAAGACTGGATACGGGAATAGTGAAGTAACAGACTTCTCTTCTTCTTTCTCTCTATAGTTTCTCTCTCTATAATTGCTCTTGTGAGTCTTAGTCAATTGGTGAGACTGAAACAAGAATGAACTTCTATTTATAGAAAAATATAGTTTTGATAATTGCAAGTTTTGAGGCTCGAAATATTACAGTATAATACATTCATCTTTTCCTCCATTTTTAATTTAGTCCTATAACTATTATCAAACTTGCACCACCTCCACTAATAGTACATCATGTGAATCAATAGTTCAGTCATGTGAATCAATAGTTCTATACATGTGAAAAAAAATAGTTATAGTATAATAGTACCTTCATCTATTCCTCTATTTTTAATTTAGTCATGTAAATATTATCAATCTTGCACCACCTCCCCTAATAGTACATGTATGTGAATCAATAGTACATTTATGTGAATAAATAGTTATAAGCATGTGACTTAATAGTAATTAATTGCTCATTTATCCGATTAATTACCCGATTGGTCAATATAACCTTATCGAAATAAAAGTCGATTTCCACTAACACTAATAATTCCAACACAATGGAAATATCAATTTCATCTTTAATCAACACGAACTTATTCATCATTAATATTATAACTCACAATATTTAACAACCAGATCATTCTCAGGAAAGAGGGGGCTTTCCGATAAGGATTTCTCCCTATTGGCGTGAAATTAGGTGACCTAAGCTCTCCTCGACATAACTTTCTAGACATCGTCAATATTACAAATAATAATATGAATAACTTTTTCGTCTCAATTATTGATTTAAAAATATAAAATATTATGCAGATGATACTATGATAACAATTGAATCAATAATATGAGAGATATTATGCAATAATTACTGTAGCAATAATTGCGTATAACTGAGTGACTTTTCACGTAAGCATCAATAATCAATAAGTGTGCTACTATGCAACCACGCGTATTACTGTACTTTTACCACCGGGTATTTCAACAGTTTAACGGTAAAACTTTTGCCGTTATTTTTATAAAAAGATATTTTTTTGTTTTCTCATTTCGACAGTAATTCCGTTGTGGGATCCACCAATGATTGTACCGTACGAATATTCCCTGATGAAACGAATATTCCCCGACCAATCTAATATTTTATGAAAACTTGCATACTTTATAAAATTTATAAATACTACCCACAATTATAACATTATATCATATCCACACCTTAATACTAAAAAAATATTTTGAGAAATTAAATTTTTATTAATAAAATTTGGGGTCTTACAACCTCCCCTCCTTATGAAATTTTACCCTCAAAATTTATGTACGTACCTGGTATATCGAAGAGGTGAGGATACCTTGTTTAGATTCTAACTATTAAGGTATAACCTTTTTGCGTAGAATATATTCCTTATTATCCAACATTTTAACATGTATCTCCTCATAGGTTAAATCTTCTGCTATCTCGTCTAGTTCTAATTAAATAATGTGGTTCGAGTCTTCCATATATTTATGTAACATTGATACGTGAAAAACGTTATGAACACGCGACATACTTGGCGGTAAGGCGAGTCTATAAGCCACAGTTCCTACTCGATCGAGGATTTCAAATGGATCAATAAAATTGAGGGTTGAGATTTCCTCTCTTCGTCGATTATTGCTTCTAGAATAACGCCTTCTTGAACATTCTTCTTCACATCATCAGCTCTGAGTCTGTAGCTTGAGCGGCTTTAACTTTATCGATTAAAGTCGGTTCTAATCGTATATTCGTTATCTTCATGTAGGTTCCTAGAGTCTTTAACTCTATCTACATCATTTGTAAGTTATACGAAATGGGTCTTTGTGTTAGCAATATTGCACTCGTAAACGCATACGATCTTCTACTCAACGCGTCAGCTACCACGTTCACTCTTCCACGATGTTATTGAATGGTATGATCATAATCTTTCAACAGCTGAAGCCAACGTCGTTGTCGTATATTGAGTTCCTTTTGGGTGAAGAAATATTTGAGGCTTTTATGATCCATATAGATCTTCACTTTCTCCCCATACAGGTAATGCCTCCATATTTTAAGCGCAAAAATGATAAATGCCAACTTTAGATAATGAGTAGGATAATTCCTCTCATATTCTTTGAGTTGTTGTGAGGCATAGGCTATGACTTTTCTATGTTGCATGAGAACACATCCTAAACCTTTGCCTGAAGCATCAATGTATATGAAAAATCCCTCTGAACCAGATGGTATTGTCAGAACAGGTGCTGAAATGAGTCTCCTCTTGAGTTCTTGAAAAACTCTTCTCACATTCCTCGCTCCAACCGAATTTTGTATATTTTCGATTCAGTTGAGTTAATGGAGTAGTGATTCGAGAAAACCCTTCTATGAATCTCCGATAATAACCAGCTAAGTCAAGAAAACTACGTACTTCGGTCACGGACTAAGGTTGCTCCCAGCTTTGAATTGCTTCAATCTTTGCTGGGTCAACAGATATTCCGTGATTTGATATCACGTGCCCAAGGAATTCTATTTCCTCAAGCCAGAACTCGCATTTCTTCAACTTGGCATATAACTTATTTTTACGAAGCTTTTAGAGTATTAGCCTCAAGTGTTTCTCATGATCTTCACGGCTTTTAGAGTAAATGAGGATGTCATCAATAAAGATGACCACAAAGTGATCCAAATATTCCTTGAATACTCAGCTCATCATATCCATGAAGGCATCAAGAGCATTAGTCAATCCAAATGACATTACTAGAAATTCATAATGCTCATACCGAGTTCTGAAAGAAGTCTTTGGAATGTCATCAATTTTAATCTTTAACTGATGATATCCAAAACGAAGATAGATATACATCACCCATCTTGAGTCGCCAAATACATGGTACAAAAATACAAATATAACTTAATAATACAACTGTCGTGTAAAATACGACAAAACATAAACTGAGAGTTTTAATAAGAATATTGTCATCTAGACAATATCCACACTCAATGGAGTCCTCATTACATTTATTGTCACACTATTTAACAGAATAGTGAGGACTAATAATGTTATCATCTGGACCGTCACTTCGTTCCCCGACTCGTCCCAGCTATATTCTCATTTCCTGAATAGAACAGTGAAAGAAATGGTGAGCTCAACTAGCCCAGTAAGAAATTTTATGACTAAGATAATGCAAATAAATTATCATTAGTCTTTAACAATGTTAAAATGATAAAATACAATAGACATCAAGTTTAACTGCAGCGGAATAAACAATCCATTAGAAGAGTCAAGTAGAGCATGATATCTACTATCTTCTATGGTTTAAAATATTTTCATCAATTTTTATCGCTGAGACTCAGCTTAATAAATAAACCAAATCATCTAATCATCCCTGTACTACGGGCCAATGATATTCATTAAATCATCAATGGTCATGACAATACCGAATAATCCCTGATCATAATCATAACAAAAAATAATTCATCTTGCACGTAAGCCAAAGATATACAACTGTAAAACCAATAATCAACAGTACATCTTGCACGTAAGCCAAAAATATACAACTGTAAAAACAATAATCAACAGTACATCTTTCACGTAAGCCAAAGATATACAACTATAAAACCAATAATCAATAGTCCATCTATGTACGTAAGCCAAAGATATTCAATTGTAAAATCATTTTTAAAGTGTAACTAAAAATACTAGCCCTATCATGCTTAACTCCAGAAATTCCAATATCTAGACACAATCTTATATATGTTAACGTGAGCCTCCACTTTAAATTTTGTGGACATCGGAGTTATAAATCTCCAGTTATAGCCATTTTCGTCAGAAAATCACACAAATTAAAATAGTCATAACTTGGTCATTTTAAGTCGGAATGAGCTCATTTTTGGACAGTAGGTACTTTATACCATATATTTTCATGTCCCAAAAGTCCAGAATTTATTTCATAAACTAAGTGGCCAAAAATGCCCTTTTAAATTTTTGGGCAGTAGCTTTTTGGTACTTTGCAATTTTTGACTTCTTTGCTAAAATCAGTCCACATGAAAATCTATAACACCTTTTCCAGTGATTCCACTTGGATAAGTTAGAAAACTCATAGATCTAACTCTAGAACTTGACCACACTCAAAAATAAGAAATAGTCTTATTAATTTCATCAGACCAATGCTTTTATTATGACTTTCATCATAATCAACAGTCCAATGCTTATATTATGACTTTTGTCACAATCCACGTAAATAGATCATTTCCATAATTTAATAAGAAATGAATAGAAAGGATCATTCACCATGCATGTGGTAATCCACATATACAAGTTATTCTAACAGAATAATAAAGAATGGAATAACATAAGAATTCACCATCCATGCGATAGACCGCACAGATAGGTTATTCTCAACAGAATAATAAAGAATGAAACCAGGTCAGGTGTAATCCGCACCGACAGGATATTCCAACAGAATAATAAATAACGGAATCAGGTCAAGCGAAATTCTCACCGACAGGATATTCCAACAGAATAATAAAGAATGGAATAACAACAAAATTTTACCATGTATGTGGTACTTCGCATAGACAGGTTATTCCAGCAGAATAATAAAGAATGGAATAACAACAAAATTTCACCATGTATGCAGTACTTCGCATAGACATGTTATTCTAGCAGAATAATAAATAATGGAATAACAACAGAATTTTACCATGTATGTAGTACTTCGCATAGACAGGTTATTCCCAATAGAATAATAAATAATGGAACCAGGTTATGCGTAAACGCACAGACAGGATATTCCGACAGAATAATAAAGAATGGAATAATAGAATAATTTCACCATGTATGCGATACTTCGCATAGACAGACTATTCTAACATAATAAAAAAGAATGGAATAACAGAAGAATTTCACCATGTATACGGTAGTCCGCGTATACAGATTATTCTAACATAATAATAAGGAATGTAATAATAATAGCTCTCTTCATGGATAAGAAAGAAATAATACCCCTTACTATAATAATAATATCCCTTACGAGTACAACAAATTATATCCCTTACCTTAGAAGAACTGGATATTGGAAAAGTTAAGTAGCAGAATACTTTTCTTCTTTCTCTCTATAATTTCTCTCTCTAGAGTTTCAGTGAATTCATAAGAAATAATGAAGGAATGAGCTTCTATTTATAGAAGAACTGAAAGTAGCTCTTGGTCTTAACGAAGGGTCAAAATGACTCTTGGTAATATTGAAGAGACAACTACTATTTGCGAAGGGGCAATTAACTCTTGGAACACCGAAGAGACAAGTAACTCTTGGAAAACTGAAGGAAAAAATAACTCTTGGAAAACTGAAAGGACAAGTTACTATTAAAACTTTCAACCAACGATCCAAATTCATTTACTATTATAATTTCAACCAACGTTCTGAGAAATTAGCACTTCTCCTCATGGAATAATATTTTACCCAAAAATAATTTGGACCGAAAAGAAATATATTTTTCAGGTGAATAGTGCCCCGTGAATAGTACCCCGACATGAAAAGTACTCTAAATAATCGACTGAATAATATTCGGGTGAATAGTAATTTGGGTGAATAGTAACTTGTGAATAGTACTCCGACACGAAAAATGCCCCGAATACCCGAGTGAATAGTAATCGGGTGAATAGTAACTCATGAATAGTAACTCGTGAATAGTAGTCCGACACGAAAAGTGCCCCAAATACCCGATTGAATAATATAACCTCCAGACATCAATTATTATCGAAATAAATATCGATTTCTACTAACACTAATAATTCCCACAAAATGGAACTATCAATTTCATCTTTAATCAGCACGAACTTATTCGTTTTTCAATAAACGAATAGCTTTATGGCTTGATATGATAGTGATTGACTTTAATGGTTTGGTTTCTTGAAATTTCATAATAGGTTGGTTAGGAATATTAAAGCTAACCACCTTATGAAAATAATCAATTTTTGCATGATGAATAGTTTACCAATCAATCCCTAAAATCACATCAAATGCAAGTATTTTCAAAGAGATAATATCGACAGGTAATGTGCGGTTACTGATTTGAATCAAACAAGACTTATAAACAGTGGATGTAATTAATGTTTCTCCCAATGGAGTTTTAACAGATAAATCAAAGTCTAATTTCTCCGGGAGCAAGTTCACACGTTGAACACAACTAGGTGAAATAAAAGAGTGAGTAGAACCGGTATCTAACAAGGTATAGACTTCCTAAGAGTTTGTGATTAACTTACCCATGATAACTTCGTTTGGATTCCTCAACAAATGCTCTCACTTAAAATACTAACTTTTGCTTGTCTGAGACATCCTTTGGCGTCATCATCCCAATTGGACTTGACTTTACTACACGAAAAAATCGAGCTAGGTGACCTTCTCTTCCATAATTGAAATACGTTTTGGGTTGCTGCGTACAGTTTGGACGAATGTGTCCCTCTTTTCCGCATTTGAAACATACGACTGGTGGTCGTTCTTCTTCCTTTGAAACAGGTGTTGATGCTTCTGCTGACGTCCTTCCGTCATTATTGAATCTTCTTTTCTTAAAAATGTTCCTACTTAGTTCACCTTTCCTATTATCTTGGCCATGATTACCACTAAAGTGGTTACCATTTCTTGCCTCATAATTTCCTTCACGATGGTTATCGTTATTTCGATGGCCATTGCCACCGGTACGATTATTATCGTGTTATTGGTCGTTGCCTTTTAGTTGAGCTGACTCATTATCGTCCTCCATAACTGAGCCCTATTCACAACATCCGAATATAAACAAAGTTTGTGAGAAATGAGGTATTGACGTATTTCAGGTTTCAAACCTCTTAGAAATATTCGCGTCATTCGCTCCTCATTATCAACCAAATGGGATGCAAATCAGGATAACTCGGCAAACTTATCATCATATTGCGACACTGTCATATTGTTTTGCTCCAACTTGACGAATTCGACCTCCTTCATGTGACGAATACTTTCGGGAAAGTACTTGTCGTTAAATAATTCTTGGAACTTCTGCCAAGACATCTTTAGTGCGAAAAGATGATTACGTTTTACATAATTCTATCAATAATCTGCTTCTTCACGCAACATAAAGGTGGCAAAGGGAACCTTTTGCCCCTCTGAGCATTCCAAGACATCAAATATCTTGGTGATCTGCTTTAACCACGTCTCCGCCTTAAGTGGTTCTGGCTTTCCCAAAAACTCCGGTGGTCCCAGTTTCTTGAACTGCTTAACGGTGACCAACCGCGAGTTGCCATTGTTTACACTTGTATTTTGAACATGAGTCTCTCACGTTTGGTTTTGTATAAATTCTAAAAATTTCCTAAACATACCATCGTTCGTCATTTGGTCGGTGTTGTTGTTTACATGAGGATTATTGCCTTCCTGATGCACATTATCCTGGTTATTGATCGTCGGTAACTCAACGGTCTCATGTGCTTCATTGCTTATCTCAACATTTTCAGATGTCATTCTCAAACATTATAACAAAACAAGGGTTAATTGACATACCACAAATTATCCCTATACTCTGACCGACCGATTAAATAAAAAATAACTTAGGTAGGTCATACTAGCAAAGGATTAACCCGTCTCTCCCCTCCTAGTTCTTGTCTCACATGTCAGCCAGGGATGATATCCCTAAGCTTTGATACCAACTGTGACGCCCCCAAAATAGGTATACATCACCCATCTTGAGTCGCCAAATATTTGGTACAAAAATCAAATACAAACTTCTTTAATATCACACTAATAATGTAAAAATACGACATAGCATAGCTGAGTTTTTACATGAATATTGTCTCATAAAAATATCCAAACTCAAATTCAATTCTCATTACATTTATTATCACACTAAGTAGTGAGGACTACCAAAATAACCATCTCGGACCGTCACTCCATTCCTTGACTAGTCCCGTTTACATTCTCATTTCTTGAAGAAAACAATGAAAGCAAAAGGGTGAGCTTAACTAGCCCAATAAGAAATATTATGACTAAGATAATGCATAATAAATTATCATTAGCAATCATCAGTGTTAAACTGATAAAATACAATAAACATCAAGTTTAACTACAGCGGAACAAGCAATCCATTAGAAGAGTCAAGTAGAGCATGATATCTACTGTCTTCTATGATTTAAAAAGTTTTCATCCACTTTTTCGCTGAGACTCAACTTAATAAATAAACCGCATCATCGAACCATCCCTACACCACGGGCCAAGGATATTCATGTAATCATCAATGGTCATGATTATACCGAATAATCCCCGGTCATAATCATACCAACAACTGTCCATCAATGTACTGCGGGCCAATGAGGACTTTTACCACATCATTTGTAACATTACGGGTTATGATTATACCGAATGTTCCCTGGTCATAATCATACCAATCAACAGTCCATCTATGCACGTAAGTCAAATATGACTTTCATCATAATATAAACATGAGGATGATGACAATGATATAAGCATTAATCAAACGAAATTAAGGATAAATATTAAAGATTTTAAATTTATCCAGAGTTTTTAAATATCCAAATTGTCAACATGATACTGTTTTGTGGAGTAAAATTCAAGAATAATATTCATATATCAAAAATAATTTGGACATAAAAGAAATATATTTTTCGGATGAATAGTACCCTATGAATAGTACTTCGGGAATAGTACCTCGTAAATAGTACCCCAACATAAAAAGTGCTCCAAATACTCGAATGAATAATATTTGAGTGAATAGTAACCAAGTGAATAGTAACTCATGAATTGTAACTCATTAATAGTACTCTGACATGAAAAGATCAATAATTATCAAGAAAGCTCAGAATAATATTTTAAGAAAAGATATTGGATGAAGCGCAAATATCAAGGATATTCTACTAATTTCACGGAGTATAGACGCAATACTTTAAGAGAATGAGGGTATAATCAAGAATATAAGACGAAATAATAGTACTCACATACTATAGAGTATGAAAGAAAATATTATTTGTAACGAGATGAATTATTGAGTTGTGATTCTGAGGATAGAATCCTTTAAAGAGGGGAAAGATGTGACAACAGAGACTTTGTGATTTAATTTTAAATATTTATTGGATTGAATAAATATTTTTCGATGAATTAATTATTAGATTAAATTATTAATTAATGAAGTTGTGGTGGATTAATTTAATTATATGTGTTATATTTATTAAATTAATGTGGAGAATTTTATTATTCGAAGTATGTGATTATGTGAGCTTATTGTATTAAAAGAAATATTTAATAAGCTTAATGCTATTTTTTTAATTAATTTAATTATTAATTAGAGATTTAATAATTTGATATTATTATTAAATGAGAAAATTTAATTATGTGACTACGTGCATTATTGAGAAATCATTATATTTTATTTAAAGTAAATTAAATAAGATATTGATTTATTTTATAAAGGAGCGTGACATTATTTAAACTATATGATAATGTTTTATTAAATTAAATGGTTTTTGAATTATTTTCTTGCTAACCAAACATGGCACTAAGGGAGGTTATGGGCAGTTAACCCATGACTGGGTAACTGACCACCAATGCATCCGTTCCTTTTCTATTTATAATACGTCTTCTTCTTTTCTATTATTCTTCTAAGTCTGATAAAAACATCACAGAGAGTTAGTTTGAGAGAATTGTTGAGAGAGATTGCTTGGTGTTTGAGAATTATTGAGGAAGACTTTAATTCATCTCCTATTATTTTATCTACGCTTGGGTAATCTCTTCAACCCAATTATTATTTTTACGTATTTTAAGTTTCATGAATATGGCTTAAGTCTTCTATGAATCTCTGTAAATTGGAAAGTTGATATAGGAATACATGTAATGATTCGAGTAGTATATCATGTTTTATATATATGTTGTGTGTTTCCATATCACCAATTTCATAAGATTATAACGTATATTATGACTTGTTATTTCAAAAATTTACAGAGTACGCGATATGGCCATATGGCCTTATATGTGATTTTTATATGTCAAACATAATTTTTTTTGCAAAATTCACACACTTATATGATTATGCATGCTAAAACGAACAAAACAAAATTTGAATGGTTGGATTTAGTTTTATAATGAATCTATGGCGTTGAATTTTAGGAATTTATGTTCAACACTTCAAGAACATCAAGAACGGTACAATTTGCATGCTTTAATTCTATGATTATGTGTTTTAATGGATTAAAATCACTCTATATATGTTGGGTAATGGTTATGTATAAATTCTAACATGTGGATATGTTTAATTTGGGGAATTAATGATCAAGTAATGTTTAATTCGCTGAACTCATGTGTTCTTCGCGAACTGGGAATCAAATTCTGGAGTGTCGCGCCGCGGCGCAAACTCCAGAACTGATGTCCCGCGCCGCAGCGCCATTGCGCCATAGCGCCAAACCCAGCACTAATGCCCCACGCCGCAGTGCCATGGCGCCGCAGCGCCACTTAGCAGAATGGTCAGAAATGAGTTTTTAAAAGTGTTCAGGTATAGAGATGTGTTGGTAACTTAGTCTAATGAATATAAAGACTTGTTAGACCTATAATGAGATGTTAAAATAAATTCTTAACATGTCCATAACACAATTACGTGTGAATTGAATGATCAAATGCATAGTTACCTTATTGTTTGTGAAGTCTTAATTTTTGACAATAAGTGTAGTAATTGACTAAGTATAGTCATGAACTCGAGCTAAACAAAGAATAAACTTGTGATGTTTATTACGTGATAATTGATTGGTGTTGTTAACATGAATGATATGTAGGATTTAAATCAAAGAACGAGTTTTATTAACATGTAATCTACGCACGAGACAAGTTTCTTACCCTATACTTTTGTTGAGCAAGTTTCTTACCCTACTTGTTATCATTATTAAGTTGATTAATTCATCCTTCTATATTGAGTAAGTTATCATTATTATTGATCAAGTCTGTCTTGTATATTAAAGCCTATTAATCTTTCAAGCATGATTCTGTTATACAATAATTATCCTATTGTATATCTTTTGAGATTTTATTCAAGTTAAATATTCAGTTACTATTAAACCTTGTTAGAATAGCGAACCCTTAATGATTCAACTAGTCCATAGTTGATGAGCGTTCTAAATTCCAGAACACTTGATGAATTATCCAAACCAAACTTCCTTTGGTGCGGACTCAAATTGTCAAACTGAGATGAACAACCCTGTATAGGGGATTATTTACACTTTAACGTTAAGATATTGTGCACAGTATGGTACTAAGGGCTGATCCCCCTAAGTCTGAGAAGAAGAGTCCATAGTCTTATGACTGTTAAAGGTTTCAAGTAAAAACACTTGACAACCTAGGACATAGTTCAAGATCTTATGACCCTCAGATTTTTTTTTGATTCTTGTTATTTCTCTCGCATGTTATTATTCATTGTTATATTGTTATACTTGTGGGAAATCGTGTTCACTCTTGTGTAATAATAACATTGCAGTTAAACGAAAGAGCAGACGAACCTTCCACTAGTAAAGGCAAGGGCAAGCTTAGCAAGTAATGGCGGCTATTATATTACTATGGTTATGTAATTAGAATTGATGTTACTAAGACTTTTTGTTTATGTTTTGCCGCACAGATGTTTTAAGGTTGGAGTAACCTGGGATTTATTTATTATGCAGTTGATGTAACCCCATAAAGGGAGATTTATTATTTATTCTATCTATTGCATGGTTTGCATTTATTTATGGGTAGATAGATAGATGATGTTTGTACAGTGAACACCAAATCTTGTGGAAATGGAAGTACCGGATTTGGGGGTGTCACATTATTCCTTATGAATACTGAACAAAATAATATCCCTTACCTCAGAAGAAAACTGGATACCGAAATAGTGAAGTAGCATACTTCTCTTCTTCTTTCTCTCTATAACTTCTCTCTCTATAATTGCTCTTGTGAGTCTTAGTGAATTTGTGAGAATGAAAGAATAATGAGCTTCTATTTATAGAAAAATATAGTTTCGATAATTACACGTTTTGGGGCTCAAAATATTACAGTATAATACCTTCATATTTTTTTCTATTTTTAATTTAGTCCTACATGTATTATCAAACTTGCACCACCTCCCCTAATAGTTCATCATGTGAATCAATAGTTCAGTCATGTGAATCAATAGTTCTATACATGTGAAAAAATAGTTACAGTATAGTATCTTCATCTATACCTCTAATTTTAATTTAGTCATGTAAGTATTATCAATCTTGCACCACCTCCCTTAATAGTACATGCATGTGAATCTATAGTAAATTCATGTGAACAAATAGTTATAAGCATATGAATTAATAGTAATTAATTGTTCATTTATCTGATTAATTACCCGATTGGTCAATATAACTTTATCAAAATAAATGTCTATTTCCACTAACACTAATAATCCCAACACAATGGAAATATCAATTTCATCTTTAATCAACACGAAATTATTCATCATTAATATTATAACTCACAATATTTAATAATCAGATCGTTCCCAGGAAAGAGGGGGCTTTCCGATAAGGATTTCTCCCTATTAGCGCGTAATTAGGTGACCAAAGCTCTACTCGATAGAACTTTCTAGACATCATAAATAATGCAAATAATAATATAAATAACTTTGTCGTCTCAATTATTGATTTAAAAATATAAAATATTATATAGATGATACTGTGACAATAATATGAGAGATATTATGCAGCAATTACTGTGTCAATAATTGAGTATAACTGAGTGACTTCTCACGTAAGCATCAATAATCAATATCGTGTGCTACTATGCAATCACGCGTATTACTGTACTTTTACCACCGAGTATTTTAACAGTTTAACGATAAAACTTTCGCCGTTATTTTTATAAAAAGATATTTCTGTCGTTTTCTCATTCTGACAGTAATTCTGTTGTGGGGTCCACCAATGATTGCGCCATCGTACGAATATTCCCTGATAAAACAAATTTTCCCCGACCAATAGAATATTTTATGACAACTTGCATACTTTGCAAAATTTATAAATACTACCCATAATTATAACATTATATCAAATCCACACCTTAATATTAAAAAAATATTTTGAGAAATTAAATCTTTATTCATAAAATTTAGGGTCTTACATTCAATGCGTTTCTTCAGGTCGTTTTATTGTTGTTTCTTGATTCAAATCTCGTCCACTCTTGATTTCGCCACTACCAACTCTTTCAGCAACTTTTTTAAAATTCACTACAAGAAAAAGTTCTATCTACGACCAACGATATCAGTGACAACACTATCTAGTCGCTGATAATAGTCATAGCGACCGCTATCTGCAATTGAGAAGGATTCTATTCACTAGTTTATATTAGCGAACACATGCGATCGTTGGAATGAATTTCCCTCCTAAAAATTGGTGTGAAACTTTGGCGCGGCGAGCACTCTAGCAGTCGCTGATATGTCAACATCATTAAAAATTAGCGATTACATGCGGTTACTGATGGCGGTATCTGATTCTCATAAACTTAATCAGATTCAGGCATTCGCTCAAATCAGTACAGAAGAAAACAAAAGAGGGACACACAGACGAGGGAAAAGAGGGAGTAGGGGGAGAAAAGAAGCAGAAGGATATTGCCGCCTTCACCACCAACATCGTCGGTCGACGCCTTCACCACCGCCGGTAACCCATTTAATTAATTTCTAAATTAAACTGTGCTTATTATTTAGGTAACCCCTTTAATCATTCTCTATGGAGTTGATGAATTTTGGTTATTAGAAAATTATATAATTACTACATTATCTAGGGGACCTTAATGAAAGGCAAAATTTTTAGTTTTCTTTCATGGACTAGTATGAAGAACATATGTTTATGTTAATGCTTTGGTTGTTGGAGTTTTGTGCTGAGAATTTTCATATGTTTCTATTAATGCTATTAGTTGCTGATGTTTTGTTCCGTGTGTGAGGTTATGTGGGGTATAATATAAGTGGGGTCTAATTTACCCACTGGTGATATATATATATATATATAATTTACCCACTTTTTGATAAAATGCTAATATGAGGGCTGTTATAGTGTCAAGGTATGCTAGCTGTAATTTAGAGTCTAAAAGGATGTCTAATAGCTTACATATTAAAACTAATGCTTCAAGAATGCTTCTATGCTTAAGTGTAGTAGGTTTTAATATAACTTGTAAATCATGACGCATTCTATCAAAGCAAAATCAGTTCATTGTGACCGATACAAAGAGATGATTATGATTGGCTAATCATGCTTCTAATGATGATTGCATACTACAATTTGGTGTCTAAAAGACCAAACCTTGAAGACTAAATATAGCAAGTCTAAAATATCATTTTTAAGAGGGAAAATAACTCAAATTAAACAGGGCAGTCTGGACCTATTTGAAACAGGCCATTATTTTGAGAGTTTGAATGGTTAATTTTAAGGCTTTTTTATAAACTGTCAATGTGTAAACTGAGATATGTCATCCGGATGCAAGTTAAACATGTGAAATGTTATGTAAATAACTAGTCCATGTCTATATGTTGCATAATCATGCTAACCTTGTGGGCCATGTTGTTAAACTATGTTCTTATGGAATTTAAAGCCTATTAAGGGTTGTTTTGAACAAAGAATTTAAAACCTTGCACCCTTAAATTTTAAGTCATGAATACAAAGTATATAGAAATTAGATTATGTGATAATGTTTAAAAATTGAGGGCTTAGGGTCTGTTATGATAATTTAGTGTTAAACCATGCTAAAAATGCTTTGAATGGACTGTTTTGGGTATTAGATAGAAAGACAACTAAATGTTACAAGTATGTAATGTTTTGGAATGTTTTGGGTATCAAATGACTTTATAGGACTAATAGTCTCGCATTAAGGGACTAATAGTATGCCTTCTTCTGTACTCTTGATATACGCAACGTTATAGTTTCTAGAACATAATGCAAAGTCCATTGGTTGTTCTTCAAACTTGACCATCAAGATATTTTCATCACCTAATGTCCTATGTAGAAGAGCTTTTGTTGTGTTTTGAATATGGACCAAGAACATGAGGCAATAATCTACGATAAAAGTACAACATGAGGCAATATGAGCCATAAGTATGACTTAGCTTATAATAGAAAGAAAATAAAAAGTACAAATATATATATAATCTAGTTGGCCACTTATACAAGTAAAATTATAAAATTTTCCTACATACCTATCAAACAAACTCTAAATTATAAAATTTGTATTCATTGTTGCGTTATACTTCCTTGGTGTTTAATATATGTGATGTTATGTTAATTGCTTATACATTCTTGTTGCTCTTATATGCCTACAAATGGCCATATATGCATTGCGTCATGCATGTGGATATTCCATATTATAAGGGAGACTCTGCCGAAATTTTTTCGTTGGTCGGGTAATTTAGACTTGTCCCAATGCATATGCAGACCTTGCATGATGCAATGATTCATATTCTACCCCTAGGAATCTATTGTCTTTAGGTTGGTGTCAGTTAAAATATGTAGGATGACATAAGACCATACCTCATTCTAATTTAAGATCCACAACAATATACCATGTCTTTGGGTAAGTCGATCTCAAGCTGTGTAAATTTGTTTTGGCATGTATCCTTGTTCAATTCCCAAATAATCATATATGATGCACACTCATGTTATAGATGTACATATACAATTATTATTTTATACAATTACTTGTTATTATTGTCATTTTATTTATATATGTAAATCATATAACTCATACTAACATCTTAAATTTTATATTTATAGATGTCTTCTGAACCAGAACAACAAAAGCGCGGGTTGGGTCGAGTCCCTAATCATGTGCCGAAGGCCCTGGCTAATCCGAATGATCGCATTCTCATACAGATTCCTCCTCCTCTAGAAAGCACGTAAGTTAAACATCGTGTATATATAATCATTTTATATTTCCATTGTTATAGATATATACTAATGTAAATTATTTTTCATATTATAATAAAATTACTAATCTTTAATGTAAATTGTTGTATATTGTAGTGATTTTCAAGATAGTAAAATTGTGAAGTTTATTTCACAATTATGCTTACAGAACTGGCCTACGCCAGTGATTACGTGGGCGAGCACACCTCTCACCCATAAGGATGCAGTTTGGGTTGAATTTTAGGTATTTTTTTATCACTCTGATAGATAATATATAGTTAATCAAATAATATTATTTAGTAATATTGGATTATGGTAATATCACAGTTTTAATAATATTATTATTATTTTATTTACAGAAAAGGTATAGATGGGATGAAGCGCAAGCATCAGTTATTTAGACATTATTCTGGCAGAAGTGTGCCGTCTCCGAACTAAAGATAATATAAACAAGGAACGACTAGAAAGCCCTGCAAAATACAGAGATTGACCATCCAGGACAAGGTGAACAGTATATACATGAGCATAACCTCTGGTGGTGCGCACAGCCCATATGGGTGCAAATGTGTGACCAGTAGAGAGCTGAGAGTAGGTTTAAGAGATGAAAGACTACCGTCTCGAACAGATCCTCAGGTGTATCTGAAGGAGAAAAGGCAAAAGGCAAGTATCGGGGCGGCATTATATCACAGCTGCAGCATATTACTGCCATGGTACGTATGTATAGCAAGCTTATTGGTTTAGTTATTTGTTTTTATGTTTACAGTCATGTTTTATAGCTAAAATATAATATGTTTACATATTAATATGAGAACATGAATTGTAGGAGTCTCAGTCTCAAGGTCAACCTATCAATTGGTTGGATGTGTATGTGGCCACCCAGGATGATTTGCCTGAGGCTGTTCAAATAGCAGCAATAAATTAACTTTATATTAATATGTTTTTTATAAATTGTGACGACCTTTTTTTAGCATTCTTTAATTTATTTTTAACTATTTAATTGTTAACCTTCTGACAGGATACTTATAAGAGCTTAATGAACGAGCGATATCCTGAAGGTACCCCACGTCCATCGATTGATCAAGAATTGTGGGAGAGGGCGTCAGTCATGAAGAAAAAATATGTTAAAGGCCAAGGACAAAAATGACGCTCGAACATCGGTGGCACAGGCAGCTCTGCTACCCAGTCTACATAGTCATCATGTCATTCCGCCTATTATACTACTGCTGACAGTGTGAGAGCGATCTGTCGAGATCGTGATCTTCTTCGTATACTGGACGGGCATCTGCAGTCTCTGAGTCCCGATGAGTTGGCGGATGCAGTGGAGGCAACAGCACGACATCAAGATGGCGATGAGGTATACATAGATATTGTTGTATCTTATTTATGTTTAAATAATTTCTCTTGTTTAGCTTTCCCTAAGTCATAGCAGTATCAACACATGTAACATGTTATATTCTTTTGCTAATTATAGGGTCCTACTAATTTGGATGATGATGCATGAAGAGCTACACTTATTTTTTAGATATTTGGGTAGTTACCTTGTATTTTTATATCTATTCTTTTGACAATTATATTGATTGAATATTGTGTTGGTTTACGTGTCTACAATGGATGGATGTTTATATATGCTGGTGTACGTGTATGTGTTGGGATATATATATAAATCATGGATAGATGTTTATATGGATGCTTATATATACTGCTGTGTTGGGATTGAAAGCAGGTACAAAGCAGGGTATATTTTTTTTTTTGGAAATCTATAAAATAGGAAAAAATATTTTAAAAAATATCAACATCAGCGACCGCATGCGATCGTTAATACAAAGAGCGGTCGCTGATGGCCTTTGGGAACATAGCGATCGACGTGATCGCTATTGCTGGTCGCTGACACATGTGCCACGTCATCCTTGACAACTGACTGAGCATGACTCAGATTAGCGATGGATTCGGTTGTGGATGACACCGCTGAGAAGTTGGTCGCTCATAATGGTCGTTTATGTCTAACCAGCGACCAGATTATCTGTGACTAGTATCAGTGACCGCAATCGGTCGCTAATGCTCATCTGCGACCGCATTCGGTTGGAGATATGCGGTCGCTGATAAGCCTTTTTGTTGTAGTGATTGCTTCAATCGGAGAATTTCTTTTCGTTTTCAAGAATCCCCAATAATATTTGCTAAATCCAAGATAATCAAAGAAAGAACATAATGACTTATGTTTCTTAGCAACTGCAACAAGTGTCAATTGAAGCTGATGTGAAAAACAATGAATATAGAAAGTACATGGATTTTCAAATAATATTAAACTCTTAAGACCTTTAAACTTCCCTGACATATTGCTAGCTCCATCATTAATTTGGCCACGCACACGTGATATGCTCAATCCATGTTTAGAAAAAAGTTGATCAATAACATCTTTTAGTGTCAAAGTAGAAGTTTCAGGAACATGAATAATGGAAAGAAATCACTCAATTATACAACCGTACATGTCCATATATCGTAAAAGCACTGCCATTTGTTCTTTGATTGATGTATCACGAACCTCATCAACCAACAAAGAAAAAAATCCATCCCAATTTCTTTAATGATAACTTGTGTAGTCAAAAATGCAGCGGCTCTACAAATATCTTTTTGGATTGAGTGTGAAATCAATTTATGATTCTCTCGAGCATTTTTTAAGACAACTTTACTTACCTCATCATTGTTTTTCGAAAAAACTTTAGCTGAGAAATAAATAACCCTCGTTTTCTTGAACCCTCTGACTCATCGTGATGAAAAGGCAATCCTTCTTTTAAAAGAAACCTAACACATTTAACTGATGCGAGCAATCGAAGACGGTAATCGATCATTGGTTGCTCAATTATGTTAGCAAGATTGATATCTATTGTGATGCCCCCAAAATAGGTCTACACACCCCATTCTAAGTCGTCAAATACATGATACATAATTAAAATACAAACTTAATTTACACAATTATTAATTATCGTGTAGAATACGACAAAATATAAACTAAGAGTTTTAACACGAATATTGAATATTGTCTCGTAGACAATATCCAAACTCAAATGGAGTCCTCATTAAAATTATTTTGACATTATTTTATAGAATAGTTCGGACTACTATAACCATCATCTTGGATCATCAATCCATTTCCCGACTAGTCCCAACTATATTCTCATTTCCTGAAGAGAACAATGAAAGAAATGGGTGAGCTAAACTAGCCTAGTAAAGAATATAATGACTAAGATAATGTAGAATAAATTATCCTTAACCTTCAATAGTGTAAACATGATAAAATACAATAGACAACAAGTTTAACTGTAGCGGAACAAGTAATCCATTAGAAGAGTCAAGTAGAGCATGATGTCTAATATCTTCTATGATTTAAAAGTTCATCATCAATATTTTTATCTTTGAAACACATCTCAATAAATAATCCACATCCCCGAATTATCCATGCACTACGGGTGAAGGATATTCATTAGTATCACATCCACGAATTATCCATGCACTACGGGCCAATGATATTCGTTAGTATCACCATTGGTCATGATCATGTCAAACAACTGTCCATCAATGTACTACGGGCCAATGAGGACTTTCACCACATCATTTGTCTGTAACATTATAGGTCATGATTATACCAATACATAATTTTTTTTCATTATCATACCAATCAACAGTACATCTATGCACTACGGGCCAAAGATGAATTTCACCACAATATAAACATGAAGATAATGACAATGATATAAGAAATCAATCAAGTGAGATTAAGGATAAATATTAAAGATTTATAATTCAATTTATCCAGAGTTTAAGAATGTCCAGATTGTCAAAATGATAACTAATTTGTGGAATAAAATTCAAGAATAATAATCATGTATTAAAAATAATTTTGACAGAAAAGAAATCAATTTTTTTATCGCGAATAGTACCCCAGGTGAATATATAATACCCAAGTGAATAGTACCTCATGAATAGTACTATATGTATGAATAATATCGTATGAATAGTGTCGTATGTATGAATAGTATCTCGACATAAAAAGATTAAAATTTAACAATAATGTCCAGAAAAATATTTCAGTGAAACGATACTAGATGAAAAACAAATTTCAAGGATATTCTACTAATTTTAAGGAGTATAGAAGCAATAATTATCAAAATAAGTGTAGAATTAAGAATATAAAACGAAATAATATTACTTATATACTACGTACAAGTATGGAAGAAAATATTATTTCTTACGAATATTGAACAAAAATGATATCCCTTACGAATATTGAACGAAAATAATATTCCTTATAAATATTGAACAAAGATAATAATATCCCTTACGAATATTGAACAAAAATAATATTACTTACGAATATTGAACGAAAATAATATTCTTTACGAATACCAAAAATAATATCTCTTATAAATATGAAATAAATAATATCCCTTACCTTAAAAGGAGAGTAATTCTGACTGGTATAGCGGGGATATTCTTGAAGAAAACTTACACTATTTGCTACACTCAAAGTTTCATTAAACTCAAAAGAATATACGCTCAATATTATAGAAGAAGAACTCTCTGATTCTGGTGTGATTTTCATTTCCAAACTAAGCATCCTATTTATAGGAAAATGACAACATACTACTATTTAGAAAACTCACGGACGAACAATTTAAGAATTCATGGACAAATTTTATGCAAATTCACGGATGAACTTTTTGATTTTAATATGCAGCACTACGCAACTATGCAGTACTATGCAACACTATGCAGTACTATGCAATATAAAACAAAAACTGAGATAACTTTCAACTGATGATTTTGAAAATTGAGTAAGTCGGGGTCCATGTAATAAGTCAAATTTATAATAAATACTTTATGACAAACCCCTTTTATTTATATTAATTCACTAGACTAAACACATTTTTAATCTTTCAATATTTTTTCATCATTAATATTATAACTCACAATATTAACAACAAGATTATTCCCAGGAAAGAGGGGCCTTTCCGATAAGGACTTTTCCTTATTAGCGCGTAATTAAATGACCTAACTCCTTTTCTCGACAAAACTTTCTAGAAATTGTCAATAATACAAATAATAATATTAATAACTGTGTCATCTCATTTATTGATTTAATAATATAAAATATTGTGCAGATGATACCGTGACAATAATTGAATCAATAATATGAGATATTATGCATCAATTACTATTGCAATAATTGAATAAAATTGAGTGACTTTTCATGTAAGCATCAATAATCAAAGATATTGTACAATACAGTGTGCTACTGTGCAACCACGCGTATTACTGTACTTTTATCACCGGGTATTTCAACAGTTAACGGTAAAATCTTGCCGTTATTTTATAAAAAGGTTATTTCTGTCGCTTTCTAAATCGTACAGTAATTCCGTTAGTGGGGTCCACCAATGATTGTGCCGTCGTACGGATATTCCCTGATAAAATGAATATTCCCCAACCAAACAAATATTTTATGAAAACTTGGCTTACTTTGCAAAGTTTATAAATAGTGCCCACAACTATAACATTATATCAAATCCACACCTTATTATTCAAAATAATATTTAGAGAAAATTAATTTTTTATTCATAAAAAAGTTGGGGTCTTACATCTATGTTTTGAGGTTGATTCAATAAATTACGACAAACCTGTTCACATTTACGATGAACACTACCATGATCTCCAACATGTATTTCCAATCTGTCCATCTTCTTCCAATTTCTAAATCCCTCGCCAACAAATGCATCCCCACCACCTTGGTTATCATGATCGATTTTAAATAGGTAACAACATAAATAAAATAGAGCATCTTCACTCAAACTATATTCCAACCAACTTTGATATTTTCGTACCAATTCTTGTTAAATTTACTAGCAATTCTACTAATTAGTGTATTTGAAAATTTGTGAGGTATTGGTTGAGTCAGACCCTATGTAAATAATTTATTCGACAATTCTCTCTGTTACTAGCATGATAAGAACTTATTGGCGGTATTTTACCGAGATCCCCCTCAATATTAAGGGAGGGAGATACCGGTGTATGTGTTTGGAAGTATATATTTTGGGCAAAAGATTCTGGTACTTGGGTTTGGGGGTTAACACTTTGCGGGTGAGTTTCTTGGTGAATATCAGCAGTGATATGTTCTTCACTAGTACATTCGGCTTGGACATTTTCATGAGTAGATTCAAATTTTGTACGTTCAGTTGTTGTAACCCAATTACGTATGTGTATGCCTTACAATCAATAAATATTTAAAAACTAATTCAACATTAAAACAAATCAATATACAATATGAATAGTCAAGTGTAATTAGCAGTTAGCACCAACAATAAACGATCTCAATTAAACCCCTAACAAGTAACAAGTAAAATTACAAAATAAATTATAAAATTTAAAGAATGTAAAAATAGATTAGAAACACATACTTGAAGAACTTTTATTTGATGGAGTTCTCTTCATTGTTGTAGTGTTGCTTTAAGAAGTAAAAAGCCCTAATTTTATAAAAGTACAAACAAGAAAAATCTATAAACAATTACAAAAATTCCTAAAACAATTGTTAAATTTGTGAAATTAAAAAACTAAAATTAATATATACTCTGGAATTTTCAGATCCGGATTGTGATTGGTAAGTGATCGCTTGCTTTGTTGAGATTTGCGCTGACGTTGTTGGTTACTTGACTTTTGCTTTGTTACTTACTTACCCTTTGACTTTGAGTCTCACTCTCTGTTGCTGACTAGGTGAATAGAAAAGTTGCGCTAGTAGGGAATTGGGAATTGGGAATTGGGGATTGGGGATTTAGTTTTTTAAGTATACATACAAAATTTCACTTTAAACTCTCTTAATTTTTTTTTCCTAATATTCCCCCTTAACTCCCCCGATCCCTTGAAAATTCAATGGGATCAGGTACCCCCACCCTGCTGTAGGTCTGCCCCTAGAGGACAACCAAACATCAAGATTAGGTTAGGTTAGGTTAGGTTAGGTAAGGTGGATATATTTTGTTGGGCTTCTGGATATACAGTCTAGTGTATATAAGTTATATACTTTAGTTTTATATAAATTGAGTTTATCTCAAGTTTTTTAGTTAAATTTAATTTTATGGATGAAGAGATCATGTAAAAATATGAGTAAACGTAATTTTTTATTTAGTTTGAGATTGTGCAACACTATTAATTATTATAACATTGTAAAATAAAATTAATTAAAATTTTTATGACGTAATGTTTTTTTATGATTAAGATTAATTAAAATTTCATTATCATAAAGTCGATAATAAAAATTATCGAAATAAAATTCATATATTCAAATATTTTTCTATTTTCTTTAAATTTGTAATGTTAAATTTATATAAAGACCCTAAAAATGGACGTGGTATATTAGTTAGATACCCTCTAGGGTATATCCCTTTTTTAGTATTTTGTTTTATATTTTACCCTAGAATTTTTAAATTTTTAGTGAATAATAATGAAATAGTTATGGTAAATTTAAAATAAGAATTTTCTTTAATTTTCAAACAGTTTTCTTCTTTTTTTTTTTCCTGGAATGGAAAAATTATATAAGTAGAAAGTGTAGAATATTAGTGCAAGTAAAGGAACCGACATAAGTTGACGCCGTGACTGTACATTACATATACTGTAGTCTATAGGCAAACGCGAGGATCCACATAAAATATAAATTTATATTACAATAGTAATATCCTGATTCCTGACAGATCATATATATATATATATATATATATATATATATATATATATATATATATATATTAAACTCTCTCCAAAATCTCTTGATTTCTTTTAAATAATTTCGATTCAAATTAATTAAGCTGGTGGTATTGTCAGCTCTTATCTCTATCTTGATCAGATCAAATGGGTGCAGGTAGTGTATTAGCTGCTGCTGCTGCACTGCTGCTGGCGCTAATAATAATATTATTTCCTTATCACAAAAATCAAATAAATGGAGAGGATGTCGACGGCACTGATCAAAAGATGAGGTCATGTGATATATATCAAGGAAGGTGGGTGTATGATAATAGGTATCCTCTATACGATTCAAATAAATGTCGTCCATTCTTAGAGAATTCATTCACCTGCCAACAAAATGGTCGCCCTGACAATCTCTATCTCAAGTATAGGTGGCAACCCTATGCATGCAACCTTCCAAGGTACGAACACAATATCTTCAAAAAAAAAGAAGAAGTTTTCCATTTGTTTTTGTATTTAATTTGTTCGATTCCACTTTTTTTTGTAAGAGTATTATATATATACCAACACAATACCTTCAAATTTGTCATCATAATTTTATTATCATATCACATTACTAAATGAATAATATTTAATTTTTGGAACGGATGAATATGAACTTTTAAACTTATGATGAGTTCTTTGGTGTCTTTAATATATATATATATATATATATATATATATATATATATATATGTGATGTAGGTTCAGTGGAAGAAATTTCTTGAGAAGCTATAGGGGAAAAAGCATAATGTTCATCGGAGATTCAATGGGTCTAAATCAATGGCAGTCGCTCACTTGCATGCTGCATACTGCAGTTCCTCAGGCAACATACACATTAACCCGAACAAAAGGCCTCTCCACTTTCAAATTCACTGTGAGATTATATATATATTTCTATAGTCATCCCTTAATTAATTGCTTCAAAGAAAATTTATAAATATATCTATATTGCCATCCTTTATGTTCAATTAGGTTTCCGCTCCTATTGATCATTCTTTTGTTTCTATTCACTTTTTTTTTTGGGTTTATTGTTTTTTTTGTGTTACTTTATGCATGTTTTACTTAAAATTAGGTTAAAGGGAAAATATAAACAAATAGATGCCTATATATAATTGATAATTGATCTTCTAGCTAGAGCGCACGTAAATTCTTAATTTTTACACTAATTTTAAGAGTAATTTCTAATGAATTGTGTGCGTCATTATATTAATTGATGTGGTTGAATTCGTCTCATTTTGCGTTGAACAAATATAGATGTAGTTTTATTATTTTCACTTTATTTACTGTTAATTTTCTACTACTTTTTTGTAGACTACCGCTGAGTAACCTGCAGTATATATGTCCAAAATATAGCATATGAATTTGAGTGGTCGATCCGGTTTATGGATGTTAAATACAAGTAGCAGATATTGGGAATGAGACGATCTATAAAGGATTAAGAATTAATAGAATTATATATACGATATATAATTCTAGTTATATAGTAGAAAGATCTGAACTGGGATCGAAGCCATTATGCAATGCAGGTAACGTAACTGTGAAGAAATCTAGTTTAAAAAACCACTATTTATTTTTAGGAATTTCCGACTAACGTGCATGCATGGAAACATCACGTGTCATATATATATATATATATATATATATATATATATATATATATATATATATATACCATGTAAATGTAGTATAATTGTAACACACTCTTCTCGAAAAAGAAAAGAAGTTCACGTACAAAACACAACAATTTTTTTAAAAAATAAACAAAATATTAATAACTTCAAAATATTTAATAATTAATAATCCATAAATGCCGAATTAAATACAATACTCCAACTATTTACATAATAATCAAAATCTTAAATTTAATAAATTTATTAGATCAAAGGTAACTCTTTTCGCATGAAACACTAAACCGTCCTAGCAAACTTGTTCGAAGAAAAACACATTATGAGTCTACGGATAGAGATAAACAAAAATATAACAAGATATATAATGATACCAAAAGAGTCGAATGAATGAACAAATATGAACTATGAACGAATTACACACATAGCAAAATTAATTAGTGAGACCAGGGGCGGACCTGCCTTAGGGCAGGGGGGCCTCTGACCCCACTGAATTTTCAGGGGGGTCAGGGGTCATATTAGGAGGAAAAAAAATTAAGAGGGTCATATTAGGAAAAAAAAATATTAAGAGGGTCTAAAGTGAACATGTATACTAAGAAACATGACCCCACTGTATTATGTTATATATATACTAAGTGAGCAGACACTAGGCAACAATCCCTAATTTTCAAATCCCACTAAGTCATTAAGCCAATTTTTCTATTCTTCTATATTGTGGATATAAAGAAACGATTCTAATTTTTCGAGTATATAGAAGGAATTGGGGAATTGGATCAAATGTTGGTTCAGAAAAGAAAGGATGATGTGTATCCCCAAGTCTATTTGTTGTTGAAATTGGCTCTACTTTTGTCCGTTGCTACTGCAACTGTTGAAAGGACATTTTCAGCCATAAATATTGTGAAGAATGAACTCCGTAACCAAATGGGAGATGAATGGATGAATGACTGTTTAGTAACATACATTGAGCGTGATATTTTTGTAAGTATTAAAAATGAGGCTATATCATGCAACAATTTTAAGCAATGAAACCTCGAAAAATATTATTATAAATAATATTTGAGGATTGTTTAGTTTTGTAAATTATTTTATGAAATTTTTATTTGTAAGAATTTTTTTTTCCGAGTTTGACCCCACTGAACAATCTGTCTGGATCCGCCCCTGAGTGAGACTATATATATACAAATGATGAACACTATCGCACGTACAATTATAATCAAAAAGATCCTAAACAAGAAGGCTGAATCTAATGTTTATGAGGTGACAATTTTATAATGAACTTAAATATAAATAAGCAAAAACTAACAAATACATCGGTGCCATGATTGATGTATGCAAATTAATCTGGATAGTACGATGAGACATACATCACTAACCCGTCAAACAAATCAAATTAAATCAAATACTGGGTCAACACATATGCATCCTAAATAAATATATCAAAAATAGTCAAAGCTCACTCCCAGAACAATTACAAAAGGATATGTCGTGAACTAACCACACTACCACATAAGGTGTCATGCTTCGATGTCAAGAGAACATGTGGTATCCCCACAAGTAGTTATATCAAGTATATTAGTATCAAAATATAAAATATAAGTCGAAAGGGTTTCAAATTACAAGGCTTACATAACTATTATTAAATTATATCAAATTATTCAAAATACAAACATACTCAACTGTCTTAAGATATCAAATATAAAAAATAACTTCTGAATGTCAACATAAATATACGAATAAGTTCTCAAACGAATAATGTCTCAAAACACAATTTGTCCAAATGATGAATTATTGCATAACTAATATAGGGAATAAAACAACTGTTATGGTTGTATATAGCGTGATCAAGCAATCAAATCACACAAATGAAGCGGAAGCGCGATAAAACGAGTTTTAAATTTTTTTCATACAAATTATCACCATGATCATGCTTTGTGCTTAACCCTAAATCTATCTCTATAGAATATGTGTACTCTATTAATTCTTGAAATTGTTAGTGTTACCCTAATCGAAAATAAGACATTCTTATTTATAGATGCAGGAAACCCTTCTTGACAATTTAGGATTAGGGTTTTTATTTTAATTAATTAGATTTCCTAATCTTATTAGTAATAATTAATTAAACTCTTTAAATTAATTAGCCTTCCAATCTTATTAAGAATATATGAGAGTACTTACATTAATTAACTCTCAAACTCCTTTAGGAATTAAATTAATAATAATAGTAATAATGTGACGCCCCCAAAACAGGTTTACATCACCCATCTTGGGTCGCCAGATATCACACTACATAAATCAAATACAAACTTCTATTATACAACTGTCGTGTAAGATACGACAAAACACAACTGAGAGTTTAAACAAGAATATTGCCTTCTAGACAATATCCACTCTCAATTGAGTCCTCATTACATTTATTATCACACTATTTTACAGAATAGTGAGGACTACTAAAACAACCATCTGGACCGTCACTCCATTCCCCGACTCGTCCCAGCTATATTCTCATTTCTTGAAGAGAATAATGAAAGAAAAGGGTGAGCTCAACTAGCACAGTAAGAAATATTATGACTAAGATAATGCAGAATAAATTATCCTTAGCTTTCAACAGTATAACAACTGATAGAATACAATAGACAACAAGTTCTAGATCAACAACTGCAGCGGAATAAGCAATCCATTAGAAGAGTCAAGTAGAACATAATGTTTACTATCTTCTATGATTAAAAAGTTTATCATCAATTTTATCGCTGTAATACCCATCAACAGTTCTTTGTTATACCCAAGACAAAAAGAACTATCATCACCTGTCTTCACCTAAACCACTAAAGATTATAGTTAAATCCATAATTCCTATTTATAATTATGTAAATCAACAGTTTCTCCTTACCACAAAGGCTTAATAGAACGTTTACTCAATATCCTTACCCCAAAGGCTAAAGATATTCAAATGTAATAACAATGATCATACCAATCAGTTGTCTACCTTTGCACTATGGGCCAAATATATTCAACTATAAAACCAATGGTCATGATCATACCAATCAATTGTCTGTCAGTGCACTACGACCAAAGACATTCAACTGTTAACTAATGGTCATGATCCTTCCAATCACATCATCGAATTATCCATGCACTACGGGCCAAGGATATTCGTTATTATCACTAGTGGTTATGATCATGTCGTACACATATCCATCTTTGCACGTAAGCCAAAGATATACAACTATAAAACCAATAATCAATAGTCCATCTTTGCACGTAAGCCAAAAATATACAACTGTAAAACCATTAATCAACAGTCCATCTATGCACGTAAGCCAAAGATGACTTTCATCATAATATAAGCATGAGGATGATGACAATGACATAATAATTCAATAAAACAAGTTCAAGGATAAATTTTAAAGATTTATAATTTAATTTATCCAGAAATCAATAACGTCCAAATTGTCAACATGATACTGCTTTGCAAAGTAAAATTCAAGAATAATATTCATATACCAAAAATAATTTGGACAGAAAAGAAATATATTTTTTGGGTGAATAGTACCTCAGTGAATAGTATCCCGACACGAAAAGTGTCCCAAATATCCGAGTGAATGATACTAGAGTGAATAGTAACTCGTGAATAGTACTCCGGCATGAAAAGTGCCCCGAATACCCGAGTGAATAATACTAGAGTGAATAGTAACTAGGTGAATAGTAACCTATGAATAGTAACTTGTAACAGAAAAATACCAAATAAAATGATATTTCATGACGAGTACAAATTAAAGAAATGATATTTCATACGAGTATAATAAAATATATGAAACTGCAAATAAATTTTCATTCATCATGCGGTAATCCACGTAGACAGATCATTTCCATAATTTAATAAAGAATGAATACGAAGGATCATTCACCATGCATGCGGTAATCCACATAGACATGTTATTCCAATATAATAATAAAAAATAGAATCAGGTCATGCGTAATCCGCACAGATAGGATATTCTAACAGAATAATAAAGAACGAAACCAGGTCATTCGTAATTCGCACAGACAGGATATTCCAACAGAATAATAAAGAACGGAACCAGGTCATGCGTAATCCGCACAGACAGGATATTCCAACATAATAATAAAGAATGGAATAACAACAGAATTCACCAGGCATGCGATAGACCGCACAGACAGGTTATTCCAACAGAATAATAAAGAATGGAAGAACATCAGAATTCATCAGGCATGAGGTAGTCCGCACAGACAGGTTATTCCAACAGAATAATAAAGAATGGAATAACAAATCTTACGAGTATTGAAAGAAAATAACTTCTCTTCATGAATACGAAAGAAATAATACCCCTTACCTTAGAAGAAAATTGGAATAGTGAGGTAGCAGACTTCTCTTCTCCTTTCTCTCTATAATTTCTCTCTATAATAATTACTCTATAGCTTTAGTGAATTGGTGAGAAATGAAGGAAAATGAGCTTCTATTTATAGGAAAATATAGTTCGATAATTGCACATTTTGGGGCTCAAAATATTACAATATAATACCTTCCTCTTTTTCTTCATTTTTAATTTAGTCCTGCAAGTATTATCAAACTTGCACCACCTCCCCTAATAGTAAATCATGTGAATCAATAGTAAATCATGTGACTCAATAGTTCTAAACATGTGAAAATATGAATTACAATATAGTACCTTCATCTATACCTCTATTTTTAACTTAGTCATGCAAGTATTATCAATCTTACACCACATCCCTTAATAGTACAAGAATGTGAATCAATAGTACACACATGTGAATAAATAGTTATAATCATGTGAATTAATAGCAATTAATTACTCATTTATCCGGTTAATTACCCGATTGGTCAATATATCCTCCAGACATCAATTATTATCGAAATAAATGTCGATTTTCACTAACACTAATAATTCCAACACAATGGAACTATCAATTTCATCTTTAATCAACACGAACTTATTCATCATTAATATTATAATTTATAATATTTAACAACCAGGTCGTTCCCAGGAAAGAGGGGGCTTTTCGATAAGGATTTCTCCTTATTGGCGCGCAATTAGGTGACCAAACCTCTCCTTGACAGAACTTCTAGACATTGTCAATATTGCAAATGATAATATGAATAATTTTGTCCTCTCAATTATTGATTTAATAATATAACATATTATGCAAACGATACTATGACAATAATTGAATCAATAATATGAGAGATATGATGCAGCAATTACTATAGCAATAATTGAGTATAACTGAGTGACTTCTCACGTAAGCATTAATAATCAATACCGTGTACTACTATGCAACCACGCGTATTACTGTACTTTTACTACTGGGTAGTTCAACAGTTTTAACGGTAACACTTTCGCCATTATTTTTATAAAATAATAATTCTGTTGCGGGGTCCACCAATGATTATGCCGTCGTACGAATATTCCCTGTTAAAACGAATATTCCCCGACCAATCGAATATTATATAACCACTTGCTTACTTTATAAAATTTATAAATATTACCCAGAACTATAACACTATATCAAATCCACACCTTACTATTCAAAAAAATATTTCAAGAAATTTAAATCTTTATTCATAAAATCTGGGGTCTCACAAATAATAATAATAAGACTCCTCTTATTAATTTATATTTAATATTTCTAAAATATTAAATAATAAATATTAAGCTATTTAATTTATTCTATCATTATAGATTAAACTAAATATACTTAACTTATTATTACAATTATGACATTTACTTCTTAAATAATTTTTTTCTTTTTATGGTGTGACCATTTAGGTTCTCCATATTAAACCGGCTGTGAATAAATTAATTAGAACAATTCTAATCTTATTGAAATAAATAAATTAAACTATTAATTCATTTAAATAAATAACATTTATTCTACAGTAAGGATAAACTTTTTTAGCAATCAACGACTTTCTAGATAATATAAATTTCAACATTAATCATGAAAGAACCTTTGAGTTAATAGTTACCGTACAATTCAATCATTCTACTATACAATGTCCTAATTAAATATAAGACATGAAATTACTGCCAAGTCTTATTTAATTTAATTATATGTATTTCGATTCTCAAATGTACAAACTTTAATAATACAAATTAGAAACTCCTTTCTAATTTTATTTTACCTTGGCCAAGGATTTCTAAGTTTTCATTTATCGAATCACATATGACATACTCTTCTTTTACTAGAAGCGGCAGATTCTTTATTGATCATTCATTATCTCCATGCACAAATATTTATTATACCCAAACATACCCTTTGATATACCCTAAGAGTCTTAAGGGACATATCAAAGTATAACTTATCATACATAAGATACTATGATGATCTCAAGTCTAAGGATCACTTGTACTACTATCACTAGAGAAATTTCTATTGACATACGAGTAAAACTCTATTAGGTATTCCTTAGCGAGCCACGTTCAGTGAACTTATTCTCCAATAAGCACCTACATACTTGCATTAGTGTTTCCACACAAATGATTATGAGATCACTCATCCTCATCCAATGATCAATTAATGTTTGTACCAATCTATTTGGATTCACTAATCCCATTTTCTGTAATCCAACGATTGGGAACAATTTTTATTTTAAGCTATCAAAGAATTTAGATCTTATTAACATGATCATCATCATGATTCTAAAAGCATTGTTTAAAACTATGAGTTTATCACATTTTAAATATAACAGCACCATGTAGATAACTAAAGCCTTTAATAAATAAATAAGATCGTTACAAAGTATATGCTTTATCATATCAAATATGATTGATTTGTGTTCATACAACTTTCAACAATAATAAAAAGGCGAAACACGAAATATATACCTGATAATCAAATCCAATTATTTCACACCCCGCAAAATCTTAACCTCCAACGTTAACGATATCCAATACGAAAACTTAATTACCACTTAGACATATTCATCCCAGGCCAAATTAAATATACAATTCAAACTAATAATTCTAAAATAATTGTAACCTATATAATGTGTCTTTAATTATTTGCCTTAGATCATTTATTAATACCCCAAAGTATAAAAATTAAAAGCAAAAATTAAGAAATCGTAAAACCCTAATATGATAAATTATTCTTAAGACCTTAGTCCATCGTATCGATCATAACAATATGAATTTATGATTATTTTTTAAATTAAATTATTTTAACAGAACTAGATTTTAAATACTCTAATTTAACTTCAAGAATTACTCCTATCGGATTTAAAATCATCAAGTTATCCCTTTTAAAATATTAGCATTCATTACTGAAAATCTATTATACAAATTCCAGATCAATCATTCTTAAAATTCATAACAAATCATACGTTAATCTTTAACGGCTCAAAATTTGTGAACATATCCAAAAAATATAGTAATCCAACGATCAAATTAAGATATATAACCCATGCAATAGACCTTAAAATATAGAAACTGATTTTCAAATTTTAATGTTTTCATTCAATCAAATTATATTCATTTAGGTAAATTTATCTCCTCTTTCAAATTATCATGATTTCTAATTCCTTGTCTTTACTTTAATTACAAATAATCCCTTGTATAAAATCTGCATATAAATATTTTAAAAGTATAATACAAAATAATATTTATCTTACTTGTTCGTCTTTCTTCAATACGCAATAATAAAGAATCTAAATTTTGGGTCTTGTAAAGTCTTCAAAATCTCTTCTTGTCCTTGTAGAAATGGTAGCTCTCAAAAAATATAGAAAATAAGCTCAAGAATCACTCGATTCAGAGTTAATATATATGAATGAGTTATAAAATTTTAAAATTAGGGCTAAAATTAAATAGTGACGGGAATCAAAACAGGTTGTGGTTTTTGTAAGACCCCAACTTTTTGAATAAAAATGAATTTTCTATAAATATCATTTTTGAATATTATGGAGTGAAATTGATATAATGTTATAGTTGTGGGTAATATTTATAAATTTTACAAAGTATGCAAGTTGTCAGATTATATTCGATTGGTCGGGAAATATTCTTTTTGTCAGGGAATATCCATACGACGGTACAATTATTGGTGAACCCCACAACGGAATTATTGTCGGATTAAGAAAACTGACAAAAATATTTTATGAAAATAACGACGGAAGTTTTACTGTTAACTTTTGAAACACCCGGTGTTAAAAGTACAGTAATATGCGTGGTTGCATAGTAGCACACGATATTGATTATTGATGCTTGTGTGAGAAGACACTCAATTTTGCTTATTAGTTGGACCCCCATTTACCCATTTTTTAAAATAATCTGTAGGAAGTTATTTAGTATATATATATATATATATATATATATATATATATATATATATATATATAATATTGGTGGGGGCATGAGTGGGGCTAGTGTTGCCCACATGTTGGTAGAAAATGGGATGTCTCGGATGGTGGGAGAAAAGGGCCAGGAGGGAGTTAGCATTATTAGTGTTATTAGCATTATTAGTGTTATATGATATATTATACATATATGCAAACTTTGTTGACAATTGGGGCAGGAAGGAGAATCAGATCACGGGAGTGTATCCCGTGAGATTTGTAACACATGCTATATATATATTTAATATATATATATATATATATATATATATATATACTTTATTTAAAAGATTTTATTTTAAATATGGACCGTCCGATTAAAAGTAAATCAATCTGGACTGTTCATGAATTAGTTACTATGCAGTCCATTCTTCTATAAATAGACGCTCATTCCTTCATTATTTCTTACGAATTCACTGAAACTCTAGAGAGAGAAACTATAGAGAGAAAGAAGAAAAGTGTTCTGCCACTTCACCACTTCTATATCAAGTTTTTTTTACGGTAAGGGGTATTATTTTTTTCATATTCATGAAGAGAACTTCTGTTATTTCATTCTTTATTATTCTGTTGGAATAACCTGTATACGCGGTTTACCCTATACTTGATGATTTCTGTTGTTGTTCCATTCGTTATTATTCTGTTAGAACATCCTGTCTGTGCGTTATACGCCGGACCTGGTTCCGTCTTTATTATTCTGTTGGAATATCCTGTCTGTGCGTTTTACGCCGGACCTAGTTTCGTCTTTATTATTCTGTTAGAATATCCTGTCTGTGCGTTTTACGCCGGACCTGATCCCGTTATTTATTATTCTGTTGGAATAACCTGTCTATGCGAAGTACTGCATGCATAGTGACTTCTGTTGTTATTCTATTCTTTATTATTCTGTTAGAATATCCTGTCGGTGCGTATTACGCCTGACCTTGGTTCCGTTATTTATTATTCTGTTGAAATAACCTGTCTATGTGAAGTACCGCATGCATGGTGATTTCTTTTGTTATTTCATTCTTTATTAAACTCAGTTGGTTAAAGTTTTGACTTATATACTCCATGAAATTAGTGGAATATCCTTGCTATTTACGCTTCATACAGTATCTTTTCATGAAAATATTCTTCTGAGCATTCTTGAATTCTACTCTACCAAAAAGTATCATGTTGACAATTTGGACGTTATTAGTTCCTTGATGAATTAATTCTTGAACATGTTTTATTGAATTCTTATATCATTGTCATCATCCTCATGTTTATATTTTATTAAAAGTCATCTGTGGCCTGTAGTGCATAGGTGAACTTGGTATGATTATGACCAGGGATTATTCGGTATAATCATGACCGTAATGTTACAAATGATGTGGTAAAAGTCCTCATTGGCCCGTAGTGCATTGATGGACAGTTGTTGGCATGATCATGACCATTGATGAATACACAAATATCCTTGGCCCGTAGTCCATGGATAAATTGTGGCTGTGATACTAATGAATATCCTTGGCCGTAGTACGGGGATGATGTGGATTATTTATTAAGCTGAGTCCCAGCAATAAAAGTGATGAAAACCTTTTAAATCATAAAAGATAGTAGATTTTATTCTCTACTTGACTCTTTTAATGGATTACATGTTCCGTTGCTGTTAAACTTGATGTCTATTGTATTTTATCAGTTTAACACTGTTGAAGACTAATGATAATTTATTCTGCATTATCTTAGTCATAATATTTCTTTCTGAGCTAGTTGAGCTCACCCTTTCTTTCACTGTTCTCTTCAGGAAATGAGAACGTAGCTGGGACTAGCCGGGGAACGGAGTAACGGTCCAAATGATAGTATTAGTATTCCTCACTATTCTCTTAAACAGTGTGACAATAAATATAATGAGGACTTATTCTGAGAGTGGATATTGTCTAGAAGACAATATTTGTATTAAAACTCACAAGCACTCTTGTTGTATATTAAAGATTGTATTTGTATTCTGTACCATGTATTTGGCGACTCAGGATAGGTGATGTATACCTATTTTGGGGACATCACAGTTGGTATCAAAGCTTAGGGATATGATCTCTGGCTAAGATATGAGGCAAGAACTAGGAGGGGAGAGACGGGGAATTCCTTCGCTAGTATGACCTACCTATGTTTATTTGGTATTTAATGGTCGATCAGAATATTGGGATAATATGTGATATGTTAATTAACCCTTGTTTTGCTGCAGTATTTAAAAATGGCATCCGAGAGTGTTGAGATTAGCAATGGATTACAGGAGACAGTTAAGTCTCCACAGATCAATATTCAGGATAATGTGCATCAGGAAGGCGACAATCCTCAGACAAACAACAACACTGACCAAATGATGAACGATGGAATGTTTAGAGGCTTTATGCAATTCATACAACATCAGGCAAGAGCAGCTCCTGTACAAAATACAGGTGGAAACACTAACAACTCTCGGACTGTCACCGCTAAGCAGTTCAAGGAACTGGGACCACCAGAGTTTTTCGGAGAGCCAAAACCACTTAAGGCGGAGATGTGGATAAAGCAGATCTGCAAGATATTTGATGTCTTGGGATGCTCCGAGGATCAAAAGGTTCCCTTTGCCACCTTCATGTTGCGTGCAGAGGCAGTTTACTGGTGGAAATCTGTAAAATGTACTCAACTTGCCGCACTGAAGATGACTTGGGAGAACTTTCAAGAATTGTTCAACGACAAGTACTTTTCCGAAAGTATTCGTCACATGAAAGAGGTAGATTTCATCAAGCTGGAGCAAAACAACATGACCGTGTCGTAGTACGAAGCCAAGTTTACCGAGTTTTCCCGGTTTGCGTCCCATTTGGTTGATAATGAGGAGAGAATGACGTGAATGTTTCTAAGAGATTTGAAACCTGAGATACGTCAATACCTTATCTCTCATAAACTGTGTTTGTATTCAGATGTTGTTAATAGGGCTCAGTTATTGGAGCGCGATAATGAGTCAACCCAACCTAAAGAGAGCAGCTGACAAAATGATAATACCAGTGATAACAGTCATCGAAGCGGTGACAATAAGCGTGGAGGGAATCAACAAGCCAGAAATGGTAACCACTTCAGTGGTAATCATGGCCAAAACAATAAGAATGGAAATTTCAAGAAGATGAGATTCAACAATGATGGAAAAACATCAACATCGGCACCTGTCGTTAAGGAAGGAGAACGACCACCTATCATATGCTTCAAACGTGGAGGGGAGGGACACATCAGTCCAAACTGCATGATGCCCTCCAAAGCATGTTACAATTGTGGACGAGAAGGTCACCTGGCCCAATTTTTTCGTTCACCGAAGACAAGTTCAGCTAGGATGGAGGCACCAAAGGACGTCCCAAAAAAGTCAAAACCAGTAGTGCAAGGGAGAGCGTTTGTGGTGACCTCCCAAAAAGCAAGGAACCCGAACGAGGTCATCACGGGTAAGCATATCACAAACTCTAGCGAAGTATATACCTTATTTGATACTGGTTTTACCCATTCTTTTATTTCTCCTACTTGAGCTCAACGTTTAAATTTGACTCTGGAGAAATTAAACTTTGACTTATCTGTTAAAACTCCGTTGGGAGAAACCTTCATTACATCCACTGTTTATAAGTCTTGTTTGGTTCAAATCGGTACCCACACATTACCTGTCAATCTTATTAAATTGAAAATACTTGCATTTGACGTAATTCTAGGGATTGATTGGTTAACTACTCATCATGAAAAAATTGATTATTTTCGTAAGGTTGTTAGCTTTCATATTCCTAATCAACCTATTATGTGAATTCAAGCAACCAAACCATTAAAATCAATCACTGTCATCTCAAGCCATAAAGCTATTCATTTATTAAAAAATGGATGTCAAGCTTTCTTAGCTCATGTCACGAATCTAAACAAAAATACGTCAGTTTTGAATGATATTTCGATTGTTAATTAATTTCCTGACGTATTCCCTGAAGAACTTCCTGGCCTACCCCCAGAATATGAAATTGAATTTTGTATCGACCTTGAACCCGGTACAAAACCCATTTCCAAAGCCCCGTATCGAATGGCTCCTATTGAACTTCAGAAGTTAAAGACTCAACTATAGGAATTGTTAGATATTGGCTTTATTCATCCAAGTACTTCTCCTTGGGGTGCTCCTGTTCTATTCGTGAAGAAGAAAGATGGGAGTATGAGACATTGTATTGATTATTAAGAGTTGAATCATGTCACCATCAAAAATAGGTACCCATTGCCACGTATTTATGACCTGTTTGACCAGTTGCAAGGCGCCAAATTCTTTTCAAAGATTGATCTTCGTTCCGGATATCACCAATTGAAGATTAGAATCAATGACATTCCAAAGACGGCTTTCAGAACTCGGTACGGGCATTATAAATTCCTAATCATGTCTTTTGGATTGACTAATGCTCCTGCTGCCTTCATGGATATGATGAACCGAGTATTCAAGGAATA